>JAJMLL010000009.1:0-332743 GCA_030569655.1 Yamadazyma tallmaniae | reverse complement strand
TGAAAATGAAGTGAAAATGAAGTGAAAATGAAGTGAAAATGAAGTGAAAATGAAGTGCAAGAATCTCAATACCAACTTTCCTTTTAATATGACATTAGCTAAGGTTCATACCTTCCTTATACACTAGTAAAGCTCCTCCATTCCTCCCTTAGACGTAAATAAACCCAGTCTACAATAATCTAATTATCAAGCACTCATGAAACATCCCAACTATCATAAAAAATGTCGCTATAACTTCTCAAAAAAACAAAATCATCTCATCGCGATGGCCAGAAAGAAGTCAGCCGCCAAAAAAGCCAAGGAGGCAGAAGCAAAGGTCACAGAAACTCAGCAAACTGGTGCCAAAGAATCACCGAAAGTCACAGAGCCTAAGAAAAAGAAACAAAAACCCAAACCCGTAGAATCAGAATCGGAAGCCGAATCTGAAGAATCAGAATCCGAAGATGAATATGGCGAATTGATAACAGAAAACATGGACCAGAATATCAACAAGATCTTGGAAACCATCAAAAACGACCCAAAGCTGTTGTTGAAGCAGGATGTGAAGTTTTTTGACGACGAGGTGGAAGTGGTGGAAAAGACAAAAGAGAAACCAATGTACTTGAAAGATTATCACAGAATGAACTTGTTATCAGGAGATTACAAGCAGGATGAATATAATACCGTAGATGGTGAAAAGCCATTTGTGGTTGCTGAAAGAGAAGAAAGAAACCAGCTTTTATCCGACATTAAACATGCGTTCCACGAAGACGAAAGCGACGACGACTTTTTGACCAAGAAGGTCAAAGATGACTCTGAAGAAGAACATTTCAACGAAGACTTGAATCCTGAATCTGGAGACTTCTTGCAGTCGTTCATTGACAAAAAAGCATGGATTCCAACCAAAAAAGACAAGGTGATTAACCTTGACAGAAAGGGCGAGGATGATGATGAGTTTGATGATGCTACCGAAAACTTTGAACGTGCCTACAACTTCCGTTTCGAGGAGGAAAACGCATCGGAAATTATCTCCTATGCCCGTAACCAAGCAACCGTCAGAAGGGACAAAACGAACGCCAGAAAGAGACAGAGAGAAAGGGAGCACGAGCAGAAGTTGGAGAAGATAAAAGAAACGGAAGAAAAGATTAAAAAGAAAGAAGTAAGTAAAGTCAACAAGGTTACCGACAGATTGAACAAAATCAGGGAAGAAATCGGCGGAGACATCAAATCAGATGTCATTGACAAGGTTTTTGGAGACTCGCTTTTGAACGATGATTTTGATGATGGTGATTGGGACAGCAAGATGGCTGAAATCTTCAACGAGCAATACTACAATGATGAAGTCACTAAGCCAGAGTGGAGTGACATGGATTTGAGTGGCGGCGAAGACGAACAAACAGAAGAACCACCAACGAAGAAGTCAAAGAAAGATAAATTGAAAGAAAAGAAACAAGCCAAAAAGTCAAAGCAGTCTGTAAAAGAAAAGGCACAAGCCTTGGTAGAAGCCAACAAAGCCAAAATCATCGAAGAGGTGGAAGAAGAACAAAGAGGAAGAAGTAAAGATGACGATGTAAAGTTCAAGTATCGTGAAGTGTCTCCTGAGAGTTATGGATTAACCACCAGGGATATCTTTCTTGCTGATGACAAGCAGTTGAACAACTATATTGGAATCAAGAAGTTTGCTCCATATAGACCCCAGGAATTGAGGGTGAAAGACAGAAGGAAGTACAAGAAGAAGAGAATAGTGAGTGAATGGAGAAAGGAGACGTTTAAGGATATGCCAGAGCATGAGGGAGACGAGAATGAGATCTGGATTCCAGAGGAGAAGAAGGAGAAGAAGGAGAAGAAGGAGAAGAAGGAGAAGAGAGAAAAGAAGGAGAAGAAAGAAAAGAAGTAGAAGAAAGAAGAAAGAAAAGAAGTAGAAGAAAGAAAGAAAGAAAGAAAGAAAGAAAGAAAGAAAGAAAGAAAGAAAGAAACAAAGAAAAGAAGTTGAAAAACAAGTAAAACACAATCAATAAACATCTAATACTGAAAACTCCTACATTTCTACTAATTGTATCCCTGGAAGCTCACCATGGACTTAGCAGGCTCCGGTTTCCTCAAGCCAAAGCTCCTCAACGATCTCGAAGACGAACCCTTGCTAGCCATGTTATTGTTCATGATTCCACGCAACCACCATCTGGCAACCAGAAGGGCCGTAATCACCAAAAAGGCCATTACCCCAAGAATCCCGAAAAACCACGTCAATGTGGTTCCTCCAGCTCCGGGAACATGAACATTCATTCCAAACAAACCAGTGATCACGTTCAAAGGCAACAAAATCGTACCAAGAACCGTCACCTGAGACAACATCGCAGTCACCTTGTTGTTAGAATTCACAGATTCCACCTGCAACTGTGCTAAGTAGTTGGCATGAGACCTGCTAAAGATCTTTTCATATGCCAACAAGTTCTGGAACATGGTCACGACGTGATCCTGGATATCTCCGAGATACAACGCGATTTCTGCTCTTGGTTGGGTTATGTTTCCGGTGTTGAACTGGTCTTGGTTGGGCGCCATCATGTTGTGAGGCGCACCTGGCTGTGGCCCAAAAGAAATCCCACCAGAACCTTGGGGCCCAAACCCTGGTTGCTGTTGGGAACCAAACCCTGGTTGCTGTTGCTGGGGCTGTTGCTGGGAACCATGAGAAGGATACTCGGTAGCCGGTTCGTTCATTGCACCCAAGTTAACAGACGACTGAAGGTTGTAGATTCGGTTAGCAGCGTCATCCTGACATCTTTTGGCAAACATCTTGATAACATCGGCTTTACCCGACAACAATCTCATCAATGTCATGACCTTTCTTCTCGATTCACCTATTCTCTGTAACATCCTCGCAAAGTCAATGTCTCTGGTTACAAACACCGAGTCTTCAATGGCATCGGCTTCATATTCAACTCCAGTGATCACAGGAATAAAAGCATCTGTGATATCATCAATAATGGCGTAACAGATCCAATCTGAAGAAACATCCACGTAATCTCTCAATTGCCTGACTCTTCTTCTAACGTTGGCACCATGGTCCATAGGCGAAAAGTGGAAAGTCAAAATAGCCGTCTTGAACACCACAATATAAACATTAATTGGCTCCAAGTAGTCTTCCAGCTCCTTATCGGGTTCAAAAGTGTGGAAACAAACAAAGTAATAGTTTTTGAACAATTCCACTTTTTCTCTACTTTCCTGGACCCTGATATCTTCCGAAGTCAAGGGATGCAAGCCAAAAGCCTTGGAGATGACCCTCATTTCTGCATCAGTAGGACAGCTACAGTCCAACCACCACGCAGAGTCCTCGTCCTTGAACAAGTCTTGGATAGACTGGTCAGGACCAACCAAAGAAGGAATATCGGCAGCATGGATGGTTTCTTCTCTGGAATTGCTGAAGAAAGAGAACCTGGTTGGGAGTTCTACCTCATCAACAGTTTTGTTAGCAAAGGTGACGAACTCGCCATCGGCCTTGGTTTCGTATTCGTTCATGGTGGAAGAGTCCGAGTGTTTTTCGTCCTTGACTTCAGCAATCTCAGGAGCATTTCTGGTGAAGGTTTTTCTCAAGATGTTCTTAGGAGTGTATTTCAACGAAGCGGTGGACTGGTGTCTAGCTCTAGCACTGGCCTGGGTGTTTTCAGAAGCATCAAGCAATTGTTGTTGCTGCAATCTGACATTTTCGGCGATTTCTCTTTCGTCTCGGATGAACTCGTTGATTTCATCAAAATCAATGCCGTTGACTCGGACGTGTTGCATGGGAAAACAAACATCCTCTTCAGTTTCCTGAGAAGATCTAGACCCATGGCTAACAACCTCACTATCGATGGAGGATGCAGATAACCCTCTGTCCCTACCTTCGGGTCTTTCTCTTTCGGAAAAAGCAGTGTCGTTGGTTTTAACTTTGTTCAAGGGAGATGCCAAATCAGCTAAAAAGTTGTTTTGGTTGCCTTTAGCCTTTCTTTTTTTCTTCTGGGTTTTGAAGGTGATGTTGGCGTTCAAATGTCTCTGGTCTTTTGGATCCAACTCGTCGCCGTAGGAACGGGTTCTCGACAATGATCTCGACAAAGATCTTGACAAAGATCTCGACAACTTTCTATGGATTCTCTGAGGCAAAGGGATATTGTCATCGTCTTCACCATACATGTTGGCAACATGGGAGCTTGCACCAAGATGGGAGCTTGGACCAAGAATGCTCACGGGGTTATACGACTGAGCAAACCCGGGAACAGGCAAACTGGGCTGGTTTCTGTGGTCATCCAAGCGCTGGTCGTACCTTCCAGCCGTCTTGTGTTCTCTGTGAGAGGCGATACTTTCGGAGTCAGACATACTTTTTAATCGGTCTTATTGTAGCTGCTGGCTTATCTGAATTTACAACTCAGATGGTAACCATAGTAATCACAACAGCGGCTAATGGGTTTTTTTTCTCATCCCATTTTTTTCATCTCATTTTTTCTCATCTCATTTTTGAAATGTCGCGCGACATTGACGGTGTCTTGACGGTGTTTTGACGGTTTTGACGGTTTTGAAGGCGTTTTGAAGGCGTTTTGACGGTGTCAGGGCTGGCGTTTTGACGATTTTGACGGTGTGAGCTGGAGTTTGCAAGGTGGGTGTAGGGTAGAAGTAGTGTAGAAGTTTGGATAGGGCTGACGAGGCAGAATGACAGTTTTGAATGAACACTTCCTGGGACACATGGGAAACCCACTCCCTCGATGTCGCAGGTAATAAAACGGCGGCCAAGGGCTCAGACAGCCAAAGGGCTCAGACCAGCCAAAGGGCTCAGACCAGCCAAAGGGCTCAGACCAGCCAAAGGGCTCAGACCAGCCAAAGGGCTCAGACCAGCCAAAGGGCTCAGACCAGCCAAAGGGCTCAGACCAGCCAAAGGGCTCAGACAAAGTTTGATGTGGGTAGGTGACGATTTGTGAGGTAGATGACGATGTGAATCGAATTTGTGTGCATTCTGGTCATATTAGTTGCATTGAATTAGATCTAGTGCTCGTATTTCATGCTCGTAAATGTGCAGGTGCATTAATTGTAATTAAGTAGACAAGGTTTTAGAGTAACATGCGAGAAGTGAAGGTTTCTTTTGTGACTCATAGGTTCTTGTAGTTGGAAATATTGCTTTTTGTAACCCAATTTGGCATTTACAACCCAATTTGGAAAGCATTTTACAATCCAATTTGGAAAACTTTTACAACCCAATTTGGAAAGCATTTTACAACCCAATTTGGAAAACTTTTACAACCCAATTTGGAAAGCTTTTACAACCCAATTTGGAAAGCTTTTACAACCCAATTTGGAAAAAGCTTATCTTGCAGAGATTCTGTATTAGAGTTTGATTTCAAGAACTCAAAGTTGTCATAGTAGTTTTCAGAAGCTGTCATAAGTTGTTATAAAGCATTTCATAAAAGTCATAAATATGTACAAAGAATGCACAAAGTATCATAAAGCACCATAAAATAATGCATAAAGTATCATAAATATGTACAAAAGATGTATATAGTATCATAAAATAATGCATAAAGTATCATAAATATGTATATAAGTTGTATAAAGTATCATAAATATGTACAAAAGATGCATCAAGTATCATAAAATGCATAAAAGATGTATATAGTATCATAAATATGTACATAAGTTGTATAAAGTATCATAAACGCATAAAGTATGATAAATGCATAAAGTATCATAAACGTATAAAGTATCATAAACGCATAAACGTATAAAGTATCATAAACGCATAAATGTATAAAGTATCATAAATATTTAAAAGAAAGTATCATAAATATTCAAAGAAAGTATCAAGTGTACAAAAGAAAGTATCAAATCAAGTTAAAGAGAACCATTCATCCAACCCTATCTACTAGTCGTATATACAGTTCATAACTAAAGCCAGGTTCTTGGGTTCTTCAATACTTCCAACAACTGCTCTTCTCTTGAATTAGGCTCCACACGATGATCATAGATCCAAGTGGCATTCAATGGCAACGACATCAAAATACTTTCGATTCTGGAACCGGGGGTCTGCAACCCAAACTGAGTCCCTCTGTCAATAACCAAGTTGAACTCAACATATCTACCTCTTCTGACCTGCTGCCATTTCTTTTCTTGTTCTGTGAAAGGCATGGTGCATCTTGCCGTCAAAATAGGAATGTACGATCCCAAAAACGCATCGAAACATGCCTCCACCATAAGAAGCACCTCGTTAGGATCCTTCAGGTCCAAGTCATCAAAGAAAATACCCCCAATCCCTCTGGCCTCTTCTCTATGTTTGATATAGAAGTAGTCGTCACACCAGTCCTTATATTTGGGGTACAATTCCTTATCAAACAAATCCAAGGCATTCTTGTGCTGCTGGTGGAACAAAACTGCATCTTCGTCATACAAATAACATGGCGTCAAGTCAGCCCCGCCTCCAAACCACCAGGTGTCTGGTTTTCCGGTATCGGGGTCGATGGTTTCGAAATAACGATAGTTAAGATGAACGGTAGGGGCGTGGGGGTTGTTGGCGTGAACAATCATCGATAACCCTCTTACCTGAAACCTCACAGTCCCGTCAGCAGCAGCCTTGATATTTTTGTGGTTTACTTTCATTCTCGTCACCGCTTGTGGTTGCAAAACCCCATCGATCATGGAAATACCAATCCCGGCCTTTTCAATGACCTTGCTATCTTGCAAAACCATAGTGACACCGCCGCCGTGGCCATCGTCTCTTTGCCATTCGTCTACTCTGAAGTTTGTACCGTCGATTTTAGTAAGCGCCTCTGAAAATTGTTTCTGCTTGAAGCGAATCAACGACTCCATACGGTCGATGATGCTGATGGACGTGTTTTTGAGGTCTAACATGGTTGGTTTAAGGTTGAGATTTGGTGACATTTTATAGTCGCATTTCTTTGATGGTGTGATTATCTGATCGGATTTTAATCTACGATGGCCTGAGGAGGTGGTTAGGTTATACGATGGTAGAGGTGAATATTTTGTTGTGTTAGAGATGGTATGGGTGTGCTCAGGTGTTGCAGATGTCTTTTTAAAGACTGCTCTTGTATTTACTGCTTTTAGTTAGCTGTTTTTGTGAAATACTGTAGAAGCGGTTCAGGAAATATCCACCTATGAAATGGTGGCAGATTGAATTGTAATAGAGTACTGGAGTAGAGCAAAAGATATGTAAAACAAAGTTATCGGTGATAAAACATAGCAATGGACTGATAGAGTGAATGCACTGAAGTAATAAGTAAGAATAAAACACTAAAAGAGTAATCGAAGAGCATCAAGTACTAGGAGAGTAATAAAGAGTACTAAAAGAGTAATAAAGAAGTAATCAAGTACTAAAAGAGTAAGAAAGTAGTAATCAAGTACTAAAAGAGTAATAAAGAAGTAATCAAGTACTAAATGAGATATGAAAGAGCATGAAGTACTAAAAGAGTAATAAAGAAGTAATCAAGTACTAAAAGAGTACTAAAGAGTACTAAAAGAGTAATGGAAGAGCATCAAGTACTAAGAGAGTAATAAATACTACTAAAAGAGTAATAAAGAAGTAGTCAAGTACTAAGAGAGTAATAAAGAAGTAGTCAAGTACTAAGAGAGTAATAAAGAAGTAATCAAGTACTAAAAGAGTAATAAAGAGTACTAAATGAGACATGGAAGAGCATCAAGTACCAAAAGAGTAATAAAGAGTACTAAATGAGACATGGAAGAGCATCAAGTACTGAAAGAGTAATAAATACTACTAAAAGAGTAATAAAGAAGTAATCAAGTACTAAAGGAGTAATAAAGAAGTAATCAAGTACCAAAAGAGTAATGAAGTAATAAAGAACAGATTAATAAGCCTAAACAGTAAGCCGTGGTAATAACACACTATAAACTAATGCCTGTCACTTATAAACTTAGAACAGCTCTAAATAATTGGGAAAAAATTGAACCCTAAAACTGTAAAGTCTACCAATACGGCTAAAACTACTAAAGCTACAAAGCTACTGAAGCTAGTAAAACTAATAACTCTGGTCTACATAATATTTCTAATAAAACTAAAAAACTCTACTTCTTTTTCTTTTCTCTGTTTCCCTTCGGCACCCTCGCCAACCAATACAAGAATATCGTTCCGATTATGTTGATGACAACAAAAGAAGCAAATATACCAAAGTTTCTCCATCTCTCTGAAAACTCCGAGTTGATCGAAGTCAAGAACGCATTGGTGTATCTCATCTGACAGAAATTACAGTCGGAAGTAGCGTTGGGATTCAAGATGTTACCCCCAGCAACCAGCATGTACGCAGACAAGTACTCGCCACAGGTCTGGCCTTCAACAGGATTAAAGTGCAACAACTCTCTTTCAGAACACACCACCTCTGTGTTTGCCAAACTGGTGGACAAGATCCCCTGCACCAAGTAGGTGAAAGGGTTTGCTCTGTACATAAAGATCCAGAACCCCGGCAACACGCTGGGACCGGCCAATACACCACAGAAGTTAAGACACATGGAGAACAACAACACCGCCAAGTTGGCAGCATTATCGGCCAACTCGCAGAAAGACATACACAACTGGGCCAACGTCGAAGCATAGACGTAGAAACCGGTGGTAAACAACCACACCAACACCCCTCTGGAATTGACTGCGTCGGTGGGCTCGGCATTTCTGTACAACCCCACCGGATAGTACCAGCAGAAAAAGGCGGTGGTCCCAACCGCCACCTGGTACGGAATTTCAGACGTGATCTGGGCAAGAATAAACGCAAACCAACTGTATGTTCTGGAAGGAGCCTCTCTGACCTCGTACAAGTCTCTCTGGCTCACGAAATACGGCAAGTACTGCTGGACCATGGTATTCATGGGAATAAACGACATAAACACCGAAAACATCTGGTTCTGCAACCCCTGCAACGAGGTGTCGGCCATGAAGAACGAGAACCCGTTGAAAATGGCAGACGAAACCACCAAAAACACCTTCGAGTAGATATACGAGGGAGACCGCCAGTACTGTTGGAACACCCGGAGGGTGACCACGTAGTATTGCGTAAGCATCCCAGCAGCGTACTTGTTGTGGATGTCCTTGGACTCGTCTTTTGGCAACTTCAGCAATTCCGATTCCATGCAATCCAATTCCGTCTGCGCCGCAGCGTACTCCTCGGAATTGCGCCACACCTCAAAGTAATCCTGCTTAGCGTGCGAGCCGGGGGCAGCTCCTACGACCTTCAACATCCATTCGGCAGGGTTTGCGTCCTCGGGACACGCATCGGCACCGTACTTTTCAAAGTAGTTGATCAAAGTGGTACAGTTTTCGCCCAAGTCGCCGAAATACACCGTCTGGCCGCCGGTCTGCAAGAACAAGAGCCTATCGAACTCCTGCAACAAGATGGCCGAAGGCTGGTGGATCGTGCACAAAATGGCCTGGCCGTGGTCGGCCAATTTCCGCATCAACTTGCACACCGACCAGGCGGTCTGGGAGTCCAAACCAGAGGTGGGCTCGTCCAAAAACAACAAAAGCTTGGGCTTGGCCGCCAACTCTACACCAATAGTGAGTCTTTTACGCTGCTCCACGTTCAAGCCCTCGCCGGCCACACCCACCACCGCATCGGCGTAGGCCGTCATTTCCAACAAGTCAATACAGTATTCGACGTAGTCGTCCTTTTCCTTCTTGGAGACGTGCCCTGGCTGTCTAAGGTAGGCAGAGAACCGCAACGACTCCCGTACGGTGGCGGTGTTCAAGTGCAAGTCTTGTTGCTGGGCGTAGCCAATGGATCTCTGGAACGACGAGTCCAACGGGTGGCCGTTGACCATTCTCACACCGTCGGTGATGACACCAGACGTCAATCTGTCGCTCAAACAGTTCAACAACGTGGTTTTCCCGGCCCCAGAAGAACCCATCAACGCTGTCAACTGGCCGGGTTTGACCCAACCGTCGATGTGGTTCAACAACACTCTGTCCTCGGTTTTGATCTTGACCTGGTACGTCAAGTCTCTCCAGTGGAAGATTTGTTTGGGATGTTCTTTGGAGTCTTTGGAACCGGAACTGGCGTCTTTGGAACCGGAACTGGCGTCGGTTTTGATTCCGTCGTGGATTCCGTCGATTCCATTTCCGTCCAATTCCTCCTTCAACGCCACCTTTTCCCCCGTCAAACTGGTTTCCGGATCTGCACCTGCTTTCTTGTGCTTCTTCAAAGCGCCGCTCAAAAACAACACAATCTCTCCCTTTTGCATGGATCCTTTGTTGGTTTCGGTCAAAACAACGTAGATGATAAGGAAGAATACAACAAACCCGATGGTGATGCCAAAGTCTCTCCATTTGTGGGAGTTGAGGTACTCGTACGAAAGCCTCAAGTAGTCGGAACCATTGACAATAGAACTTCCAGGAACCGCCCCCACCACGGCACAGATTCTGGAGTCGTCGGGGACGTTGGCGTACGAAGGACCAGCAGGAACATAAGAAGTACAGTCAAAGTCCCTGTCGTGGAACTCGTTGACCATTAACGCTTCAAAAACGTAGCCCACAGGGTTGATGTAGCTGATCCACCGGGACCAGCCCAACATGCTGGGGGTGGGAATCACGAACCCGGTGTAGATGACCATGGCCAACAACAAGATGTTAGCAGGCGTCATGGCGCCAGGCAACGACGTAGACACCGCCCCGATGGACCTAAACAAATGGGACATCACCAAAGTACAACTAAAAGCCATCAACCAGTAGAAGAAGAATCTGCCCGGGGTTCTTCTGAAGTTCACCATGAAATAAAACACAAAGTTGAAGGCCGTAGACATACACAACTTGGTGGGCAATTCGGTGATGATGGAAGCAAACGCATCGGCACTGGGTCTGTACAACGCATACTGTTTGTGCTTTTCCACGATGGGTCTGGCTTCAAACAACGACATGATTTCCAATAACGAAGCAAAGGCATTGAACAACACCGCAAAGAACATGGCGGCTCCTCTGTAGTAGAAAGACCCGGTGGTTTGCGGCTGGTTGTAGAACACAGACGAGAGAATCAAACCCATGACAGCCTGGCCAAAAATCGAAAATATCGTCACAGAAGGGTCTCCCTTGACTCGCAAGAAGTTTCTGCCCATGATATACTTGGTCTGCATGGCAAACGAAACAGTAAATGGTGATTTTGGTCTTACGTGGTTGGCTTGTCTTGCGATGTGAGACTCGTGGTACGCTTGTTTCTTGTCTTGTTTCTCGGAATTGTGCATGTAGTCGTCGATCTGCTGACGCAACGATGTGTATTCCGGGGAATTTTTCCAGTAGGTTTCGAATTCCTTGGCTGATCTCGGAATTCGGGCCTCAAAGCCACCCTTGACCACTCTTTCGGCGGGATTGGTGATGGACGTCAAGAAGTCCGCGGTGGTTTGTCTCTGGGGACATTCGTAGCCCATGTTTTCAAAGAACTCCTTAGCTGCATCCGCCTTACCAAAGAAAATCTGGTATCCTTCGTACAAAACAACAACATTGTCAAACAAGTCGTAGGCATCTTGCGAACACTGGTAGATGGCAATCAAGGGTGTGGAGTTCAACACGGCTGCAGATGTCTTCAAAGCTCTGATAAACTCCAAGGCGGTGGCAGCGTCCAATCCTCTGGTAGCGTTATCCCAGCACTGGATGTTGGCTCCCGACAACGAAGCCTCGGCAATGGAAACTCTTTTCCGTTCACCTCCAGAAACTCCTCGGACATAGTCATTCCCGACGTTGGTGAATCTGGTATGAGACAACCCGTATGTAGCCATGTATACTGCAGCCATGTGTTTGGCGTAGGTCTCTCTGTCGACGTTCCCTCTGTTCTGCGGAGTTCTCATTCTGGCTGCAAATTCCAAGGTGTCCCCCACCAACAAATGTGGAAAGTGGATATCGGTTTCGGCGGAATAAATAACATCGCCTCTGTGGTGGTTTTCGATATCGTTTGGCGTCATTCCGTCGTAGGAGATTTCCGACTCGGGTGCAACTCTGAACCCGTAGGTGTGAGCGGCAATTGTTTTCAACAACGTGGAACACCCGCTTCCCGGTCTTCCCAAAACAACAGTAACCTCGCCAGGCTTCATTATCCCGTCCATGGGCTTCAAAATATCAAAATAACGAGACTCGTCCACCTTTTTCAACTTCCGGAAGCTCTCTACTGCCAATTTCCAAAGGGCATTGGTCACCGTGATCTGGTAATCGGAGTCCGTAGCCACACCGGAACATCTCAAGTCCTTATAAGCAATCCCCAAAGAAGACGGCTTGTAGTAATCAGGGTCGGAATCCATTAGCTTTCTCAAGTTCTTAACCCAGAACTTGGCTTCAAAACTGTCGGAATCTGGGTTCAATCTTTGGTCCATTCCGTTGTCTTCAAATGGTTCAACACCAGGAACCTCCGACATGTGTGAAAGGTACTTGACCAAGTCCTGGGACGACTCAGGCACCGAATTGGACCGAGATTGGTTGGTGATGGTTCTAGCAAGCTGACGAATGTTGTCAGAAGCAGCGTCGTCAAACCCGTAGTAGTCTTTCGTACTGTCCTTATCATTGTCAATATGCTCGTGGAGTTTATCTCCAAAATCCTCTATGGAATTATTGTTGGAGCTGGGCATGGAAAACAATAATTGAAAACCAGTGGTTGCGAGATATTTATATTGTGGAACTCGGGATTTCGAAAAGTTCCGAAGTGACTTCGGAACGGAATTACTCAGGTTTGTGTATGATTGTGCTATTAGGTAGCCTGAGATATAAACCTATTGTGCAAGATGTGTAGAGCTGATACTGTAGAGGCTGGTGAAGAGATTTGGAGAAGCTGCCATTTTTTTTGGAGTATGTGGCAGCAAGCAACGTTGAGGCTCTCCATAAACGGCTGAGATTTATCTTGCTGTTTTGAGTGTGTGGGTCATCACAACGTTATTATTCTGAAAATCCTGATATCTATTGCTGAAAGCTTGTGTGATCTGATAAATTTCTTACTATAGTTACGTACTACCCAAATGCAAAATTGGTGTTATGGAATTTGTTGGTCATAACAATAGAAATATTCCTATTTCCATTTTCCGGCTCGGAATTTTTTTTTCCATACCGAATGGTTGCAAAAGATGCGATAATGTACTCCAGGTGAATGAACCATACATTCGAAATGATTTCTATATCTATAGCTTACGATTTTCACTCTGGATCTAAACCATCATTAGGTCCCATTTCGTATCTCTGAACTCAATTTTGAAAAAGTAGGTGGTATTTGGAAATGGCGCAATTGTGGTGGTTTGGCATCAGCCGTTCAATGTATAAACAACAAACGGTTTTCGGCAGATGACATTGGAAAATATCACACGTCACTACAAGATAGGTCTACTGTTATTATACTTACGTGCTATTCTACCAACCATCTGTGGGGGAGTAAGGTTCGATTTGAATTCCTATTTCCTTGGGTCACTTGTGCTCTTGTTTGCCTAATTACACATTATGTTGCATCGTTTCTATTCTGTTATCAAATAAGCAAACTTTGCACCTTTAATAGATTCCATCTCTAATTCCGTCATCACGGCTAAAATTGCATCCATCAAAAACTGAGCTAAAAAATTGTAGTAACAAAAAAATTTTACTACGGAATCGTCTGAAAGAACTCGGGTTCTATATTTTCTAAAAATATATAATAAATAAAATCAAATCACAAAGAATAACGGAAACCCCTGTTTTCCCAATCAGTCAAGTCCTTGTATCCATCAAGAATTGCCTGCTCCTTAATTTCCTCGGTGTAACCTCCCTGTTCTTCATTTCTCTTCTTGTTTCTCCACATCAACAAGCAAACGTAAATTATATCCAACCCAATCATTCCACAATAACATCCAATCAAAGCATTCATGGCTGTAGGATATTTGGGAGCTTCTTTAGCGTAGAAAATGTTAGCACCAATAATGTTTCCAGCCGCATAAAACACAAACCACATCCCATTGGCCATGGTCTTCTTAGTAGTACCGGAAACATTACACACCAAAAACACCCAGCACGAAATAACAGGCAAGCCAATGATGTATTGCAACCAAGTACACCCTACCAAAGTCCATCTGTGTTCAGTGGAAGTCAATTTAATCCCGATCAACCCACCAAGTGGAATAATACAACCAAAGAACAACGAAATGGCCCTGGTATTTTTCACGTACAACGAAAGAAGACCGAATCCCAACACAACCACAAACTCAATGGCACCCGTAGGAAGCTGTAAGAGGGTAGCATAAATTCCGCTGAATCCATAACCTCTGATTAAAGATGAAGAAAAGTTCGAAACACCACCGTTGATGATACCACAACCAAGACCGATGAGGACCAAACACCACACACCAACATCCTGCAAGCACTCTCTGATTTGGTTCCAGTTGTAGGTTTTTTCCTGTAAGCCTTGGCTGTTCTTAGAAACCCTAGCAATTAAAATGGCTTTTTCTCTTTCGGTAAGAAACTTAGCATGAGCCGGGGAGTCTGGGCCAAAGTAAAGAAACACCGCCGACCACGCCAAGTTTATCACCCCAATGACAAGGAAGATCAATTGCCATGGCTTTAACGCAGAAGAGGTGGCATGGCCAAGTCCAAACCCTAATAAGGCCCCCACCATGGTGGAAATTCCGTTGGCGGAAAGGAACAAAAATTGCCGAAACTGCTGGTCGTCTTTATGATAGAATAACTTGACCAAGTTCATGCAAATAGGAGAAATCTGACTCTCAAGCAACCCCAACATGAATCTAATAACTAACGTACCTGCGTAGTTTTTGAGCCCAACATGGCCAATAAGAATAATAGCCCAGATGACCAACGATACACCGGCAAACTTACTCAAAGGAACACGTTGAATGATATAGTTGGCAGGAAGTGCACCTCCCATGTATCCAAAGTTGAAAATGGCAGCAACCCACGAGTATCTTTGCCCCGTCAACCCCAAGTCTTCTCTGAAGGAATAGGCACTGGCGTAGTTTAATGATAACTTATCAAGAAACTGTAAGCAGTAGGTGACAAAAAGCAACGGCATAAGTCTCATATCGACCTTTCTTCTGATTCCAGCGAACTTGGCTTCGATTTCATCCTCTGAAATGTTCTGGGAATCAGCATAATAGTTAAGCCCAAGGATCTTGTGGTGGACCTCGGCCTCAATTCCTTCCACAATGTCATTATTGATCTTCTTGTCTTCTGAAGAAACACTTGCGATGTTCACGCTTCCTGATTCTTTGTCTTCAACCATCTCTGATCGTGAAAAACTATTGCATCCCGATTCATGTCTATTTAAGTCTTTTTATCGCAGTGGTTTTTCCCGATTGGGTATGAGCCACCAATCATTCACAGTTGATTCCGCTGGAATATCTTGAATATTGCACCTACTGCAAGGCTGATGGTACTTTGGACCTACACAGAGTCTATTGGACCCCTACTGCAACTATATTGCTGCCCTAAATAGACTTTAGAGTGCCATCACTTTCTTCACTGTGTTATCTCTGTCAATATTCAACGGTGAAGTGGTTCTAGTACATGCAGTCCTGATAAGTTTTACCCAATCCAGATAAAGGCACGCCTTTTTACTGACCTGGTTATCGGAGCCCTCTATGCAGCTTATCATAGAGGTTTGATCATGCTAATGCTTCCAGTTCCACATATCTTTGGTGCTGAACCTTTTTTAGCTAGCCGTTCTTGTTACTATTGTGTAGAATTTTTAGTTTTGTAGAATATATCAAGAATGCTCAAACTATTGGTTTTGATCACGTACCAACCATAACTGGCCTTACATGATATAATTAACCTATTTCCATTTTTTGCAGCCACTTGTCGATCTTTGATATCCATGGAAACGATATTCGGAAAACTCGCACAACAATTCCGTAGAGATAAAACATACCCCTTCTCGTGTGCGAAATTATTCTACCAGTACTAGTTGAAACACATTACAGAACAAGAACTATAAAGGGTCAAAGTATACTACGAATTCAAGTTCTGGATTAAGCCAAAAGTAGTGATCATACAACTGTAGAATGAGAAATGGTCAACGCACTCAGTAAGCCGTGATGGTGACGTGAAGATCTGAAGATAGTTGAAGCACGGAAATGTAAAGAACAAGCCGCATTCATGACAAGGGGAATTACGGAATTTGCGCATGGAGTGTTTAGCCTCATCATACCACACACTACTTCGAGTCAACTGTTGGGATACAATGCCAACACTTTATCGATCTCTTGTTAGGTATGACCCAAACTGCCCAACCAAAAATTCTAGGTCGTAAAAAGAGAATTTTTAACTCTCACGGAATTGACCATCATATCTAAACTTTTGCAAAGATATAGAAGCACAGAACTTGCAACCAGTTCGAATTCTGCAATGTAAGTCCATTCAAGCGATGGTAAGTAGTTCTAGAGTGATTCGATTTGTTATAGAAACAATTGCCACCAAAGTGTTCACCTGTTTAGGTTATGGACAGCAGTTCAAGAAGCTTGATCTTTGTTCGAACAACTAAAAGGGCTGCAAAGAGGCCAGACTCTCTTAGCAAGAACATAGTTTAATTAAATCCTAATTAATTGTGTAGCAGACTTCTTTTATTGTAGCCAGTTGCATTGGTGGTATTCTAAAATTTCTGAACTTCTGAGCTTTTGCTTCCTTTGTAAAATACGTGATTCTGAATAGCTGTTCGATAGCCAAGTTTAAAAGCAGTAATAACCATCAAGAATTCTAGTGCTATATTCACGATTCTTGCCCTTTTTTCCTTCGAGCCAGGGTAATTTCAACTTCAGCCTTAAAAAACATAAGCTACAAATAGGGAACAAAATCCAAGTTACTGGTGTCACCGGCCCAATGCAGAATCAACTTATTGTAAGAGTTTTCCACAGTACGTGCGCCCAAGTGAATTAACGACTTGAAATACAATTCAATCTTGATCCTATCTTTCTCTGTAATACAACACAAACCACAAATCAACAATGACAGGTGCAACATCAATAAACGCCTGTCGTTTAAAAGCGGGTTTCGAACCACCTCATCAAACGGGAATTCATCCCGAGTATAGTTGAAATCAATTGTGTTGAAGAAGTACAACATGTCAACAATTTTCCGAACCACGTCTTGTACCAACTTCTTTTCAATAGCAAGGTCCAAGTACATGGGGTTTGTAAGAACTGTCAAGTATAAAGCTCTTACATGGATCTTATCACTCAAATCAAACCAACTGAACACCAAGTCGCCAGTTTTGCCATAGGTCTCAGCAGGAAGACAGTTCGTACCGGTCTTAGGATAGTACGGAGAATGAGGATCGATGATCCCGTCAGCTGAAGCAAGACTGAAACTGAGAGCAGAATCAAACAACTGCATCAACAGGATGAGATCGTCAGAAGTTATGGTTTTGGAATTGCTCTCTCTTATTCGAATCAGGAGCTTAAGAAAGTAAATATTAAGGTACACGTTGCTGGATGATTGGCCCAAGAAGACGTTATAGCCATTGGGTAGTACAAACCCAAGCTGTATCGCCAAATTCCAGTCTTCTTTGTATATAATCGGAAGTAGAATCTCATCCAACTGATCCTGATCATTAATGGATCCTCCAACCGGATTTGTGATCACAGCAATGATTTCGAAGCACGCAAACCATGTTGTGGCAAGAATTATGCTGGGGTTATCGTTTTTTCTATACAGCAAGTATTGGCGAAACAAGTTATTGGCGTCTCGTAGGTGGTTTCTCCATGAGCCATTGATTTTGCAGGCGGATTCGGTCACAAACAACAAGCTGGTAATAATCAAGGCTTCGATATACTCCAGCACCTTTGATTTCTCATTAAAAATGGAATTCAAGCCCTTCAAACTAAGATTGATGTAATGCCTTTTGTAATATTCGTCAGTAGCACATCTGTGGTCCCCATATTCGAAAGAAGCGGTGATAGCAAGTATTGCATGGAGCAAAAAGGGAATCTTCTGTGCCTGCTGGATTATGATCTTGTTGAAGAAGTTTTTAGGACCACTGGCTGGTGACAAAGGCATCAACCAAAGCGAGTACTTGTCGTAAAAGAGCCGCAAGTAGTTCTTGTGGTTTTCCACGTCAAACGAAGCTATAAACTCGAGAACTGGCTGGTTGAGAAACACTTCTTCTGTGGAAGGTGGTGTTAGATGAATGCCTGGGTTTTGAAATTCCGGAGTTGAGGGGTCTGTGAAGTTTGAAGCTAAAAGATCGTTAAGATCGTTGGCAAGCATCGAAGCACCGTAGAAGAGTTCGTCTGTTATGGATTTGTGAAGATGCAAATTTATGTTGGGATTTATGAATGAGGTGATGGTGTTTGTGGTTTGCATCTTGAAGTTGTTGATGGTGTTGTTGTTGTTGTTGTTGTTGTTGTTGTTGTTGTTGTTGTTGTTGTTGTTGTTGTTGTTGTTGTTGATGATGTTGCCGTTGTTGTTGTTGTTGTTGTTGTTGTTGTTGTTGTTGCCGTTGTTGTTGTTGCCGTTGTAGCTGTTGCGGTTGTTGTTGTTGCCTTTGTAGCTGGCGTTTACGCTGTTTATGTTGTTTATCCCTTTACTCATGCTGTTTATCCCTTTACTCATGCTGTTCATCCCTTTACTCATGCTGTTCATCCCTTTACTCCTGTTTATCCCGTCCACAGTAGAACCATACTGATGACCAGAAGACACAACCGAACCATATCCTATGGAATTCGTATATCCTGTAGCGACTGGAGCAGCTTTTCTCCTTGAAACACCAGCAAAACTACATCCCTTATGTGACCTGTAACAATTCTCACATACAGGTTTGTTTTCGTCACACTATTTGTTAGCAAAAGGCTTCTTATAGCCGCTTAGTACATGACATACCTTGATCTTACGCTTCTTGCACTCTAGACACCCGTTCCTTGAGTATTTACGCTTGACGATTTTATTCCACTTGTCACTCATGAAGAAATTTCGCAGAAATTAATTTGAGAATAGAATATTGTTATTTTGGGAGGTGGATGCTGAATGTTGTCATTTTGTGGGGTACAGAGTATTAAGCTGACACCAGCAGTTGAAGACTGACACCAGCAGTTGAAGACGGAGGATGAATCCAAGTGCTAAAAATTTATGCGAGTAGTGCGTCTTGATTACCAATTTGGTCTACTTGCGTATGCACCACAACCTGTTTTTCTGAAAGCGGAAACACAACCGAAGGTTGCAGGGTTTTGTGGTTTTGGAAGGGTAATACTTTGGTATTTGAATTGAAAGGGTAATTACTTTGGTATTTGAGTTGAAGGGTAATACTTTGGTATTTGAATTGGAAGGGTAATACTTTGGTATTTGAATTGGAAGGGTAATACTTTGGTATTTGAGTTGAAGGGTAATTACTTTGGTATTTGAGTTGAAGGGTAATTACTTTGGTATTTGAGTTGAAGGGTAATTACTTTGGTATTTGAGTTGAAGGGTAATTACTTTGGTATTTGAGTTGAAGGGTAATTACTTTGGTATTTGAGTTGAAGGGTAATACTTTGGTATTTGCATTGAAATTATTCGCTATAGTGATGCTTTTCAGCTGTTTTTACTCAGGTTTATACGTTTCAACCGAATCTCTACTAACCTTTGGGGTGCTACCTGATGTCTTTTCTTATAACAATTTCACTAGAGCTGCATTGTATATCACGAATGGGCTATTTATGGCGTAAAATATTCGTTATGGCGCATCTGTTTTTGTGCCTCTTGCATGAAGCACTGTTTTGGAATATCTCCGTGATGTTTCATATTTGACTTTCGTGTGGGTTTCTTTTTGTGTGTTCTTTACAGTCCTGTGTCTTGTAATGTTCTCTGTATTATGAATCACGGTATCTGCAAGCACTATCTACCACCACTGTCTGCTATCTCTCACTATCTCTCACTATCTACCACTATCTACCACTATCTGCTACCACTATCTCTCACTATCTGCTACCACTATCTGCTACCACTATCTCTCACTACCTGCTACCACTATCTCTCACTATCTACCACTATCTACCACTACCACTATCTCTCACTACCTGCTATCTCTCACCACCTTCTACATCTACTCTCTCTTAACCCTAACAAATACATTAAATTCCCTAAACAACATCCTTACACCACCCACATAAATTTGCTTATAAAAACCCACATACCCTTTCATCCCACACTAAAAATTGATCAATGCTCATAGAATAAATTTCTCAATGCTAAACTACAAACTCCAAATAAGAATCCCGTTTGAATCTCACAAACAAGCTGCTATCGCCACATCTTCACTTCTGCCGGATCCTATACTCAAGAGTGACGAGTTACTTGTAACGTATCTGGCTGAACAGAATGACCTTGTGTGTTTGTTCGAAGGGGTAAGTGATAGGGTTATCAGGGTCGCTGCCAGTAATGTTTTAGATAACGTCAAAACCATCATAGAATGTATTGAAGAGTTCGAAGATAAACAGCACGCATTATTCTCACCATAGCTACTAAGTCGTACCCTTACATACAAATACATATATTATCCTACATTGTTCACATACAAATACACACTACATTGTTCATAATAGTTAAAAATGAGAATTGAAAAATTATCTATGAACATTAGAAGAAGCTTGTTCACGGGTAACAAAATAGCCAAACTCGTGGAAAAAGACTCCAGTTTACGCCACGAGTATTCTATTAGACCAGACACGTTTGCTTTCAAGATTTCCAATCAATCTTCTAGCTTTCCTTTCCACAAAAAATCAAGTTTCAATGTCATCGACTACATCTACAGAAACTCCACAAACTATCCTTTTGCTGATAAATCTCCCCATGACGTCTTCCACAGCTATCCCACAATAAACTCCAAGAAGCTTGCTAACAATATTCATCGACCCAAAAAGGTAAAAATGGCGGTTTCAGATTTCATCGAAGACAGCTTGTACAACCCAAACTACGGTTACTTTGCAATGGAGGTGGAAATTTTCAAGAACGATAAGCCTTTTGACTATAATAACATCCAGGATGTGGATGACTTCCTTGATACGTGGCAGAAAGCCTATGCTAAGTATGATAATGACGACGTCAAACCCAAAAGACAAGAACTAGTCAAACTGGATTCTGTAAACTATGGTGACCCAGGGTCGAAATTTGCCACCACGTCCTTGAATTTGTACAACGAAGAAAAGCACAATGTTCCTATAGTCAAAAATAAGAGATCCTTGCAGTTGTGGCACACTCCAACCGAACTATTCCAGCCATTCTATGGGGAAGCCATTGCAAGAAACATTTTGCATTCGTTCCAAAACGCCAGTGAAGAAAACTTGATTATATATGAAATGGGCGGAGGAAACGGAACCATGATGGTAGATATTTTGAAGTTTCTAAAGAACAACGAACCTCAAATCTACGCCAAAACTCACTACAAAATTATTGAAATCTCAAACCAGCTAGCTTTCAAACAATACAACCAGGCACTCAAAGAAAAGTTGGTTTCACAGGGGTTGGACTCGCTGAAATTCCAAATCATAAATAAATCCATCTTTGACTGGAAACAAGTGGAACACAACCCATGTTTCTTCATAGCACTCGAAGTGTTTGACAATTTCAGTCACGACCTCATCAGGTACGACAATAAAACCGGAGAGCCATACCAGGGGAACGTGTTGATAGATGCCAAAGGGGACTTTTATGAATTCTTTACCCCCAAGTTGAATTATTACTCCGATGCGTTCTTGCAATTAAGAGAAAATGGCCCCCATAAAGTTTTGAATAAATCAAACCTTTTTGACAGAGCTAAAAGTTTGGTTCCTTTCATCAACAAAAACAGTATCCACCCTTTACATCATTCCAAAACCAAACTAGCATGGCAGAGCTCTTTGTTTCCATTCAAAGAAAACCTTTCTTCGGGGGAATTCATTCCTACCAGATTGGTTGAGTTTTTCCATATCTTGAAACACAAGTTTCCCCATCATCATTTGATTTCTTCAGATTTCAACTACTTGCCTGATACCATTCCAGAGTACTACAACGGCCCCGTAGTTCAGACGGTGCTCCGTGATAAAATGGTAGACATCACTACTTATATGTGCCACCAAGGTTTCTTTGATATCATGTTTCCTACTGATTTCCCTGTGGCAGGTAATTTGTACGAACAGGTGGTTGGTAAGAAGGTTGAAATCCAACTGCATCGTGATTATCTCCAGCAATGGGCTGACGTTAGGGCCACCCAGACAAAAAAAGGAGAAAATCCCATGTTGGATTTCTATACCAACGTCAGCTTCATGAACACAAAACTGTAAATATTTAATACCTGACTTATATTCCTGATATAAGCTAAATGCAATCTACCTAACATAATTATATTCCCATTCCTAATAACCCCTTCCTAAAAATTCCTTTCCCCATTCGTATCTTCTTTTGCTAATATTAACATTCATAATTCTAGTATAACTTGTTCTGCAATTTCATGATATGGTATATTTTCATCCAAATCCTCTTGAAATTCTGGTTTTCGTTCCTATTTAGCTAAAGCTTAGCAATGCAATCATCGTCCTTGTAGGAGCTATTCCACCACAAACCACATCAAAAAAGCGCCAACATCTTCTCCAACCCTCCGTAAATACAATTAACCACAAAAGAACTTGTCAGCCTCAAGTTGTTTAACAATCCGAAAATAGCCTTCGAAAATTCATCAAGACTGCAATTAAATGTATCGACCACGTCTATCTTGAGTTTCCTGCTCATAGATTTAAAGTGACTTGAGTAGTCGAATGAAAAATCCATATTATCTGTCAACTTGGGTTCATCAACTACAATCACTAGGTCATTAGTTTGAAACGTCAAATATTTCGTCAAACCACTTGCAATGGTATATCCCAAAGAGATTCCTATAGTGAAACTGGCAAGAAGGTAGAAACCACTGAGCAACCTAGAACGCCCCTCCAATTTTGCATGAGTTTCCGACGCTGGATTCTCATTTAATTGCAACTTAGAGTTGAAAGTCTTGTTGAAAATCCTATTGATGACCCGAAATTCTTTCAATTGCAAAGGATCGATATTACTAGAACTGCTTTGTAATTCCCATTTGAACTTTCTTTCCAATACCTTATAGTTTTTCAAAGTGTTGGACGTCAAACTTGAATACACGGAGTTTGCACCCTTGTACTCAACATCTATCTCCAAATTATCCATACAGCTTTCGGTAGCGATGTTCTTAACTCCAGAATTACCACCGAGTTGGCTGATTTCTGATTCAATAAAACATTTCATATTGTTCATCAACTTAGGGTTGGTCAAAGAGGTAGTTTTCCAAATCTGATACGGCTTCAAAATACTAATCAAATCAAACAAGTTGCTGAAATAATTGACAGTTATCATGTTGATAACAGTGAATTTCGTTTGGTTTGAAAAATCCAAGCTTTCGTTTTCAAACACCTTCTTTAGGAACTCAATCAATTTAACCGACCCATGGTTAATTACAAAAGCCAAATTACACTCCTTAATCTTCCTTGAGCTTCTTCGGTTGTAATCTTTGATATTGACAAACGAATAGTTGACTAAACTTACGGCATGTACTATCTTCTTTATTTCCAGGGTACTCAAGCTAGAAATAAAACACACCTTTAGTTTTGGCAAAGATGAAGACATCAGCATTTTGGGCATGATAAAGGTATCCTTGAACTCGTCTTCTTCGTCAGTTTCAAACACCAAGGAATCGACGGCGGTGTTATGTGGGGGATCAGCTTCAATCTTCTGGTCGTCGTCGTCTGTAGTAATTGACAAGAGAGAAGATGGTCTGATGATTGCTGTGATGTTTGGAGAGTCGTTCAAGGTTCTGAAAATTGAATCGTTGATGTTTTGCCAGCTTTCATCGACATAGTACTTTGGAGGATCTGAGTTATTGGACGGAAACTTGGTCAATTCGTTCCCTCTAAGATTTGGAGATAATTCCAAGTCTGGATTGGTCAAGGCATTGTAAACAGACAGGTAGGAATTGAACAATCTGTCGTTTCTGTCTTCGTCTTCCTTGGAGCACTCTCTTTTCAGTTCTTTGGGAGTATCTGGATCACCAAACACGGTTCTGAGGGCTTTGGACCTCGTTCTTTCTACTTCTTCAAGCATTTTCTGCTAACAATCAATCGTTTCAAACCGTGTAAGCGGCTAAGTTATTATGGACTAAAATGAAAAACTACTGGAAAACCTCACAAGAAAAATATCGGATAACGTGTAATGTTACTGTTTGATCCGATTAGTATCGTGTAGGACCGGCCTGGAGATGTGATTTAACCTGTTTGTTTATGTGGTTCCAACAAATATCCTTAAATCTCATTTACGGTTTTCGCCCTTATGATATGTGGTGTGCGCACGACTCCAGTTATGAATGATGACAGAAAACCGTCTTTAAACTTGTGGACCGTCTAAACTTGTGGACCGTCTAAACTTGTGGGTGAAAACCGTCTTTGAAACTTGTGGGTGTGCTTGAGATAAGAGTATTACAGTTCTGAGACGATGAGGTCGTGAAAACATCTTGGAAGTTGGTCGGCGTAGTTGTAGACTAGATTAGGAATAATGAGATGAGATGATATGAGCTTTGGATGTTTTCGTTTGGGAGAATAGTTGTAGTTTTCGTTTAGGAGAATTTGGATCTTCAACTTTGTTCTGAACGTGTTCGTGGATGTAACTTCCAGACTGAAACAAGATTGTTCATGCATGTCATGTGACTATTATCTTCATATTGTACATCCCTTCTGTTACGTCACCAATTCCACTCACGTGATATCATACTCCTGTTACGTCAGCAATTCCGCTCACGTGATACCATGCTCCTGTTACGTCAGCAATTCCACTCACGTGATACCATACTTCTGTTACGTCAGTAATTCCACTCACGTGATACCATACTCCTGTTACGTCAGCAATTCCACTCACGTGATGCCATCCCAAACAGGAATATTACACACACAAAAACCTCACACAAAAACCACAAAAACTATGAGTACAAATACAACCAAGACCCCTCTGAACGGCAAGAAAAAGCCAATGAGAACCCCAAAGTCAGATCCCAAAACTGACAAACCTAAAGCTTCTAGAAGAAGACCCAAAAAATTGACCCAGACTTTCAAGTACCAACAGATCACAAAACTTACCAGAGCATTTCCCCCAATAACCATCAACGGATTAGTGGTTTCAAAGCTACCTGAGGTGGTTGATGAACACCAGAAAGCCAAAAGAAACCCTTTTGAGTCGTTTCTTTTGAAGTTCTTGGCCGAACATCCACATGAACCAATGTACCTTTCGTTCATGATCATACCGTCGTCACCAGACTTTCCTTTTGACTTAGATCTGTTGAACATAAGTTTATGTATTCCCGGAGACTACCAGTTCAGAAAAGAACCATTACCTAGTATATATGTGTTGAATAATGACATTCCCCGAGGGTTTGCCGTGAACGTGGAACTAGGATTCAAGAGAATTGCATCGATGTGCTTAAGAGATGCTGTGGAAGAGGAGCTAGAGCTTGTGGATGGAATGGGGCTCACGTCGCAGCTTAAGACCTTGGATAAGTATTTGGAGTTGTTTTTGAAGCAGGAGAAAAGAAAGACCATCAAGTTCGTCAAGGGTAGAAACACTGAAAAGGTTGCTGAGGCTGCTACCAGCGAAAGTGCTGAAACCACTAAAAATAGCACTACAAACAATACCAGAGAAAACACACCGAAGCCTGATATCAAAGAAGACCCAAGACGCCAGGTTTTCATTAAACAGCTTAAGGCCAAACTAAAGCAAAACGTAAAGCTTTTCAATAAGGCAAGAAATATGGAGAAGTACAAGGTGACGATTCCAATCAACACCAAATATGATTTGCCTCGGTCATGGCTCAATTATGGAAGGGTGGAGGTTCTTGTTAGCATTCCTAGAGAGTATCCAACCCTTCCACTCACCATGGAGATATTTAAGAAGTTTCTGGAGAAAATGAACCAGTATGAAGACATTACAGCCTATGAACAAAACCTTGTGAATAACTTTAACTTTTGGAAGTTTGAAGATGAAAATATAACGTCAGTGTTGAATTATGTGGCTAATAACCTTTCGTTGTTTTGCTTGGATAAGGACAGTTTTGTGGAGTATAACAAGTTGGTAAAGGCGTATTGAAGAGTTTCCATTCGGGTCCAATTGCATTTTTAGGTCAATTGTTTTTTAGGTCAATTGCATTTTTAGGTTCAAGTTGGGCTTGGTTGTGTCTTACGGTGCCACCAATTGTTTTTTTAAGATAGAGCAGGTGGTTAGGGTTTATTGAATGTCATAATTGCAGGTGACCACATAAATCGATAATTGTATATAAGTCAGAACCAATGCCAAAACACATGAAACCGAACTACCATTGAACTAATAGAACTAATGAAATTTCCAGTCAGTCTACTAATAACCTGATGATCACCACTGCTAATAAAAGTAACCACATCATCACTCGTTCTAATAAAACTAACGAAATAGTGAACATTTTCTAAAACAATTAAAGTCATAGTCTTGGTCGTATAAACAAAAAGTATAGAACTAAGTCATCTGAAAGTATAGAACTAAAAGTATAGAACTAAAAGTATAGAACTGAGTTATATAAAATATAGAGTATAGAACTAAAGTCATATAAACCAAGAATCATAAAAATAAATGTCAAAAAACTAAAGTCACAAAACTAAGTTCCATATAAACCATAAAATCATATAACATGAATTCACAACATGAAATTATAAACCTCGTTCATATAAAGTATAAAATAAAGCTAAGTGTAAACAAAACGTCGTATAACTAAAAGTCAAAATATAAAGCATAGAACTAAAGTCATAAAATAAAAGTCATGTAAACTAAAAGTCATATAAAGTATAAAGTAAAGCTAAAGTCATAAAACAAAAGTCGTATAAACTAAAGTCAAAATATGAAGCATAGAACTAAAGTCATAAACCTCGTAGTCATATCATCTAAAGTCATATAAAGTATAAAGTAAAGCTAAAGTGTAAACTAAAGGTCATGTAAACTAAAGTCAAAATATAAAGTCTACCAGAATTCCATCAAAACAATTATCGCACAAATCTACCTCAACATCCATGATATCAGAACAAGATTTTAGCTTCCAATACGCAAACGAATGCGACCTCGAGATCCATTGCTCGCCTTTTGGGCTCTCGGGACTCTATATCAAAGTAAAGGGCACTGATATAATGGGAATTGGGAGCACCATGGGGCTCATCACCGGGTCCACCAAAGGGCTCATTCACTACAACGACAGCCAGGACTTGATGGACCAAAAGTATAAACTATATGTGATTGTAGAAGACGATGGGATGTTGAGAATAGACTTTACAAAGATATCGCCCATGAAGCAGTTGAGCGATGATATGACACCCATAGAAAAGCCCAAGAGAAGTATTGGAGGTTTCAGTGACAAAGGAAAGCACGTTGACGAAATCATTGGAAAGTCGCCTGAATCGATTGGTACCAACGATAACTCATCGTATGCGTCTTCTTTGAAGTCTCCAAACGTCGACAACCCTAACTTGGATGAGACTGAAGATAACGAGCCACCGTCTCTTATATTTAGAGGAAAATGCCCTGATGGAAGACCTGATAACATAGAGCCGTTTATTGGGATCTTTTCTTTTGAAAGAGAGGATTAGTGTTCTTTCCAAGGTTGCTTTGTTTTATGGAGTGGAATTACAGGGTTTGAGCTTTTTCAATTTTCAATTTTCATGTTTGCTATTGATGATTAAGAGGTGATGAGGAAAGTTTGATATGTAATACGGTCTATGTAGCTGTTGTTCAGACTTTTTTCAGGATTCTTAGAGATTTTTCACTATTCAGATTCACTATTCTCCATGATATTCAGAGATTATACACTATCCTCCACACTATCCTCATGTTATTCAGATGTTTTCGTGCTATCTTGATACTATTCAGAAACTTCATACTACTCAGAAACTTCATAATACTCAGAAACTCATACTATTCAGAAACTTCATACTAGTTAAGACTATTCAGAAACTTCATACTAGTTAAGACTATTCAGAAACTTCATACTATTTAGAAACTCCAAGCTCATCATACTGCCTGTAATACGAAACTCCAAGCTCATCATACTATTCTGCCTGTCAGCGAAACCTCACACTTCGAAACCCCGTTGTGTCATAGTTACTATTCTATCTTCCTCCAGTTTTCAACAGAGGCCTCCTTAAGTGGTTCCTTCCGATAGGCCAAAATAAGTCCGTGCTCACGTCACCGAAGCCAAAAAACCGTCTTCACTTCTCCAGATTTTTCAGTGCGGCGTCGGAGTAATCTTCACATGACGACATTTTATCCCCGATAAACATACCTGCCAATACATGTTCAACTACAATTAGATACCTTAGAGCAATATCAGAGGTCTGCTTAATACTGGGACCCTAGCACTAGAATGTACGTTGTTAAAATCAATCTCATCTCATCAAATCTTCAAAGCCTCTATCCGCCCCTAAATCACACCCACACACCCACACATTCACACCCATTCACACCCACTCTCCCTCTCACACTCACTCTCACACTCACTCTCACACTCACCCAGTCATCCATTCACACTCACAATCACTCGGCATCCGTTCACATGAAACTCCTCGGATACTTTCGCGTAGATTTTGTGGGGAGCAAAACACTATAAATACCTGTGAATCTCCGGTTTTCAGTGCAACAAAATGGAAAGATTGAACCAATTAAGCGGACAATTAAACGGCAACGCCAAACAGACCTTAAAACAAAAGAACCCAGACGACGTGGTCATCGTCGCTGCCTACAGAACTGCTTTGACCAAAGGTGGAAGAGGTGGTTTCAAGGACGTTGGATCTGACTTCATCTTGCAAAGATTGTTGAAGGCGTTTATTGCTAAGACCAACATCGACGTCGATTTGATTGAAGATGTTGCTGTCGGTAATGTTTTGAACAGAGGTGCTGGTTCCACCGAACACAGAGGTGCTGCTTTAGCTGCTGGTATTCCTGACAAGGCTGCTTTTGTTGGGATCAACAGACAGTGTTCGTCTGGTTTGATGGCTATTTCTGAAATCGCCAACAAAATCAAGTGTGGAGAAATCGACTGTGGTCTCGCTTGTGGTGTGGAATCCATGTCTAAAAACTACGGCCCACAAGCGGTTGCTCAAATTGACACTCACTTGCAAGAAGACCCTAGTATGGAAAAGTGTTTGATTCCAATGGGTATCACCTCTGAAAACGTGGCTGCTGAATTCAAGATCTCCAGAAAGGACCAGGATGAATTTGCTGCTGTTTCCTACAACAGAGCTGAAAAGGCTGTCAGTTCTGGCGCTTTTGTCGATGAAATTTTGCCTATCGAGTCTATACTCGCAGAAGAAGACGATGATGACAACGTCACCTACAAGTCTGTCACTATTTCCACCGATGAGGGTCCAAGAAAGGGTGTCACTGCTGCTTCTTTGGGTAAATTGAAGCCTGCATTTTCTGCAACTGGTACTACTCACGCTGGTAACGCTTCTCAAGTGTCTGACGGTGCTGCAGTTGTGTTGTTGATGAAGAGATCTTTGGCTGAAGCCAAGGGTTACCCAATTCAAGGTAAGTACGTCTTGTGTTCCGTCGTTGGTTGTCCTCCAGAAATCATGGGTATCGGTCCTGGTGTGGCCATTCCAGCTGCTTTACTGAAGGCTGGTTTGACGGTTGACGATATTGATGTTTACGAAATCAACGAAGCCTTTGCATCCCAATGTTTGTACTCCATTAACGTATGTAACATTCCAAAGGAAAAGGTTAATATTAATGGTGGTGCTATCGCTATTGGACACCCATTGGGTGCTACTGGTGCTAGACAATATGCTACTATCTTGAGATTGATGAAGCCTGGTGACTTTGGTGTCACTTCTATGTGTATCGGTACTGGTATGGGTGCTGCTTCCATTCTTATCAAGGAGTAATCTAGGAAAGATGTATAGGGAATGAAGTTCATATGACTTAGTCTGTTTTTCACTCGTAGTTGGACTTTTTGGTCTATCTTTTTCTATCAACCGACACTTGAAAGCTTCGATTTTTTCCTAAACTACTCCAGTAAAATCCTAGTAAATATATTCTTGTAGTTGAAGGCACTTTTCTATTTCTCTCCTTCTGTTCAAAATCTCTTCATTCTATACTCTCTTCAACTCTCAGAATAACCTATATTACACCTATATTACACTACTTAAAATATACATTGGAACTCTTTCTGGATGTTGGCTCCTCTACTGTAGGGGAGTTCCTCTTTGGTTTGGGGTTATGCTGATGTGCTGAATGTGGGAAGTAAACCACATTAATTGGTGGAAGATAGTACACATTGGATATAGGAAAATACTTATAGTTTGGATCCTCGTGTTCTTTCGGGTCACTGCTTGGTTGAAGCATATTAAGCAAGTTTAGTTTACTTGTCAGGCTAGCATTGACTGAAATCGGAGTAATCGAGTTGGCCTTTTCTTCTGCTAAACTTCTGGGACGTTTTGGGTCTGGCCCCTCATGTTCTGAATCCTCTTCTGGTTCTGGTTCTTCTTCCACTTCCATTTCTTGTAATAACTCTTCGCTGCTTTGCTTTTTACTAGCTTCTGTTTCAGAAACTGCTTCTTCAAGCTGGAAGGTTTCAGCCGTGTTTGTGCTTGGTTTACCTGAGTTTTTGTAGCTTGAACGACTGCCAGGTGGTCTGGACTTCACCAATACATCTTTTCTTTCGGCATAAAACGATGGGTTTCTCCCACGTACAATTATAGGCTCGCTTTCTAACTCAAACAACGATATCTCGTTTCTACTGTTGTCTGGGTTGGTGACGGAAAAATCTTCATCGATGTAATCATCGTAATACAAATCGGCCACAATTGCACTTAGTTGGATTTTTAAATGGTAATAGTTTTGAAATGTAAAGTTTCCATTGTTTGGTGTGGCATTCTTGAACTGCAACTTCTTCACAGTGAAAAAATTATCGATTTCATTATCCACTACTTCAGCATTATTCAAAGTAATAATGTGTTCAGTAGAACTGATAGAAAATGGGTTCACTTGATCCTTATTCAGTTCTTTATGCACTGCATCCTTTTCTTTTTCTTTAAGGTCCTCGCTAATAATTAACGATACATTCTGAGATTTGGATATATTAGAAATGGCTGTAATTTCAATCTTGAACCATTTAATAACCCTGGTAATGCTGTATCCGTACTCATTTGTCTGAAGCTTCAAGATTTTAGAGTCATTTGACTCATAATTCTTGAATCCTGTTAAACTGAAGTTGATTAACAACTGGATAAAGTTTCTTCTGTAGCATGAAATGACCTTTGGGTCAGTTTTGATGAGTTTACGCTTAGTATCTTCAGACAGGCTCTTTGCATCAAGGATTTTGGAGTCCTGGAGAATGCTGTATAAGTAATTAGTATTGTCAAAGTCATTGGTCAAAAACTTACCATTCAAAAACCCTTTGAAATCCAATTTAATTTCGTCTCCGTTTTTATCCAAGATCTTGTAGTCCTGGTCATGCAAACTTTTTGATTTTAAATCCAACATTCTAGTCAACTTATCGGGGTCATAATCCACTTTTACACCATTATTCATTTTGAGTTTGTTTCTGCTCTTTCCCTTTTTTGACGCCTTCTTTTTATTGGGATTCTCCTCTTCCTTATAGTATCTTGGTATTGGAGATTGTATGTTCATCATATTATCTTCTTGAACCATCTGCTGTTGTTGATATTGCATCTGTTGCATTTGTTGAAATTGTTGCTGTGGAAGAAAGGTGTTTCCAATTGAACTAGAAGACAAATACTGCTGGTACTGCTGTAAAGCCTGCAGAGGCATTTGCAGAACAGATTGGTGTGGAACCAATCCAGAAGATTGTTTCTGTGGCATTTGTGCAGGCTGGTTATTTTGTTCCACGTATTCAGATATGCTGGCGTTGTTACCGAAGTTGATATTACCTACCATATTAGGGCTATTCACCTCAAGTTGTTGATTCAAATACGGTGTACTAATTTCCAGGTCACCATTCCCAAACCAGTTCTGTTCTAACGCTCTGTGTTGAGGCTGGGAGTTGGAATTTGGATACAATGCTGAGGATAAGCCATGATTATGAGTATGGTTATGACGTGGCATATCTACAAAATTGGAATAATGGGAGTGTGGTTCCTCAGAAGGTCTGCTGAAGGGATTCAGTTGAACCCTAGATCCTGTTGTATCCAATTTGTTCATATCAGCAACCTGCTTAGACGATATAAAATCATTGTTATTAATAAACGTAGTAAAGTCTGTTATGGAACTACTTTGGGGCTGTAATTCAAATGTATCTGAGTTTTCAGGCTCATTCTTTGCAGGAGCAGAAGGAGCAGGCAAGTTCTGAAGAATATCTGGAAGAAATAACGAACTCAAGTCATCATAGCGATCTTTGTTCATTACGATGATTATAGCAGCAAAAGCGATCCCCGATTACACCAGTAATATCAATGAACGTTCTTTGAATCAAGATTTGAAAAACCACGGCACAATAATAGCTCAAATCCTTTCAATCTTGAACTGTGGTATCAAAAAACATCACTTGATCCCAGGCACGACTGTCCCCCACCCTGGAAGCGCGACAATCTTGATGGGGGCAAATGTAACATGGTTGCATCGAAAATTATCAAAATCTGGGGAGTGTGTGAGTTTGAAGTATAGTTAGTATTGAAGTGCTTCTGGAAGGTTCTGAGGGTATTGAGAAAAACAGAGATGAATAATCCCAAAAGTTTGCCAGGTTCAGTTAAGAAAAGTCATTCCGCTCTCAATTCCGTGTTTTATAATCTTTAAATTTTCCCACAAATGGTCAAACTAGATAACTTTGGCGTAGAGCAGTTCATGAACGAACATGAAAACGGCATTCAATACAACTTGGGTGAAACATGTTCGTATTCCATGTCTGTCAATGAAATAATTGACTTTTATCCCGAAAACGAACGTGCTAAAGTGTGTGACTCACTCCACAACCAAATATTCAATCAAAGACTAGTCTACGGTTGGATCACAGGAAGTGACTCTGTGAAGGAGGAAATCGCTAAATTGTATAACGAAGATGGCTACAGCAATGATCCAATTACGAAAGACAACATTCTCGTGACTAATGGTGCCATTGGGGCCAATTTCTTAAGTATCTTCTCGTTGGTGAGTCCTGGAGATAAAGTCATTGGTGTGGATCCAGCATACCAGCAATTGTCAAGCTTACCTGATTCAATTTCTGGAAAAAACTTTATTCCCTTTGAAATTTTACCTGAAAATGACTATAACCCTGATTTCGAACTTTTCGAACTGTTGGTTGAAACTCACAAACCAAAGCTTTTTATTTTGAATAACCCCAACAACCCCATTGGTTATGTTTGGGAAAACACTATACTTGAAAGATTCGTTGGTATTTGTGAAAAACATGGTGTTTATGTGCTTTGTGATGAGGTTTACAGACCTTTGTACCACGATACTGCTAAGCCGACTTCTTTCGTAAACCTTGGATATGATAAAGCCGTTTCTACTGGTTCTATGTCCAAGGCCTTTTCCTTTGCAGGCTTGCGTTTAGGTTGGATTGTCACTAGAGACAAGCTGCTCATGAAGGTTTGTGAAAACAACAGAGATTATAGTACCATTGCAGTTTCTATGGTGGATGACATCCTTAGCACCTTTATTTTGAAACACCACCACCAGATTTTGGAAAGAAACCATAAACTTTGTCAAAACAACTTGGTTCAGTTGGAGGAGTTCATTAACGATTCCAAGGGCTTGATCTCATGGGTCAAGCCTAGAGGAGGTGCTACTACGTTTCTCAAGTTCAATATTCCCGATTTTTCTACCTTTGATTTCAGCACCGAACTTGCTACTCAACATAAGGTTTTAATGGTTCCTGGTGAATGTTTCAATAAGCCAGGATTTGCCAGAGTTGGATTTGGAAATTCGTTTGAAGACTTGAGGGGGGGATTGGCTGTTCTTAAGAGTGTTTTAAAGGAAAAGGGACACTGGAAGTGAGTTTAAATGTATGCTTTGCATACTCACTTTTGATTTTTGTTTTTAATGTTGGACATTCAATTTAGTTCTGTCAATTCTGTCAATTCTTTCAATTCTGTCAATTCTGTCAATTCTGTCAATTCTCTGATTTTAATTCTGTCAATTCTGTGCATTCTCTGTTTAAATCCTATCACATTTCAGACCTGTTCATCTCACATTTAACCATTATCTAGTGATTTGACTATTATCCAGTGATTTAACCAGCAAATCCCATCTCATTCCTCTGGTGCCCACGTCACTTTCTTCAATATTCATGCAAGATTAGGAACCCGCCCAAACTCTATTGTTTACCTTTGTAGTCTCTTTAAAGTCGGTTTGTCTTTGCCTACATCGCGTATCTACTGCCCATCGCTTATTCGTTTATCGCTTATTTAGCTGTTCGTTCTTAAGCTTGTCTTTCTATTGTTTCTCACCTTGTTCTTGTCACTTCCACCTGTACCACCTCTAACCTCACATGTCTATTGCCTGTACCTGAATAAACCTATCCTGTCGTGACGTCTATGGTTTGTTTACAAATAACCCATCCAGCCGTAGTTAAGCGTTAACTAAAAATAGATTTCACAAATCCATATGGCTTCAAAAAGGAAATTTATAAATACCGTATATCCTGGTTTTCTGTAAAACCTGAAACGGTTCTAGAATTGGCTTGTATTACTGTACTACCATTCCACTCGATATCCCACTCAGTGCTACCTGGTACCTTGCTGCAGTACTTGGTTACAACTCAAAGCGCTTTCCCGCCACCGCACAACTCATTTCAGGAGTTTCAGCACATTACGTCATACTTATTCCAACACTACTACTTACTGCCATTCTTACCCCAGGCCTTCTTACCAGTGTTCAGTATTTCCCAATAAATTTTAGCCGTTCATACATTTGGATCGCGAAAAACATTTCTGACGAAGTGTTACAAGTATCATTGAGGGTCATAGTTTCTAGTGACGCCACGCTGCAAGAAGTGAAGTAGAAACTGTGTGAAATATCATCCTCAGTATACAAATGGCTAAAGACATGAGTTATTCGGGCAGGACTGTGAACAAGGTGTTCAACCAGGACTTCATCATCGACAAGAGATTCAAAATAGTCAAGGAGTTGGGCCATGGCGCCTACGGAATAGTGTGTTCTGCCAAGTACGATGATGAGTCGGCAGGCGAGGGCAACTACGTGGCCATCAAAAAAATCACCAACATATTCAGCAAAAAGATCCTCTGCAAGCGTTCTTTGAGAGAGTTGAAGCTTCTCCAGTTCTTCAGAGGCCACAAAAACATCACCTGTTTATATGACTTGGACATAATACCTAATCCCATGACTGGTGAGTTTAATGAGGTATACTTGTATGAGGAATTGATGGAGTGTGATATGCACCAGATCATTAGATCTGGCCAACCTTTAACTGACCAGCATTACCAGTCTTTTATCTACCAGGTTTTGTGTGGGTTGAAGTATATTCACTCGGCCGACGTTTTACACAGAGATTTAAAGCCCGGAAACCTTTTGGTCAACGCCGACTGTGACTTGAAAATCTGTGATTTTGGGTTGGCCAGAGGGTTTTCCGAAAACCCTGACGAGAATGCAGGATTCATGACTGAGTATGTTGCTACAAGATGGTACAGGGCTCCTGAAATCATGTTAAGTTTCACCAACTACACCAAAGCCATTGATATCTGGTCTGTTGGCTGTATATTGGCAGAATTGTTGGGAGGCAAACCTTTGTTCAGAGGAAAGGATTACGTGGACCAGCTCAACCAGATTTTGCTAATTTTGGGAACTCCTAAAGAGTCTAGTTTGGTAAAAATCGGCTCTGCAAGAGCTCAGACCTATGTCAGATCTTTGCCATACATGAGAAAGGTCTCATATCTGGAACTATTCCCAAACGCAAACCCTTTGGCATTGGACTTGTTAGAAAAAATGTTAACCTTGGATCCATTTGAAAGAATTACCGTAGAGCAAGCCTTGGAACATCCTTACTTTCAGTTATGGCACGATCCTCAAGACGAGCCTGCTTGTCAAATAAAGTTTGACTTCAAGTCCTTTGAAACCATAGACGATATAGACACCATGAAGAAAATCATCATCGACGAAGTAAAGCTGTTTAGAGAGTTTGTTAGAAAACCAATTCAAGAGCAACATCAGATCCAATTGCAGATGCAATTGCAAAAACAACATGAACAGCAACTCCAAGAACATCAACAGAGTCAAAACCAATACAATTTTCCAGAGAATCAGGGTATGAGAGACACCATTCAACAGGACTTCGATTCTATGGATTTGGCTACGCCTTACACAGATCCAGCAAACACCAACAACAGTGCCAGTTTGAGTGCTGGGGTAAACACCAGTGCTGGGTTTAACGAAAATGACATGCAATACTACCAATCAATTCCTAAACCGCAGGAACTAGACGATTTCACGTTCAATAGAATAGACAATGCCGGTGCTGTTACCAGCAGCGATAATGATATAAACAACTTGGGTAATAATGAAGATTTGTTCAGATTGGAGGAAGAATTGGGTTTTGGAATGGACGGTAACGTTTTCAACAATATTTAATAATATACTTCATTTTTTCTGTAAATTTTTCATGTGCTTCGTATATATTTTGCTATTCTATAAACCCTATTCGATATTATACTTGATAATATCCCCATTTTTTCCACTACACCAAAAATTATCGTAATCAAAGTACACATTAGAAACCTTTCCGTCCTGAAACCAATGTGTGAAGTCCAAGGTAGCTAATGGAATTTCTATCGAAGGAACCAACTTATCATTGATAATTGGATGTATAATAGAATTGAACTTACATTTCTTGTCCTCGACTATGTTTTGTTCATGTCTTAATCTATTATAATGCTTCCTCAATCTTACATCATACAAAGACTTATACAAGCCGCTGATGCCCTTTAGCTGGTCACTCAAGTTTTGAAGATTCACATTGGAGTCTGATACTGAAAGCGGTTGTGAACTGCTTTGAACTAACAAGTTGTCCATATTCATACCACTTTTCAAGGTATTGGTGATATTGTTTAGGGTTGGGGTAATCAAGGTTGTTTCTTCAGGGTTCAACGATTTGGTTTTGTGATGTCCTCTTAAAGTCTTCAAGGTGTCATTGGCGACTTTTCTTTGGCCATTGAACGTATTGGAAACGGGATTATTGTTAGCAGACGTACTAGGCAACTTTTTCTTAAGGGTCACTACCTTCTTGATCTTCGGTAAAGCTTTGTAGTCAAATTCCCAGAAGATCACTCTCCCATCATTACCACAACTAATTAATCTATAAAAGGACCCAGAATCCTTAATCTCTTCAAGACCTCTGTTGATGATTTGGTCTGCTCTAACAAACATAATTTTTGAAATGGAATTACTGTGACCTTTTAATCTGCTGGCCAACTTGATATCCTTTATACTTGGTGGATAAAATATGTTATCTAATTCATCTCCAATACTAGTGCTTCCATTTGGTTTTGAAAAGTTTTTCAAGTTGATTTCCATTGAAGTCGAGGGTGATCCAAGAGATAGATTCGAAAATAACCCCATTGATGGCGGATTTGGAATGGTGTTGTTGATAGAATTACCACTATTAACTGTTCCGCTCGTTGATCTTCTTCCTGAAACAGTGCTGGTAACTGGATTTATGTTATTTGATTTTTGGTTCATGATACTGTTTACGTTATAGTAACTCAATTTGAAAAGTTCGATCAAATCTCCGTTTCCAACGATTGCCAACATCTTGAAATCATTGGAGAATCGGATGTCTTTTATCCCATCATGGAAATAATTTGAAATTATGTCAGATATTAATGAGTTGCCATTCTTGTTGTCTTCGCCATATTCCTGGCCGCTTGTCAATGGTAGAGTTATTATCTTTACCAACCCGTCGTCACTGCCAAGCGCTAACAACATGGGATTCACACTCGAAGTGGAGACTGTGCTGAGTGAAAGGGTTGAGGTAATACAGGTGATTGCCTTATGACTCACCTTGAAATGCCCGACAACCACAGCACAAGTATCGCCTTCTGTATCAGTACTGCTTGAATTATTCATCCTCGTGAATCTCATCAAGTTCACGTGGGAACTTGATGCTTCGTTGACCTTTTTGTTATAGAAAGGACTCAAGTCAAACTTTTTGAAATATGTGACAAATCTATCTTTGCCGATAATTCGTTTAACATAGGAGGTTTTCAGAATGTCTTCATGTACGAAAGGATTCAATAGTATAACTTCACCGTTAGAATAACCTGCAACTATCAAAAACTCGTAGCTTGGAAAATTCAAGATCTCCAAGCTTGTCACCTGTTCGTTATAAGCAGTGGTAGAAACAGAATTAGGTGACAATGAGGTGTTTAAGTTTATTGTGGTGGTAGAGACATCATTCACAAAGTTGTCGATAATCAAAAACGACAAGTTATCAAGATTGATGGCTATGATTTCCCCAGAATTCAACCCCATTACCAAGTATGGCACCTTTGAATATGAACGAAATAGTTTCATTGAGGTGATTATGAATGCATTGTGTAATTTCAACCTCAAAATAGGAACTTCTATAGTCTTCTTATAGTTGAAAGATTTATTGGATTCTGTTTTTTCCTTTTCTTTTTCCTTTTCTTTCTCTTTAGGCTCAGGAGATTCCTTTGAAGGCTCTGCCTCCTCCTTCTCGAATAATGAAGTCCATGGTTTGGTTGCAGTAAAAGTTGAGCTGTTCGAATAATTTGAGTTGGAGTCAATACCTATGACATTGATGACGTTTACATTACAGGAAACCAACAACTTGGTTGTGTCAACTGAATTCAAAGTCTTTTTGTAGAGATCTGCATCGTAGTTCAACACCTTATCAAAAACTGGAGAACGGTTGACATTATTAATTAGGTCCTGAAAGCTTTTGAAGCTGTTCAACTCGGAAGCTGTGTCCTCGGTGGATAAGTTAGAAAACTTCAATAGCTTGTTGAAGTTATTGGTCAACTTCAAAAACGGGTTTTTAGACTCTGTGTTCACCAGAGTATTGCCTCTTCTTACAAGATTATTGATTGGCAAGATTTCAGTCAAACAGCCGGGGTTCAAAAGAACCAACTCTGCTGGGTCAGGCATAAGTGACGCTACATTGGCCCCAATTTGAAATCCTCCATCTATGGTTTTGCTCTGGGTCTTATATTTGATCACCTTTTGGAATAATGATGTGATGTGATACGGCAATGATACGTAAGTGTTGGATTCATATATTCCCGGGCCAGAATTCAATGGCGGTCTTGCGATGTTCAAATACAGCATATCTAGCTTTGCCCGGTAGTTTTGGTTTGTGTCTGAGTCTACCAATGCGTTGCTTTCCGATAGTGGCCACACAAAGCTAGCAGCCTCACTATTCTTAGTGTCTTCATCATGAGCAAAGTGAAGGTTATCTTCTAGTCTATCAATTCCTGGGGAAACCGAAGATAGAAATGCCGTCAAAGGAGGCAAATCGTCTATGTCTATGTTGGTCAGGGTCATACTGTTCCAAGTGTCTTTGTGGCGGGTATCGCTACAATAATTGAAGGTCTACTTGACTTCTGGTTCTGCCAACGCACAATCTCTTCTGACGTGTGCCTGGTTCCAGAAACTGTCACTCGCTTTTATTTGTGGAATAGGAGTTCTAAAGTGGAGGAATTTTTCCATCCTGTACGTTAATTTTTTCTCGCGATTTTACTCTCAAATAGATTTTGAAAATGGCCTGGGGTTATCGAGTTGGCTACAGAAGAGTTTAGCATTGTTATGTGAATAAGGATGCATTGAATGGTTACTTTGAACCCCCATGGGGCTGCTGAAGTTTTAAGCAAAGGTTTTTGATGCTTTTTGATCGATTTAGAGGGAACGCTATGTTATCATCTTGAAACTGTATGCTAGTTACTATTTCAAGCTTGGGTATTGCTATTGGCTTTCGGAGCCTTGCAGGATTCTTAACCGAATATATGTGTCTTTTCAGTCATTAACCCGGAATCACTATCGATCTAATACCCATCGATATCTACGGGAACCGTAAGTATACCCAACAAGTGGCGTGGGGCAAAGATGGGGTATGTCAAGGTTGACATCTGCTTATGTAATCGGGCTAACCATGGTTCAACTACATTTCAACTCACGCATTAAACATGTCAGAACTGTTATACTCCACACTATAGCCAAAGTTGAATACCCCAATCCAAAGTCTCGTCACGTGGATACTCGTGTGACATTCCTCGTGTCTGGTCACGTGCAGCGGCGAAAATTTTTCTCTGTCCTCGACAACAGAAAAAAGAAAAACTTTTAACCAACAATCACATAGCTTTGGCAGGTCAAAACCCCCAAATATCTGTGGACTTTGCACTTTTAACACCGCCATCCTTGTGGGACAGTGATCATCAGAACACGCCACGAAGTTTTGCCGATTGATTGCCTTCAGAAGCCGGTGAAATATCTCCGTTTGTGTGGTGAGAAATTTTAAGGAGTTCGACGAAACGTATTGGTGCGCAGACCCGTACACCAGTACATTGTATTATAGAGTTGCATTTTTTGTTTAAAGTAGGTTCAGTGTATCATAGTGTAACATGGCAATACCGCAACTGCAAAGCAGTAATGGCAAGACGCAGCTGAGTTCTAGTGCCAGGTTCCGTCAAAGGAAAATATCTGTTAAACAGCCCTTGACAATTTATAAACAAAAGGACTTACCTGCAGCAGATCTAGCCAATGAGTTAGAACCGAGTCAGGTACATCACCTAAACAATTCCGGTGGTCAACAAAGAAACTTACATTCTATAGAAACTGGTGTCGATAAGAACGAAGAAGATGAGGTCCATTTGCAACAAGTGATTAACGCAGCACAAAAGGCATTGTTAAGTTCCAAAGATAATGAAAAAGCAACTGATTCGAGGGATTCTGACAAGAAAGACCAAGTGTATATACCTACTCCAGATGCGTCCAGGTTATGGCCTGAGGCTTCAAAGTACTATAATGATCATGATTTCGTTGAGCCTGAAGCTTACATCAAATTCAGCGCTCAGGTTGAAGACGCTATAGGAGTAGAATACAATATTGACGAAGAAGACGAAAAGTTTATAAGCAAAGTATTAAGTGCAAAATATCCCACCAAGAAAACCGAACCAAAGTGTACAGAGCTTGAATTCGAAATCATTGTAGATAAGTTGGAAAGAATAATTGAAGAGAAGCAACCATTTTTGTCCATGGATCCAAGTAACATATTGTCCTACAAAGAATTAAGTTCATATATCTTAGAAGAATTCAAATCATCGCATAAGAATAATCCTTACGTCCAGTTAGGCTCCGACTTGAAATACATTTCCTCCACCACCTTGAAAGAACGATTGTCCAAAGAATTGAACTTCGAACCATATATCACATTTTTCGATAAGAATCCCAGAAGTAAAGATAAGAAGAATTCTCCAAGATCCATAAACAAGTTGTTGGATTTATTTGGGGAACCAATCTATAATCATTGGAAAGAAAGAAAGATTGAAAGAAAAGGAAAGTCTATTGTACCCAGCTTGAAGTTTGAAGATCCAAATGCCAATGAAAAGGATAATGATAATGATCCTTACATCTGTTTCAGAAGAAGAGAGTTCAGACAGGCACGTAAGACCAGAAGGGCAGACACTATTGGTATTGAAAAAATACGGTTATTGCAAAAGTCTTTACACAGAGCAAGAGATATAATGTTCAATGCCAGTCAAAGAGAAATCATGAAATTACAGAACTACAGACTGGAGTACAAAGTATTCAAGTTAAGATGTGAAGCCAAATCTTTGAAACGTGCTCAGAACATTAGTGGTGACGATTACTTGTTCGTACCAAACAAGAAGAAGAGAGTGGTAAGAGTGATAGAGGAAGACGATGACAGGGAAAGAGAAGAAAGAGAACTTAAGGCTAGACGTGAAAAGAGATCTAGAGACGCTAGAGACCTTGCCAGTGGAAGCAGACAGTCTCAAATTCAAGCAGTCAATGAGAACGGTTCCTCCACCCAACCTTATGTCAAGTTACCCCAATCCAAGATTCCAGATATGGATTTGGTTACTGTTTCCTTAGTTTTGAAAGAAAAGCAAGATACAATCAGAAGAGCCGTTTTGGACAAGTTGCGTAGACGTAAGGAGATGGATAAGAACTATGTAAACTTGACTGACGATCCATATCAACCATACTTCAACATTTCCACTAATCATAAACTTCAAGATAAGGAAATCAAACACATACCTTATTCTTCGATTGCTTCTGGAAGCTTACACCAAATGAATACCAGCAGCATCATCAACTACACGTTGACAAAGTATATGGAAGATGGAAAACGTCCCTTACCTGGTGTTAGAACCTTTAGTGGACGCAATGGTGAGTTGATTCCTTCCGAGCCATTCCCACATTTGAACACCTTATTGAATGATCATTTGAATAACAAGAAGAATGATTCTGGATATATTTCAGAGTTGTTGAAGAACATTGAGACTAATAACTACGATGTTTATGTTAATGGCTTCGATACTTCTAAAATGCACAAGAACGAGGAATTGAATGAGACCAACATGTCTGACCCAATTCTTAGCTTGAGAAGAAGAATCGGAAGATTAAACAGAAACTATGTGGACAGAAGAATAGTCAGTAAGAAGTCTGATGACGTAGTAGATGAGTTTATGAAGTTTGAGGACGAAGAAGACGATCAAGACGACAATATGGAAGTTGATAATCAAAACGAAAACGACGAAAATAAGGTTGTTGATGTCTACAACTCTCGAGATGATATTATCAAGAGATTGAAATCTAACTGGAGGTTCGATGATGAAACCAATCAACATGACTACAGTATCACTTCCCCATTCAGCTTAGATCCTTCCAGGCTAAACAGTATCAGTGAGGAAACTCAATCCATTAGATTTGGATCTATGTTGTTAGCCAAGTCTTATGAGTTGTTGAGAGAATCTGTACATCATAGACAACAGGCTTATATTCAACAAGCCAGAATGAGAGCATTGCAACAGCAGCAGCAACAACAATTAAGAAATAAGAACTTGGCAGCTCAGGCACAAGCTCAAGTTCAAGCACAAAATCAACCAAGCAGTTCTATGAACCTCAGTTCTTCACGCAAACATCAGCAACCTTCAGGCCATGCCAGCTCTTTAACGAACAAAACCATGTCGAATCCTATTAGCTCTGGTAGCAGTGGGTCCCATAGGTGATTTCTATATCTGTATTATAGCAAGCATAATAAATAACGAATGATAAGAGTCGTTAATTTCAATTCAATGTCTATTATCTCTATAAACTCCACAAACTAAGTCAAACTAGCTTTTTGCTAGAATGAAGTAGTAAAAACTAGCATAACCTGGAATCATCTTGTACGAACTAGACTTCACTAGCACAACCAGTATAATTAATAACCTTCAAATAACTAAAACAATCCTTCAATCTGTCCCTCGTCATTTACCTCAACGTTCATAAATCCAGCATGTGTAGGTAAACCTGGGATGGTCATGATCTCAGCTGCCAAAGCATACAAGTATCCAGCACCAGCTGAGCATCTGACTTCTCTGATAGGAATAGTGAATCCAGTTGGAACACCCTTCAACGCAGGATCATGAGACAATGAGTATTGAGTTTTGGCAATACAAATTGGCAATTTGTCATAACCTTGTCTAGTGTACATCTCCACTTGCTTCTTGGCCAATGGTGACAACTCGATGTCAGCAGCACCATACATTTTGGTAGCAATGGTCTTGATCTTATCTTCAACAGAACTGTTGACATCATACAAAAAGTCTGCAGCATTGGAAGCTTTAGGCAATTCCACAGCCTTGACCACAGATTTGGCCAATTCAATGGCACCTTTACCACCTTCAGCCCAATGGTTAGTTGGAACAGCGAACTCGGCCCCAGCTTTTAATGCCTGCTCTTGAATCAACTTCAATTCCTTTGCAGTATCAGTTTCAAACTGGTTGATAGCAACAACAACTGGAACATTGTATTGTTTGATATTAGCAATTTGCTTAGCCAAGTTTGCACAACCCTTCTGCAAAAACACCAAGTTTTCAGTGGTGTATGCTTCAGGTAAAGTCTGACCTGGTTTCACATCTGGAGCCCCACCATGCAACTTCAAGGCTCTGGAGGTAGCAACCAAGACAACAGCATCGGGTTTGAACCCAGAAGCTCTACATTTTATGTTGAAGAATCTCTCACCACCCATAGTGAAGTCAAAACCAGCTTCAGTAACAACAAAACCTTTGTGACCGTTGTTAATAGGATTGGAAGGAGAAGTCAACTTCAAGGCCAATCTGTCAGCTATCACAGAAGAAGCACCAATAGAAATGTTAGCAAAAGGACCTGCATGCACAAACACAGGAGTACCTTCCAAGGTTTGCATCAAGTTTGGTTTGATAGCATCTTTCAACAACGCAGTTAAAGCACCAGCAGCACCAATATCCTCACAGGTAATTGGAATACCCGATTCTTTTTGACTTCCTACCACAATTCTACCAATTCTGGATCTCATGTCTTTCAACGAAGTAGACAAAGCCAAAATAGCCATTAACTCTGAAGCAACAGTAATATCCATTCCCGATTTACGTGGAGGAAACTTAGCAGCTTCGTTTTTACCTTCACCGATGGTGATTTCACGAACAAATCTATCATTACAATCCACCACTCTTTTGATGGTAATCGTTTCTGGATCGATATCCAATTTAGCAAACTGGACAATTTCTTCATCTGTCAAGTCATCAGGGTTGGTTTTGTTGATTCCCAATTTCTTTAATCTTTCCAACATCGAAACAGTGAAAGTTCTCTTCCCCTTTTTAACTGGCACTAATCTCTTATAGAATCCCTTGATACTCTTGGAGGTGTACTCATGGAACATTCTGGTATCCACAGCGGCACACAACAAGTTCTGAGCTGCAGAAATTGCATGAATATCACCAGTCAAATGCATGTTAAATTCATCCATAGGAATTACCTGAGAGTATCCACCTCCAGCAGCACCACCTTTGACACCAAAAGTAGGTCCCATACTAGGCTGACGAACATTAGCAATGGAGTTGTAGTTTAAGTGAGCTCCTAACGCTTGAGTCAAACCCATGGTAGTAGTCGACTTACCCTCACCCAAAGGAGTTGGAGTGATCCCAGCTACCAACACATAGTTACCCTTTTCTTGAATAGAACCTTCAGCAAAGTCATCGAGACGCTCAATGACTAACTTTGGATCCACCTTGGCTTTATAGTGTCCATAAGGTTCCAATTCTTTTTCCATCAATCCTAAATCTTGTGCTACCTTACTGATTTTTTTTGGTTGTTGGTCTCTGGAAATTTCAATGTCAGATGGAACTGGAGTCTTCAATTTTAATGGCAATGGTTTGAAGGAGTTATCATGCTGGATTTTTTGTTGCAACATGGCAGCATCGTAGACATTAGAGCACAACATGGCTACCGTCATTGGACCAACACCACCGGGAACTGGAGTCAAAAACTTTGCGGTTTTGGAAGCAGATTCAAAATCAACATCTCCAACAAGCTTTTTACCTTTTTTAGCACTGGCATCTTCCTTATAGTTGATTCCAACATCAATGACTATTGCATCAGGCTTTAACCATTCTCCTTTCACATATTCGGGAATACCAACTGCTGCAACAACAATATCTGCACCCTTCAAGATTTGTGGTAGATTTTTTGTGTACCTGTGGCAGATGGTGACAGTGCAATCATTGTCCTTCAACATGGAAGCCACTGGATTACCTACGATATCTGATCTTCCAATCACAACCGCATTAGACCCTTTCATTGGCACACCAGTAGTCTTGATCAACTCAATAACACCACTTGGGGTACAAGGCTTGAAAAGAGGGCTTCCTCCTCTTTTACTCAACTCTCCAACATTAAATCTACCAAATCCATCCACATCCTTTTCCTTTGCTACCGCATTAGTTACCACGGTTTCATTTATGTGTTTTGGAATAGGTAATTGGATCAACAAACCGTTAACTTTAGGATCGTTGTTCAAGTTGTCTATTTGCTGCAACAACTCATCTTCAGTTATAGATTCATCAAATTTCATCAACACAGAGTTGATATTGGAAGATTTTGCAGCTTTCAACTTGGAGTTCACGTAAGCAGACGAATCTGGTCTGTTACCGATCTGGATAATCGTAAGGTTTGGCTTAAACTTCAACTTATCAAAACCGTCTTCTGGAGTCAAATTTGTGTTGAACTTTTCATTATTGAAAGCTAACACTTTGGCAGCAATGTCGGTTCTGATGGACTTTGCAAGTTTCAATCCGGAAATAACACTTGCATCATATGCAACAGCAGAAGTGGTGAATCTTCTGAGTCTGGTGGCTGTATTCACAGCTCTATTTACAGCTCTTAACATGGGACAGCAGGTTTAGTAATTTTCCAAAAGAAATATATTTGAATTTATTTGATGAGATGTGCTTGTATGCAGGTGTGGTTTCAGACGGTGCGTTGGCAGAGCTGGAACCAATTTAGAACCAAAACTGACGGAAATTAGGCCGCTGCCGGCACCAGGTTTCAAAAACTTCAAAAACTTGAAAAAATGCCTTATGACTCATAAAAACCGTGGCAGTTCATTGGTTGAGACAACTCAGGACAAGTATGCCAGGGTGTTGAGGAGCAAGAACTGGTATGATCAGCAGAGCTAGCAGCGTCAGTCCTAGGGAATGTAAGAATTAAGGTACGTTGTTATCACAAGATTAGATCCCGAAAAACAGAGTCAAAGAAGGTGGCCACACAAGTGTACAAGGAGTCAGTATCAGAGTCACTTTCGGAGTCACAATGCGAGTCAGATTTTCAGGTACAGTTGAAGGAATGTAGTATACACAAGTCTGTGATTCTTGTACTCTTGCATTTACCTCCTGGCTGAAGTCACTCTTTTGGGATCATATTTCGATGCTTAAATCTTGTACTTTCTTTCAACGACCAATGGATTTATTAGACTTTAACAATGCCTGTTCTATTTATGATAGTATCAAATGTAATCAAGTCTGGAATAAGCAAAATTTTGAAATTCAGCCTGCTTGTTTGTAAGTAAATGTTAGTTACCTATTTTTGTATTTGAAAACTCCTCTATTATATCCTTATCAAGAAAAGTTCAGTTGAGAAGGAAACCAGATATCTAAATACAAGCTGTTTTGATCAATTAGTTTGTAAGCCTGTGGCGATACTTTTATATCAGTCTGAGTTTTGAAATTCAAGTATAGAAAGAATCGTACATCGTTCCTGATTGAATTGGGTCAAACCTTGTAGGTTTGGCATTCTATTTATATTAATGTCTTAGCTAATGTACACTATAAATGCTTGCGATTGAGCTCTTGTTCAAGATTACCTATGATTCTCTTGAGATTCTTGCAATTGCTCTGGAGATAGGATTCAAATTTAGTTCGCTGATACTTCAACTCATCTATCAATGGAAATTTTTCGTTACAATTGAAATATGGATTCAACAAGACATCAAAAAGTTGATTCCAGAGCTCCCTCTTCCAGTATCGCTTCAACTGGTCTCGTAACTTGATCTTTCCGTTGTTTAGTCTTTCAATCTCAATATATTTTCCAAACAATAATGTGTGGATAGTTGCTGCAATTCCATAGTAATCTGCTTCATAAGACCATGGCTGCTTGTCGTTCATCTGTGGGCAGTCCTGAATGTCTGCTTCAAAGTGGTTAATAAATTCCATTCCTTCTGGAAACAACGTCACATCAATACTTCTACCAAAATCAATCAAAATCAATTTGGCATTGTTCCAGTTTCCCTCATCATTGGGAGTATATTCGCTGTTCATAATGCATATGTTCCTAAAATCAATCATACAATTATCAGCCTTTAAATCACCATGGATGATTCCAACGGTGTGCAATTTCTCTAATGTTTTAAGCAATTCTATTGTGAAAAAAACGCATAACTCTTCCTCGATTGGCAGTTCTTGTCCTTTGTAGTAATTCACGACATCCAAAAGGGTACCCTGGCTCAAATAATTCAAGATTAGGAAACTTTCGTCCTGGTACAAGTACAAAGATTCTAGTTTTACAATTCTTGATCTGGCAGAACCGTCTGATTCCAACCTTTTGTGAATCTGACTCAAAATATAAAACTCCCAGTTAGAAGACTTTGTCTCTGCTTTTAATGCCTTCAAGTTTCCGACCTCATTCTCGATCAAATAAACATATCCAAAACCACCTTGACCTAATTCACACTTCAAGGAGTAGATTTCATTTCCACAAAAATTCACTAGGGAACCTGAACTTCCCTTTTTTATGATTTTGGTTTTGGAGTCTGTGATTGACCGGAATCTTCTGATGGCTTCTATAAACTGTGTTTTTGTGTTGTTATATCCTGGGTATTGCTCCAAAGGAGGGTTAATGTTCCTTAGTAAATCGTTTCTAACCTCGTCCAATAATGGATCTATAGGTGATAGTTTTGCATCCCCTTCGATATTGGGTCTGTCGACAAATGGAGAGCTAGCTGCACTATTCTGTTGGGTAGGTGGTGTAACATTAATTGCTAATTTGCTATTGAACTTTGTTTCAACATTGTCTTGGTTGTGAAACGTTTCAGTTATAAAGCCCTCGTAATTGGTTGAATTAGTTTCTGATCTCTCGTCCTCTTCATCAACAATATCGTGCTTTGCTGCATCATTGAACATGTTCAACACTTCGTTGTTTGCAGCTTTCGAGTAGAAAGTAATGGTAGGTGAGTGTGGTTGATTCCTGGATACTATACTGTCTTCATCTTTCAAAGGAATCGTGTATGTGTGGATTTCTTCTTGGTTGAAGCTATTTTGCAATTCATATGAGGTTTCCTCCTCTGAAATGGTTTTGCGTGTTCTGCACCTAGCTAAAACCTCTAACATAGACATTTCTGGTTCATTTTTTGGATAAAGTAGCTGTGTATTCACCATCACTTTATCTGTTGCTTTACCTGGCTTTTTTACAATGGTATACACCCTGTTATTCACGGTTTCGTGAGTAATCTCAGTTTCTGGTGGGGTGCTTACTTCTACATCTCTGTAGACTTGAATTTTTGATGAGATTGACTCTCCACTGCTTGATGATATAGTTCTCTGTTGTAATACTTGGCCGCTCCATGGTTGAGGTGCAAAAGTGTTCTCCTTCCTTCTACTTTGAATGCTTCCGAGATCTTTCACATCAGTTTCTTTAATAGTAAATAAATTCCTTTTTATTCCAGATTCACTTTCATCAACTAGAACATTAAACTTTTGTCTTTTCATGCTATTTGAACCATTTAAAACCGTATTATTCGAAGTGATTGTACCTCTTTTCAACGACAACATTCTTTTCATGTCAGAGCCAGATCTATCGACGTGATAGTTAGCTCTTCTCTGCTCGAAGTTTTTAAATGATCGTATTAACCTGTTTGTAGGCCTAGCATTGATTTCGATTCCAATCTCGTATACTTCTTGGGCATCGTTATATCTCTCATGCGACTCCAACACCTTTGCAAATTCCTCGTAATAAAGTGAAAGTTCCTGACCTATGCTCTTTTTGGCCAAGTAAATAAATACATCAATAGGAGTATCTGAATAATTTGAGTACTCTAACCATACTTTCAAGTATCGAGAGTCATTTTTGTAGTGTTCGTAGTCTTTAAAGTAGGAAGTGCATTTCTCCAATAGATTCACTAGACCACTCTCTACACTATTTCCTTGGGGAAATTGGGTGTGGTTCCACAGTATATAGTCGATATATACCTGTAATGGGTCATCTAGCTCTTCTAAGTCGTTCAATCGCAATTCGAAACCATTTCTTTGCTGCTGAATATCCTCTCGCATCTTGAAGGAATCTTTACCTAACGAACTTATTAATCCCAGAGCCAGCCTACCTCCCGGTAGCGTTTGAATGTTCTCTTTGTACTGCTCTATCATCGCGGCATCAGTCATTCTATGTAGTTTATTCAGCACCACTGTATTTCACAAGTATCTTTCACCTACTGCAAGCGCTAACTTTCTCTCAGTATAAATAAACAAAGTACAAACACATTTCGCGTTTCCCAGTAATTCGATCTTGATCTTATTGAGTATTGAACACTGGTATTGAATAGTGAATCTTTGACTAGTACCTTCAGTGTTTGAATAAGTTATAGAACTCATGGTATCTAACGTTCTATATGTGCTCTTATATGTGGGATTTGCCGTGGCACATCGCTTCTATAACGAATCGTTGGAACTAACACCATTACCACGTAATGATTTGTTGGCTCATTTCGAGTTCGATATCAAATCCCTCAGCAAACCTTTGACATATCAGAATGGTGAAAATAGGAATTTATCAACTCCTGCATCACATTACACCTACTTTCCTGGGAATCTTGGTCCTTTGTTGGAAAATGCCAACGCCAGAGAACTTCACTTGAGGTTTACTCAAGGTTGGTGGGATTCTGAACTTTGGGGAGGATTACCTAAAAATGGTTACAAAAGTGGCGGTACTGGTGTTGAAATATGGGCTATTATTGAAGCTAAAAATTCCAAAGAGGCATTGAGAAATTGGTCCAAGTTATCTAGTCAGTTATCAGGATTCTTTTGTGCCTCATTAAATTTTATTGATGATTCAATCACTACCTTTCCTATCAATTCATTCAAGAATACAGATCAGAAAATAATAAGCTTCAAGGCTGAAGATGAAAACAAGTTGTTTTTGTTAAGAGCAGCTTTACCAAGCGAGCCAATTTGTACTGAAAACTTGACTCCATTTTTGAAATTGTTGCCTACTAGAGGTAAGGCTGGTGTTTCATCTTTATTGGATGGGCATAAGGTTTTTGACTCATTATGGCACTCAATGTCTATTGACATCAATACTGAATGCGGTGACGATAATCACTGTAACCTCAATATGAAGCAAAGTGTCTCAGCTATTATTGATGTCAACAGATCTTTACGTAAGAAAAGGGAAGGTGCTATTGCAAAACCAGTTCCAGGTGATGAATTACGTTGTGATAAATCTAAGGTGGCCACTATCTGGCAATGTTTTCCTTTAGGTTTACCTACTGAGATTAAGTTCGACTTGAGAACTATATTTGGTAGGCCGATAAAGGGGTCTGCTTTTGAGAGTGAAACTACTCCTGTTACGGTCAACTTCAAATCTCAAGGATGGAAGGTAGATGTCACTGAAGGTATGGACAAAACTCAGTCTTTGTCTGATGGCCACATGACATACAACATTAAGGGAATTGAAGATGTGAACATCGAATTTGATGCAAGTGATTCTACAATTGTTCCTGAAATTATATCACCACCTTTGAGAGTTTCTAGATCTTTAACTGGCTACTCCCAAGATTCTGGAGGATTTAGATTGTCTTTCGAAAATTCTAATTATGAACCTGTTACCTTCATTTACTTTGAATCATTACCTTGGTTCACAAGATTATACCTTAATACCATGAAGGCTACCATTAAATCAACCGGGTCCGTCGAAGAGGTAAATATTTCTGACTATGTTGAATTGAAACATTATCAACCTGCAATTGATAGAATAAGGCCTAGTCACATGGAGTTATTGATAACTGTTCCTGCCAAAACCAACTTAATTTTGAACTACAAGTTTGATAAATCTTTATTGCTTTACGCAGAATATCCACCAGATGCCAATCATGGATTTTTGGTTGAACCTGCGGTTATCACAGTATTGAACAACAAAACACAAGAAAAAGAGTATGAATTAAGAACTACCAGCTCGTTGATTACATTGCCTACTCCAGATTTTTCGATGCCTTATAATGTCATTATCTTAACAGGTACCGTGATGTCTTTGGCATTTGGTTCTATTTTCAATTTATTGGTAAAAGACGTCATCACCGAAGAAGAATATGAAAAGATTGCAGCACAAGGCAAGTTACGTAAAATTGTTAATGGTATCAAAAGCAAGATAAACATCTTGAAGTCATTCATTAAAAAATAGGTCATATAAATAGTAAATATTATCAAAATTCTACATAAAAGTCAAATTAATATATATTACTATGCAACATCATTTAGTGGTCTTTGTAAAGTATTTCCAAAGTTATAAATAAAAAGCTAAAAAGGCTATTCCCAGTACAGTCTATAAGGATTATGCTTCAGTGGCTCTGAAAATATAGGTAGCAAATGTAGACAAGAAGATACAAGCACAGATAAGATTTGGGCCGATTTCGTCAGCATAATTCGCAGCTCTCTTTTCTCTTATCAGCATGGTTCTCCATACATACATATAGGTGGAGTATAAGAAGGTAACCATGGCGGTGAAAAAGAAACCAATTGCCGCAGTTAAAGCAGTTCTAGTACCATAGTTCAATAAAGTTGTGGTGGTGGCACTCAAAAGCATACCAATAGACAACCAAGAGAGGAAGGTTCTCTCGTTGGCAAAGTATACCTTTGGTTCGATTCTAACTGGGATAGCAATTGTCTTACCAGCTGGAAGTCTATCCTTGAAAGTAGCGTTCAAGTCAAAATTGGTACCTGGTTTGACAACAAAGGTTCTATCATCGTTAAACATCTCCAACAATCTACCGTAACTTCTGTAAATAAAATCCATAACTGGACTGTTGCTATCGGTAACCAAGTAAGAAGCTGGCAACAATAAAGGAGTAGTGTCGTCCAAGTCTTCTTCTAATGGGTTAATATCGTTGGAGAAGGTAACGCCACCTTCTCTGGTATAAGTACCAGCGTTTTCTTCATCATCCAAATCATTTCCTGAGGAGGAGCTTTTGATTTTGTGATTTCTATTGATACCAAATTCTTCTTGGATTTTTGATTTTCTGATGTCCACATCCATTTGTGGCCACCAGAATGGAAGCAAGTTAACAAATTCTGGTAACAAGTCGGCTCCACCGTGAATAAACTTGGAGAACTTTGGAACAGCTTCCACCAAGTGACTGGTAACCAATTCTCTGATCCATAATGGAGGTTCTTGGCCTAATTGAGTTTGTAATTTGACTTCCAAAACAGCATATGGGAATCTGCAAACATCCTTTTCAGGCAATTGATTGAATGGGTAGTCGATACCAATATCCATTCTTCTCCAGTTACCGTCAGTTCTGTCGTAACCATCAAAGTTATCTTCTCTAACCATGGTCAATTCAGTATCCAAAGAAATTCTAACTCTGGCATCACCTGGCAATTGGAAAGCAGTTCTGTTGTAAAATGATCTCATAACTGGTCTCATTTTATCCTTCAACACTCTATACTGAACTTCTGAAGCCAACTTTTCCAAGTTATCGATCTGCTGTTCAGGCTTCTTACCGTCCTTTCTCATCTTGTCGAAAACTTGCTTGGCTGTCAATTCACCACTCAAAAAATCGTTCACCTTCTTCTCCTTCAAGGCAAATCTTGCCTTGACAGATTTCTCACCAGTCCAATCTTCTCTGTGGGTTTTTCTTTCCACAAAGATTTGTTCAGACTTCATGCCACCATACCATCTCAATCTAATGGCTTCGGCACCTTCGTCCTTTCTCAATCTACCATAGTACAAATCCATGTCCTTGTTATCGAAGTAGATAGAAGTAATAGCAGCATCTTCTTGTTCAAATTCCTTATCGGCATTAAAAACCAACACTGGTAAGTGTTTCAAGATAATCAACTTCAATTCGGTGATGTTATCAGGATGAACCCAGTACTTCGTGGTTTGTCTAACGAAATTCTGTTGAGAACCACCAGCAGAAGAGTCACCCTGGATAGGGTTACCCTTAGTTCTAACTAAATCATATAACTTTGACAACTTCACAATTAAGTTATCGTAGTTATCCTTAAAAAACGGTTTGGCGTTCAATCTAACCTGGAAGATGGGTCTCAAATGAAACTTGGTCAATTTGTCGTGCTTCTTGACGATCTTCTGGAAACCAGTGTAGTTTAACCTGGTAAATCTAGCCAAGTCATGAACATCTGCAATAACGTCACTCAACTCGTTTTCCAAAATTTCAAAGTCTTCTTCCTGGGCGGTCTTCAAGTTCTTAATCAACTTATCCACCTTCTTTTCAGAATCCTTCAATCTTCTTCTTACTTCGGTCAGTTTCACTTTGGTGAAACTGTAGACTTTATCCAATTGGTTTTCCAAAAGGTTCAAGAAGTCTTCCTCTGACTCGTTTTTCCAAGTGTAGTCATTATCCTTCAAGGTTTTTTTCATGTTGTGTTTCAACTCATCGTAATCGATGTAGTAGAACGAGTATTCCTTGATCAAAGACTTGCTTAAATGCTCTCCAAACTTCATTGTTAACTATCAATTCCGAGTAGACGACAGCTGAGATAATAATCAGTAATTGCCAACGTGAGAAAGTAAATTCTCCACGTGGTAGACACCAGTACACCCAATTTGCGAAAAATGAACACATGATGAATGGTATGAGATGGCCATGTTGTTGGATTTGGTATTACTCCTCTAAAGTAGAATAAACCGGCATTTCATTAAGAATTGAATTATTAGTGGTGGATTGATTTTGACTTTTAAAAATTATGGTTTCGAGGATTTATTGACCTGTTTTCACATTTTTGGGTAGAATTATACTTAATTGAGCTAGAATTGGCTACTACATCGATTTACTTACATCAGGCTTCCACTTTAACCTTGGTCTCCACTTTAACCTTGGTCTATTCTTATGTAAATATTTCTCTTTCATCGCTTGACATATTTCCTATTTGGTGTTTCTCAATAATGAGAGCTTTCCATAGTGCTTCCCGTGCAGCCTCCGATTTCAACCACGTTATAGTAGGTGGAGGTATCGTGGGGACGGCAATTGCATCTGAACTCCTGAAAGCTTCAAATGTGTTACTTCTAGACAAACATTCCCACCTTGGAACTGAATCCACGTCTCGAAACAGTGAAGTTATCCATGCTGGTCTTTACTATCCTGGTGATTCCTTGAGGTCCAAGCTATGCATCCAGGGAAAGAATATGATATATGAGGGTGTGAAAAGTGGTTTGCTATCTCAGGTCCCTGTGAAAAACTGTGGAAAATTAGTAGTTGCAAATACTGATGATGAGATCGAATATCTCCACAAGTTGCATAAACTCACTAATGAAACCTTGGGCGTAGAAACAAGGTTGGTGAAACAAGAAGCTTTGAAGTTGAAATATCCGTATTTACAGGCAAAGCTTGCTTTAAATAGTATCACCACAGGTATAATCTCGGTCCATGACTACTTACTTTTCTTCCACAGTGTATTCGAAAATAACGAAGGTACTACTGCTGTTAATACTGAAGTTAAAGATATTCTGTACAATCAAAACTACACGTTGACCTGTCAAGATATTGACGGAAACGAATTTGAAATCACCTCGGATCTGGTGATAAACTGTGCTGGACTATGTGCGCCAAAGGTTAGTAACTTCTTGCTACCTTCAGACAGACACTACAACGCTTACTACGGAAAAGGAACCTATTTTAGTTACCAGCCCAACCCGAATAATACCAAAATCCACTTTGACGAGTTGATCTACCCTTGTCCTAATCCTAATGCTGCTTCCTTGGGTACACACTTAACGTTCGATATGGGTGGACAGATCAAGTTTGGCCCCGATTTAGAGTATTTGGACATATCTGATCCAGATGAAATAGACTATACGCCTTCTTCTAAAAACCTAGCTGCAGCTTACGAGGCAGTTAAAACATATATTCCTTCAATTGAACTTGGTGAATTGAGTCCAAGTTATACAGGAGTCAGACCCAAAACCTCGGGTCCAGGGTCTTCATTCACAGACTTTGTAATCAAAGAAGAAGAGGGGTACCCAGGTTTCATCAACTTGTTGGGTATAGAAAGTCCAGGTGTTACTTCGGCATGGGCCATTGCCAAATATGTTACAAAAATGGTCTAGAATCTATTATACATATCTATGAAGTCTTTTGTCTTTTGTTGCCGTCATCTTTCTTGGGCAACAAGTCTGGTTTTGTGGGCAATGGAAGCTCTGTAAAGTAATCGTGAAGTAAACCCGTTGTCAGATTGCATCTCTTACTTGGATCCAACTCCGTCATTGCTATCAACAAGTCCAATGCTTTTTCTGTAGCAGCACTAAATCTATTTCTAAGCTCCTGCCTTGAAGGTGGAGCATACACTTGAAGAGCATCGTATAGTGGTAATGAAGTAACATTTGGCCAGTTGGATTCTGTAGGAGTACCCAAGGCTCTAAACGTCACATCAAGTTGGTCTATGTCATCTTTACCAGGTAAATATGGTGTTCTTAACATCAATTCTGCAAAAATGATACCCACTGACCATATATCAACAGCACTGGTGTAATGTTTAGCACCGAATAATAACTCTGGAGAACGATACCATCTAGTGACCACATTTGATGATAAATCCTCGTTAGCATTTCCCAAGGAACGAGCCAAACCAAAATCGGCTATCTTCAACTGCCCATCTGGTGCAATCAACAAGTTATTAGGTTTTAAATCTCTGTGAAGTATGAAGTTACGATGGCAGTGGTGGATTCCTCTCAAGGTCATTAATAGCCATGATTTTATATCACCAGGTCTAAACACTATCGACTGGTCTTTGATCAATACTTCCAAGTCGCAAGGTAAAAATTCTAGTACCAAGTTCAAGTTGCCTTCACTGGAAAATACGTCTACCAACTCTATGACGTTTTCGTGTCGAAGCTCTTGAAGGTATTTAACTTCTCGCACAGCAGACATATCTAACCCATCTTTAAACAATCCAGTTCTGATTTCTTTTATGGCTATCTTACGGTTACTCTCACCTTTTGTGCCTAGATACACCACTGCATATGTACCCTCACCTACCTTTCGTTCTTTGGTGTATTTTACCATTTGAAATTGGGTCGCGATCTGAGTCGTTTGCAGAGTTTAGAACTACCAATTTTTGAGGATGAGTTTCGATTTTGCAATGTTAAAACATGGGAGTCAAACACATTTCTTATGATGTTTATTAAGTTACAATGCTATTTATTATGTATTAGTGAATTAAATTTCCATTTGCTATGCGTTTTTTAATTGTTTATTACTCCTTGCACAGATTCCCATTGGGCAAAGACATACCAACTATTACCACTATCTCCTATCACCAATCCTCTATATGTACCCAATTCTGTACATTTAATCATGCTCTCGTAGTCTCCGTACGGTTTGTTAGGTTCTGTATTGGCAAGCTTGAAGTATTTTCCACTTGGACTTTCAATTACCAACTTGAAGTCTTCGTTTAAGATCTTGGAGTTATTGGTGATACCACTCGATGGATACTGAGAAATAGTGAACATGTAGGAATTTTTGATAATGATCTTGTTTGATTGTGGGGATTTGACATACAAATCATTCATTTGGCTCTGTATAGTAGGAAATCTTGGAACAAACTTCATAGACTTGGAATCTCCATTGTGATAAATGGGTATGACAACCGATAATTCGTGAATATTGTTGAAGTGTTTCTGTAAGCCCTTTGCTCCTGAAAATATTTGCAATACCCCGATGCTTTCTTGCAGTGGCAAGATAGCCTTGATTTTGGCGTATCTACGGTTATTTCTCCAGTAAATTTGACATAAAGTGAACTCGTTTGAGGTGATCTTGCTGGTCTTCATCAAAGTGAACAACTCGATATAGTTTGGAATCTCCAAATCTATTTCAAATATTTCCAGATCGCTCAATCTGGTCAAAGCATTGTTGAAGTTTTGGAATTTTAAGCTGTTCCTGTAGTAGCCTGAATACAATCTTGGTAAGTAAAATGCAATATTAGGGTCAATTGGAGGAATCACATGTTGTAAGTCTATTATTGAAGGCAAGTGTGTAGATACTAAACTTAACGGTTCACAAAGGAAATAAAACTCATTGAAGTTGGAACTCTTCAAGTTACTTATTTCAGGAAACTTGAAGTTATACAAGTCTACTATTGCAAACTGATTGTTTATGAGTACTGAAATCCAGCAGTGGTTGACAATGTACTGTTCATTATGGTAGAATTCGTTCGGTTTCTTCCAGAACCCTATCACGATTTCACTGGGGATCTTTAAAGCATCCAATACCTTTTTGAACAAATAATTCAATTGGTAGATGGAACCTTCACCTCCAGTAAGCAATTCATTCAACTTGGGCTTGATTTGTTGGATCTTACCGTTTTCCTCTATGATTTTGAACTTTGTAAAATGAACAAGAATCGCTCTCAATTGATAAATGACAGATGAGCTGAATTTAATGCCTACGTCACTAATTAATCCGTTCAAATCTGTGTCAACAGGATAACGCATGGAGAAGTTGTCAATCTTATCAAAGTATCCAGGTTGGAAATTCAACTTCAGGACCTGTTCTGGGTCAACATCAACTGTTTCGTTAGTATTAATATCAGAAATATAATCAAATGGTTTAATAATGATAGTTGGTTCTTCCTTCACAACTCTTTTGGTTCTTGATTGTTTATCACTACTGGTCAAAGAATTCATTCTATTCATTTCCAGTTTGAACTCAGTCCATTCCATTTCCTGTGATTTTTGTAATTTCTGCTCCAATGGGTTCAATTCCTTTTCTTTCTTATTCAAAAATTTCTTGAAAATGTTGGGATGCTTTGACTTTTTATCTTGGAAAACGGAGTCCATCAAGTTCGAGTTTTGAATGGCACCTCCCTTCAATTCAGTTGAGTCTTGTATGTTCATGTTTTTCATACGAATTTCTTGTTCTGCAAGATATTCTTTTTCATACTTATGCCTCAAAAAAGAACCAGCACTGGTGGCACTGAGCTCAGAAAGATTTAAAACGTCACTTTGCAAAGATTTGATAGAATTTTTCAATTCCTGCTGTTGCAATTGAGATAATCTCATAAACTCTTCCTCTGTCAACACAATTTTGCCATTACCAGAAAGCTTGAAATCATCTGCATCGTAAGGAATCTGTTGTTTTGGTGCAATTGGAGATGTTTCGGCATTAATGACCTTCAAAGGACTGTGGTGTTTTGGTGGTGGGGGTGGTGGTGAATTCGATCCAGAAACAGGATACTTCTGCTCATATTCATACACATTAACCTCTTCATCAGTAGTGAACTTAGACATTTTTTTGCTCAACTCATTGCCGGAGTAATTCTTCTTGGAAGATTGCAAGTCCTCGCTAACATAAGAATCGTTGGAGAAATTATCTTTGTATCTGTTTGGACTTGTCGGAGACTTATGCACAGGTGACACAGGTTGCAGGATTGGGTGAGTAAATTCAGTCTGTATCTGCGGAGGCTGCTTTTTCATTTGACTAGATCTCTTTAATTCCTCCAACTGTAAGATCTCCAACTCCAATTGTTTCTTCTTCAACTCGATCTGCTCCAAATCCTCGTCATAGTACTTCTTTCTGGTAGGTGAATCTGGTGAAAAGCTCTCCACGGTGTTATTAGGAAAAATTTTGTTCCCATAAGGAGACAAGTTTGCATATTCGTAAGTAGACTTTATGTTAGGACTGGAATGTTGCCTGTGATCATCAAAATTCTGAGACAGAGGTCTAAACTTGCCAGATCTCTTTGTGGTTGGCGAATCTCCAACAGGATTTCTTGGCTCTTGAGTCAGCATTCTCTTCATCTGATCGAATTCGGCTGCTTTCTTTATATGATAGTTCTGCTGCTGCTGAAGCATTTTAAATCTTTCGATTTCCTTTTGTTTAGCAATCACATAATCATCGTTTGATTTGTTTGTAAGTTTCTTCTTCCTATACGGATCCACTGATTGAGACAAATTTTCGTAGCTATTGTCGAAACTGAACTCATCCATAGATTCATATTTTTTAGGCAGGGGCAGTTGCTGGTAAACATTCATCTGCAGTTTCAGCTTGATTGGAGTAGCTGAATTGGGGTACGATTGTGCCTGGAAAGATTGAGAATGGTTCAATGGTGGAGGCAGATCAATCACCACCACGTAGTCTTTAGGAAAAATACCTTCAGCCTTATTTCTTCGAAGCTTTCCACTCCACCAACTATCATCTACAATAGAAAACACATCTATGACTTCGTTTTCAATGAACCCTAAGTCCCCGTCTTGCTCTCCAGCCCAAGAGACCTTTGTCTTGACCTTGAATGGGAGAGAAGGCACAGACATGATTTTTGGGATTTTTACCAAGTTCTTTCAGTCAGTTTTTTGTGTAGGAGTTTATATTGAAATTTTCTGGATCGAGCATTACTGGTTTAGGAATGTTTGTAAATAGTATGTTGGATGCGAAATGACATAATAGTTGCTAGAGAAAGTACAGAATGTATGGGTAGGAGAATGCAGGGAGGGACGCAATTGGGTAGAAAGTAGAAAATCAGAGAGTAGCTGGATATAGAATTTTTTAAAATTTTTATGAATTAATTAATGGTATTTTTTGCAGCTTTTGTGTTTTGTATAATAAAGTACAGGGTCGGATTCTAATAGAATAAAACAACAAATAAAAAATTAAGTTAATAGAATTTTCAAGTGTATCAAAGGAGAAGAGACTTTTCTTATCATTGAAAGAATATTATTATTTCGTTAAACCAACTGAAATCACATGTGGTAAGCTGGTGTTTTAAGGTGCGCTTACCTACGTGCTTCACAGCAAAGTACCTGAATTAATATGTGAATTGGGTTTTAACTACTTTAGAAAAAAAGACTCTGGAGTGAAAAGGCTACTGACAAACAGACTTAAAAGCATATATTCTATTGTTGTTGACGAACTCCACTTACAATATCATCTACTCTCAACAACAAACAGGCACTCTCAATTGCAGTCTTAATCGACTGTTGCTTGATCACCTCAGGTTCCCAGATTCCATAGCTATTCATATCAACAACTTTACCAGCTTCTCCATCAATACCAAAAGTGTATTGGCCATTGGCATGCTTGGCTCTCAATTGTGACAAGATCCTTATTGGATGACCACCACAGTTCTGGATCAATGTTCTTGGAATAACTTCAAAAGCATCAGCAACGGCTTGGTAAGGCCACTGTGCAACACCCTCAATGGTCTTGGCCTTTTCTGACAACTTTACAGACACCGCCATCTCGGTTGCACCTCCACCTGGAGACAAGGATGGCTCAAACATCACATTTCTAGTAACAGCCATGGCATCGTGTAAATTTCTTTCGATTTCGTTTAAAATGTCTTTGGAAGCACCTCTTAAGATTACTGTACAAGCTTGAGGTTCCTTACACTTTTTAATGTAAGTAAAGTATTCATCCCCAATCAACTCCACGTTAAATTCACCACATCTCAATCCAATGTCTGATTCCTTTAAGTCTTCGATTCTATTTACAATGGTAGCACCAGTTGCTCTAGCAATTCTGTTATTGTCAGACTTCTTAACTCTTCTCAATGCTGTCACACCTCCCTTCAATAAATAATGTTGAGCCAAGTCACTTACACCCTTTTCAGTTATGACTAAATCTGGCTTGAATTCCAATAATTGCTGACACATTATCTTGACTTGTTCTTCTTCAATCTCTAAGATTCTGTTCCAGTCTTCCTCCTTGGTGATTTCTATGTTGGTTTGTGATTCACCCTTCTTGTATTCTAATGGACAGTCCAATAAGATAATACGGGGATTTTCAATGTGTCTTTTCATCTTTGGATGTGTAACATCCTTGTTTAATAATATACCATCCAACACCTCAGAGTCTTCGACTTCTCCACCTGGAATCTTTTCGATTCTGACGTATCTCTTGACATCGATTTCCTTGTAATCACCGTTTTGGATGAAAACAGTCTTCACTGCCTTTAATGACAATTCACACATCTTCTGGGACCATTTGTTAATGTACTTAGTACCAATAGAAGCTTTAATCAACTTTATCATGGCTTCGTCATTATTGATGTCTACATCCACGGAAACCTCATGAATAAATTCCAAAGCATCGGTCAACGCCTGTTTCAAAGCCTGGATAATTATAACCGGATGGATGTTCTTTTCAATATATGGAAAGGTTTGGGCCAAAATTTCACCCGCTAATATAATCACAGTGGTGGTACCATCACCAACTTCTTCATCTTGCGTTCTACTCAATTCAATCATGGACTTGGCTGCTGGATGGGAAACATCAATTTCTCTCAAAATGGCATGTCCATCGTTGGTCAAAACGATTCCTCCCATAGGATCAAGCAACATCTTCAACATAGCTTTTGGTCCAAGACATGTTCTGATGATATCAGCAACGGCTTTCGCTGCTGTGATATTAGAGATCTGGGCCTGACGACCTGTCTGTCTCTCGGTAGAGGTGTTCATATACACCACAGGAGCTTGCATTGTGCTAAATACTTATACTTTAAATAACTCTTGCCACGATAAAATTTTTCAGTTCTCAGCGATCGTGTTTTTTCGCGCCCACTCTCTGTTAACTATGGAACACATCAACCATGATATAGTGACTCTAAGGGATTTGGATGGAGTAAAGTTGCAGATAAGTGCTGTGGAAAAAGAATTGACAGAAACCAGAGAGCAAATCAATGCAAGGCTTAAGAAATCGGGGTTTGAAGATGGACAGACTACTTTAGCAGTAGGTGATATCATTGAGAAGTTGGAAGATATCAAGCAATATGGATCTGAAAACCCTGGTTATGCTATAGACAAGTTATTACTACTTCAAGAAGAGCACCCCAATCTCCAGGTTGTGGAAGAATTGTTATCCTTCTATAAAACTAAAAAGCAATTGGATTTGAATCAAAAGTACCTTGATGCAAGTGCTGTCATTGAATCTAACATCGATGGCTTAGTTGCTACTAATCCAAAGGATTTCGAGGACGTGTATGATACTATGGGTAGTTTAGACTCAGATATGGTTGAAGCTTCGGTTGTTAATAAAGTTGCAAAGGCATTGCTTGAAGCTTTCAATACTAGATTAAGTAAGTACAAAGTGGAGTTGGAACAAGAATTGAAGACCTATTTGAATAAATTGAACTGGTTGGGTAGTGAATTCACTGTTGCATGTTTAAGCCCTGATATTTTGGTATTATTGAATGAAAAGGTAGCTCAGTTGATTGAGCTTCAGAGCATAAGCAACCAACCTACATATCCACACACATGGTGGGCAATTGACGTATTACTAGAACCGTTTGTTGTAAGATTCAATTACCACTTTAACTCCAAGAAGGAAACTAATAAGTTATCCAAGCCAGAATGGGCTTTAAATTATATGGAGGAGTTCTTATCTAAGAACTTGAAGTTATTAGAGTTGGTAATTAATCAGGGCTTCAAGAAGCAAAAGAGTGTCATGCTATATCATGTTATTACTTCGATATTGGTGCCCATAAGATCTAAGATATTAGCTATGGTGAATATTTTAAACGACAAGATTGAGAGCTACAAGGAAGATCCAATCAACTATGACAAAACAGGAAGACTATTGTCACATCTCATTTTTGAACTCACTTCTTTTGATCAACGATTAAAGAACAAGTATAAGTATAATCCATTTGTGGTCACTATAGACAGGGTTCCTAGTAAAAGATGGTTAGGTTTAACAGCAGATGTGTTACTCCAAGGCGACAAAGAACGTTTGGCAACCTCCAATTGGTTGACGTTTGAGAGTAGATTAGCTAACAATCGATTTTCAAGCGAGATAATAAATGACCCAGATGCTTTGAAGATAGATGTTGATTTCAAGTCTGATATCACTTTCAGCACCGACAGTGAAAGTGGCGTGTTCGATAACAATTCCATTGTTTGTAAACCTACTTATTCTGCATACAATTTGGTCAAATTATTTGAAAACTTGACCTCGCATTACCAAACCATGATGATGGTGAAGTTCCAATTGAAATATGTGTCCAAAATCCAGTTGAATTTGTTGGATAGCTACCACGAATTTTTATGCAATAAATTATCGAAGTTTGATGAAACTTATAACCTGCTGAGGGTATTGAACCTTATACCTGGTGCATTGGATACATCTTCCAACACTGCAAATAAAGTCAACGATAGTATGAAAGGGTTATCGATGTTGACAGAGATATTCTGCCTGACTAAATTTATACTATCCAACATTGAGCAATGGAGTGAACAATTAATCTTCATTCAGCTTTGGAAAGCTTTCCTTGCTGTAGCAAGTAGATCACACGACAAAGATTCCAGCATTTTCGAGACATGTTTGGAGCAGTTCTCCAAGTTATGCAACGAACTTCAAAGCAGATATACTGGCTTTTTCAACAGAGGAATCCGTGATTACTTGAAAGAATACATTAACACAAGTCAATGGGACATTTCAGAGTTAAGAGACGACACGTTTCAATTTGCACCACTTGTTACCAACTTACCCGTCTACTTGAACTACTTGAAAGTTTGCATTACGCCAATTGACTACTACAATATTACCAATGAAATTGTCTCATCTATTTGCTCACTTTGGTATGAGTACGTTATTACCAACAACAAGTTCACAAAGACCGGAGCTAAGCAACTAAAAAAAGACTTTGGTTTTATTATGCACAAGTTGGAAAAGGAGTTGCTACTTAGAAGTTCTTCCCAATTGACATCCACCAGTACCAACCATCACTATTTAAAAGTCAACCAATCTATCGAAATCTTGGAGAGATTTGATGCCACCCTAGCCAAAAACATGGCGGTTCAATTCGACGAGGCTTACATACGAAGCGAGTTCTCCCACCGTTTGAGCAATTTGGAAAATAACGAAATCAAGGAAATCTTCCTTAGAATAATGTAGTATAATATATTTCTCATAGTAATGTTTCTGAAAAGCCGCATACAATTATTTACATACAAATCAAATAATTAACGCGATCAGTAAACATTGAGGTAGATGTCGTTGGTAAGAAAAAGAGTACGTAAGAACAACAGAGGCACAACTTCAAGAACATACTAACACCCAGGCTTTGGATATTTCAGATGACTCAAACACAAAAAGACAAGACACCAAGTACGAAGTAATTGCGAGCTTGTATAACACCACCATCGATCAACATCATATTGCACTAGTCAGAAAGCCAGAGGGCTTGTTGATAGGGAGAAGTAGCTCTTGCGATATTAAAATAACAGGTGTTGATGTTTCTTCTAAGCACTCCAAACTTTCATTGGCAAATAATAAGCTTCGAGACTACTTTTTTCTAACTGATTTGAGCTCAAATGGGACCTTTGTTAATGGGCAAAAGTTGGGACATGGTTCAAGTGTTCTTTTGAAAAGTGGCGATAAAGTTGCTTTTGCCAAGACCGGAGGCATATATATCTTCAGATACACCATTGATGAGCAAAATGACAGCACCAAGAAGAAGTCGTTGTTTGATGATTATATCATTGGAAAACAATTAGGATCAGGACACTATGCTGTTGTCAAAGAGGCTACAAACAGACTTACAGGAGATATTGTTGCGGTAAAGATATTTCATCCCAATAAAACGTCACAGGATTCTCAAGAGAATGAAGCAAAACTACAACAGGAAATAGACCTACTTTTATCTATAGATCACCCTAATATTGTCAAGTTCATAAACAGATACGTTGAACCAATTAACCAATATTCAGTTTCCACTTACTTGGTGTTGGAAAAAGTTAATAGTGGAGAGTTATTTCAGAGAATTATCAACAAGCTGAAGTTAAGAGAAAATGAAAGCAAAGCTCTCTTTAAGCAATTGTTAGCTGGATTGCATTACTTGCACCAGAAAAACATTATCCACAGAGACATTAAACCAGAAAATATTCTATTAGACATAGTACCCAGGAAAAGCCTTGAACAAAAGCAAACTGGACCTTGGGATGAAGATGAATATGACATCAAGGTGAAAATAGCAGATTTTGGTTTGGCCAAATTTATTGGGGAATTACAGTTCACAAACACGTTGTGTGGTACTCCTGCTTACGTAGCTCCTGAAATCTTGAGTAATCAAAGAAACTACTCAACGAAAGTTGATCTTTGGCTGAGTGGGGTGCTTTTATATGTGTGCCTCTGTGGTTTCCCGCCATTCAGTGATGAGCTAGCACCACCAGACATGAGAGAACAGATATTGACAGCTCGTTATGCGTTCTATTCTCCTTATTGGGATGATATAACAGATCCTGCCTTGGACTTAATTAGCTCATTATTGGTTCTAAATCCGGATGAAAGGTTCGATGTAGCAGAGGCCGCTAACCATGACTGGTTTGTTGATAGCTCTTTATCCAGCACTGATACCAATTCGTCCTACATGAATCTAGATAGCAGCAAGTCTGAAAACAGTTTGCTAAGAAGCAGTTCTTTCTCCAGCACTTCAAACAAAATATCTAGACAGCCAGTTAGAGCCAACAGCCAGCCACTAAGTGTTAGGGATAGGTTTGCTTCTGAAATCAATACCTTCCATGAAAAGCTGATATTTTGAACCTTGATCCCAAAGTAAGAACATTTACATTAATTAATTCTATTTACACATTTCAATTCTAAAAGGCCTTCTCGTTCACCAAACTTATAGAGTTTTGACGAGTTCTGAAGAAAGCTTGAATAATGGCTATATTGGCTTTAATTGAATCTTCCACATTAGACGATACCCTGACCTTTGATTGCTTTTGCATACCTTCATATATTGATTTGATATCTTGTAATACACGCATAGCATTTTTGAATTCCTTCAAGGCAACATAGCACTCAAACTGTCCAATAAGACACTTCAAATCGTCGCTGTCTTCATTACCTAACTTAAACCACTCAAGGCTCTTGTTGTAGTTATTAAACACATTCATCTCCAAGAACCCTAAATGCAATAATGCATCTTTTGCACCCTTACTAGCACAGACTTCGAGATGATACTTCGCTAGTTTGGGATTTGTGACAGTGAACAACTGACTGTAGTAGAAATGAGCTTTTAAAACTGTAGGATCGGGTTCACCGTAATGTAAGGCCTTTTCTAGGTAAAGTTTTGCTTTCTTTAAGTCAGGTCTGGGTTGCAAAGTGTAATAGAAAATCCCAAGATTAGTATACACATGACTAGCAGCTATAGTATCTGGTTCAAGCTCAATAAATTGTAACCAGAAGTTTTCTGCTTGCAGGAATGCATTTTTTGTGTAGGCCAAATCTCCAGCTAGCTTGAAAACCAAAGGGTGCTTGATTTCAGAAAGTTTGTCAATCAATTTCTGGGCGTACTTTCTGTCTTCTACAGCACTTTTAGGATCTTGAATGGTTTTGAAAGCTAAAATGGTAATAGCATCGTTACTTCCAAGCTCACTTGCCTGTTCTATTAGTTCGTCTTCTAATGCTATCAAGTTTTTATTTATAGTGTTTGTAGTTTTCCTTACCACTTCAAGAACTGATTTGAGAACCATCAATTCGTCAGCTGTGGTAGATTTAGGAATCTGGATCAGTTGTGGTGTGTCTAGATTCTTGTATATGGACTGGTATATCTGCATCAGTTTTTTGTAAGTCAAGGTGCTATCTTTGTCGAACAACATTCTATTTATGTGTTTTCGCTTGGGTATGATATCTAGCAACAGCGGTCTCGCTGTGGAATATCTTCGTAACATCATAAATCTTCGGTGTACCTATATTGAAAAATTATCGCGAGATCTCACAAGAAGATGGTGAAACATTTTAGTTTTCAATTTAAGCACTTGCACCTGCCAGAAGATCGCAACAGGGATTAGTTTGAAAATTCTAGTAATATTTTAGAGATTAGAGACTACTTTAGCTTGGTTCGCAAAGCTTGAAATATACCATGTTACAATCCTACAATCTCACATCAAAAGCATCTCTAATAAACTGGTGCTTTATATTGCATCATCTTTTGTACAATTATGGGCTACAAGCTACTTCACTACAAAATTCTCTTTGATGTTAAATTCAGCCTAATATACAAGATGCCTAAGGATAACCATAATCCATAAACCTGTCGATGTGGTTTTCGTTCGGGGAGTGAATGTTCGAGTGATCCAGTCCTGAGTATTCATTCACTACCGGGAAGTCAAACTGTTCTTGATGCAAGCCCTCATAATTTTCCTGGCTCTGGATATTAGTATAGGGCGAAGCATTGAGTCTGTTACTCGGTGTAGAATTGCTTTCCATGTTCGAACCCAAGTTCTGGATTATGTTTGGGGTATGCGATGAGCTCAAAAAGTCAGGAGTGTTGGCAGAGAACATCTCATTGAAGTGGAAGTTGGGCTGGAGCTCCAGCTTCTTACCATTCTTGTCGCTACTCAACGAAGTAGGCGACGTGTCGCTGCCAAACTGAGGAGACATTCTGTCATTCCACACTGGTTCTATGTTATCTAGGGTTTCAATCGGTTCCATTGATTCTATTGGCTCAAGATGCGGACCTAATTGAGAGATGTGATCGTTGATTTGATCATTCATCTCCTCATCACTGTTATTATTGCGGTCGTAGTTTAGCATGTACTCTGACTGGTGCTGTTGAATTTTTTCGAGTATGAAATCATTCAAGGCACAAATGGATGATTTGGTACCAACAAGTACATGTGGGATCGAGTTACCTCCGTCTGCATGTGCATTGCTAACCTGTTGGCCCTCACTAAAGTCTTCACAAATTGACCACTGGTTCAGGCTCTGGCTCTCTCCATTGTAGAAGTTTACTGAGAACTTAGGCTGGTGGGATAAGTTGACTCGAAGCTCGTTGTTTTCCTTGTCGATATTATTATCCAACAATGAACATGTCAAAATGTTTGTCAACGGATAAAAAATTCTGAACAAAATCTTAGAATTGTTGGAAATGGCAGAGAAGAAGTAATTGATCTCCAAGTTCTTTTTCAGTAATATAACCAACAAATCAACGTCCATCATTGCCTTAACCAACGTGAAAGGCGATAAATTCACCAAAACTTCTCCTAATCGTGTTTCCTGCGTAGTTCCAGACTTAACACGTTGCCAGCTTCCTACTGACAACGAGGAGCAGTCAATAAAGCAGTATTTGTCATTGATTTCAAAGTTTTCAGGGTAATCGGTCTGTTTTCTGTCGCTAACCAAGCTATGCGATCTGGAATTCAATCCATTGGAGTTGGTGCTACGACCCATTCGCTCGGACTTTCTTACCTTGGCTCTTCTGTTCTGGAACCAGATTCTGACCGCCTTTTCCGTCATATTTGTTTTGTCACTTATCTCCTTACGTTGTTCTGGCGTGGGGTTATGATTATTGTCAAATTCCCGTAGCAAGTAGTCAAGCACTTCGCCCGAAGCTCTAGTTCGCTTTCCTGATGGAAATTCGTCACCAGACATGTGTATATGTGAACTTTGAGTACTTGTTTGAGGAGTTTTAACTGGACTCAACAGCGCTGATGCTCGCCAATAGTTTTTCTTACAATTCCGAACAGGTTTGCTTTCCTGGGGTGAAGCACTTTGCAGTATAATCTAGTGCTAGATGTTTGTTCCCACGATAATATGGATGCTGATCGTGTGCTCAGATTTCAATGCCTTGTGGGAAAGGTATGCTTTACTCACTTATATTGGACTATCTCTGGAGTGAGATGTTGTATTATTTTTTATTTCGAAATTCCGTGCGCATTTTTCACGTGGTGGTACTGGCTCTCGGTACTGAATGGCACTGCGGTTTTAGACCACCTGCTAGGTTAGCTGGGTTCGGAGTTTGCTGAGGTGTTATTTTCCACTGAAGGTATGATAGGTTGGATGCTATTTGGTATGAAGCAAGTCTTCATTAAGAGATTATTCATTAGATTATTGTTGTAACCCAAAGTAATGATTTGATTTGGTTTAAACATTTCTATTGTAATTTCAACTTCAACTAGATTATCAAAAACTGTAAACCATTACTTCCTGTGTTGTGCAAAGCCCAAATCAAAGCATTTATTTGTTCTTGTTATACCAATAAATCATCGATATCTGGTTCCTCCAACGCTTCTAAAGACGCCTTGTACTCCTTCCAACTTCTTACGGGCTCCCATTGCTTATATGACTTGACCAAGTCGTTCACTAACCGCAAACTACTGATATGCTTGGTCTGCAAAATATCCTCCACCAATTCTCTCACACTCCACGAAAGTCTGTATAAGAAGTCTGTAGTACTTACGTTAGTAGCAAAGGAATCATTGTGATGGGTCACAAACATCATTTCTCTTTGCTGCTTTAAGCTAGTGGATTCCAATGTAAATTTAATAGCCGTGAGATACACAGTGTGATCGCTAAAAATCCTGTTATAGCTTCCTTCACTAGGTGTACCCAAACACCGATCACTTAAGTCCTTCAAAATCCCATGTTCCAAGTGACCGATGTTTCGTGTCATTAAGATCAAGTTCCAAAGATTCACAATGAACACAGGCATGTTGGAATTAACATCAACAAAAACCGACCTGAAAAGGTTAGGATGATAGAAATTATTTCCTAAAGCTGACTCCAAAGGAATCAAGGGGTCGCTAATAGATCCACTCAATGTTATTTTGACATTACTCGACAATAGAAACTCAAGGCTCTTTCGTGAGCTTTGAAATATTTCACTATTCCCATTCAGAAGCTGGATTAATTCACTTAGTACCTCGTTTTCTTTGGGAGTATAGGCTCTCACCACAATCTTAGAGTCCAAATTCTTCAAGGGTCCCAAAAATGGACCAGCCATACTTAGCACACCAATCTTTTTGCTCTTCAATTTTAAAGTTGGATTCTTCAACATTTCTGCCAATAATTTTATTGCAATTATGGAGCCTTGGGAGTGGCCCACTACAAACAAAAAATCACACTCCCTAATGGTTTCTAACCAGTTTTCTAAAAGAACTAACGATTCCAGTACTCTTTCATCTATAGTACCTTGACCTTCCAAAGCAATAGTGTCAATATGGTACATATTCTCAAAACCTGGTTCACTGGCACTGTTGAGCCATCTTTCCATTGATTTGACAGCTTCATCTATAAATTTAATCGAGCTACCAGTGCTTTGACCTATCATGGATCGTACAAACTTTGTTGGTAAAAACCCGTGGACTCCTAAAACCACCACTTTCTTAAACTGGTGAAGTTTTTTCCGTTCTATATTGGTAATCAGCTGCTTGTACAAATGTTTTTCGGAAGAACGATGATTATAAACGATTTTCTGCCCTAACAACCTCAATTTAGTTGTAATAGTGATGGTACGAAAGTTCTCTTCTATATTTGGGATGACTCTGTTGACTCGAACTTCTGGTTCCGTCTCAACAGTATTTGATTTCACTGAGGAACTCGATTTGACTGAAGAGTTGGACGAAAGTAAAGGCGTTCTTGTAGGACTGGGATTCTTAGTAGTGACCACTACTTGGATTGAGTTTTCTTGCATTTCCGCTGGAGTAATTGGCGTCCTTCTTATGTTATACTTTACGGGATGACTTTGGGTCTCAGATCCAAAAACCAGAAGCTCGTAGTCATTTACTAGAAATTGACTGTGAGTAGATCCTTTATAGGCGTAGCTACATGAGTCCTTGGCAGTTTCAATTGAAGTTTTAGCCGACTTGTATAGCTCTATATCATTGATAAACCCTTCGTAAACCTCTTCTTCTTCTGGAGTATTGGAAGTATTCCAAATCCAATTAAACCAACCATTGCTTGTTCTGTCATTACCATTCTCAGAAACATCCCCCGACTGGGTATTGTTATTTATAGTCCCATTGCCTGCTTGACAAGCATTGCCAAGTAATGGGGTTTCTTCGCCGCCATTTCTATAGAAAACATATCCTACCACAGAGCTTCGATAAGACCCAAACCAGTTCTCCCATGATTGTGTTTCTAGATCCTCTGCACGATGACTAATACTGGGTCGTATTTCTGCCACTTCCATGTGTTCGTTGGAGTTTCGGTTCTGCCAAAACCACCACCCAGTCTTTCCATTATTATTGTCATTTACTACCACCAGACTGTTGCTGAGTCTTGATTCCATGCCGACTTCGGTGACTGCGCTCAATGCTTCTGTTTCTTCCTGAGACACCAACGATCTTATCGATCCCGAGCTGCTTTTGATGCTTCCAAGCTTGGAGTTACGGTACTTACTCATTTGTAGCGCTACTAGTAATTTGCAATCACGTCAATTCGCGATTGTACTTTATCTTCAATTGTATCTTTATCAGTTTTGAGATTGGTTAGGTTGCGTGAAGAGTTGGTCAGAATAGCAGGTGGGAGGGAGCGGTCGTTTACAGCGACTCCAGTGAACTTGAATTATAGAAGAAAAAGAAGCAAGAACCAAAAATGTGGGACCAGTATATCCTAGACCAGCTTACACTAAGGGACGAGCTAGAGAAAAAGGATTCTTCCTATTACAAAGCGTTTCATCAATTAAAGCAAACCTTGAGTTCACAACACTATCATGATGATCTTGAAAGTAGCGAAGAGAGTAAACCAAAGCCTTTAATAAATACCGAAAAACTCACAGATAGAATCAATGCACTTCAGATAATGGTGGAGAAGCTTCAAAATACAATTAATGTCTCCAATAAAACCAACAAGAAACTTGAAAGGGAAAACAGCAATTTGAAACTAAAAATAACCAACCTTAACCTTGAAATTTCTGAAAAGAATAAGGCCATTGAAACTATCAATGACGAACTCTTATCTTGCAATATCCAAAATAATGTCTTGACAGAGTCAGTACGAAAGATAACCGAAGAAAACGAGGGTTTGGTGGGGAGATGGATGGACAGAGTTAAAATTGATGCTGAAAAATTAAACGATGCTAATGATTTTTTGGAAAAAGTACATAAGAAGTGAAACTCATTTGCAAAACACTATGATGTCTCCTTTTCTTCTATCGTCCCAATGAAAATAGCTATTAAATAGCCTGTGACATTCATGGTAACCTTTTTCTTCGAGGATGGGGGTAATTTCGCCAAACACTTCAAATACAACTATTCGGTTTGGCCAGGAATATTTATAACTCAGTTTTGGATCGTTAATACCCTCAGGAAAGTTCTTTTCAACAAACAATTGAGGATTATCAAAGAGCTGATCAGACTCGTCTCGGTAGTGTTTTATGGTGGTTATGCTTGCAGATTGCAAATGCAATGGAGGCTCACAAGTAATAAACCACGAAGATTCAAAAAACGGATTGTGCAAGCTGCTCTGCCATGGTGTCGAATGGCAAGGTGTCATGAACCCAAAGTCCTTTTCAGAAGTTCCCAAATATTCAATGATATCGATTGCGCCTTTTTCATTGATCCTGGTAAGGAAGAACGAGATCAAAATGTTGACTAGTACAATCACCACTACGACATAGTTAGCTCCCTTGACTTGTAGAAATGGTCTCACTGCATATGCCACAAATACTAAGAATATAGGCATCAATGGATATAAAAACCTAAATTCCTTATGATCAACAAACGAAAACGCAGCAATAGTTCCAAGACAAACAACTCCCAAGATAGTTTTGTGGAGCCTGAATTTGTAGATGGAGTAAAGAAAAAATGGCAAATATGTTGTAAGGATGATAGGAACCGATTGAAATATATGGAAATGCCACGGTGCTACACCATAGAATATGGACAAGTTCTTCATTACATTGAATTCAATGAAATTGTACAAAGGAAAGGTCCATGTACCGTAGAACATGAAATTCAACCCCGTTTCAGCAATCAATATAACCACAAATTCCAATAGTAAACAGATAACTGACTTCAATGATTCGGTTAAGCTCGTGCCAATAAGGTAATACACCCCTAGAATAACCCAAATCGTAGCGGAGGTAGGTCTTAGTATACAACTAATAAATGCAAAGGCACAACTCACAAAGATGGAAGTGGTTGGTCCTCTTTTTCTCCATGGCCAGCATGCTAGTGCCGCTGCAGTCAACACCATCTCGAGATTATTCGAGAATGATCTAGTTATCACATACCAATTGAATGGATTTAGCACAGAAAGCACTAACGCGAGCTTACCTAATTGTACACTATTAGTGTATCTGGTTGCAAATACATAAATACAGGTTTCACCTATGGCAGCAATGAGTGCATTTATTACCTTGGGTACTGCTTGAATTAGTTGATTATCCTTATCTTTCACTAGCCAATAACCAGCTGCATAGATCAATGGATGTATGGATGATCTCAAGTGTTGATTCCATTCCCAGGTGGTGTAGCCATATCCAAAAACAAGTTTATGAGCAGGTTCCAAACTTTGGAAGTATTCATCAGGCTGGAAAAATGTCGTTATGGAGAAAGCATTGATTAACCTGATGGCTAGAATTACAGAAAACACCCTTTCAAGACTCCATCGTTTCATGATAACAATTGTGCGAAATAATTATCATGGACTTGAGTTCAGTAGTTAAGCAGTTGGAATCGTGTCATTTCCTTTTGGCATTGGGTAAAGGAAATGACAGCTCAAGAAAGTGTCTAGATGTGATTATTGAGCTTAATAAATTAAGTAAGGAAACACAATCCACCGAGCTTAAAGCTTTATCCATCTACTCACTTCAATTATACGAAGCACTTAAGAAAGGTTCCATGACCACAGATGATAAGATCATATGGCTAAATTCCAAGGTCCGCAAAAACATATTCTATCCGAAATTGGAGTTTCTGGATACGGTTGCTTCCACAAATCAAGTATTCCTTGGAAAAAACAATCTACAAGACGCTTATTTGGAGTTACCTGATGTCAATGCTAAATTCCAGGCCATTGAAATCTTGGACTGGGGTCTTGATGACTTGGATTTACAGAACTTAAATCAGGATATTTTAGCAAATTGTTCCTTTGTGTCTTCATTTTTGTCTATAGTGCATTCAGGGAATGCATCCAAGCTCCAGTCTATAATTACACCTAATTGCCCAAGTGACATATACAACGTCGAGCTTCGATTTAATGGTGCTTCAAGAATAGTTCAGATCGACAACACCCTTCCTATTGTGCAAGACAGCACTAGAAAGTTGACAATACGATCTAGTTCAAATGATGGACTTTTCTGGCCAGCACTTATCGAGAAGGCTTATCTTAAGGTAATGGGTCATGGTTATAAGTTTGAGGGATCAAATATTGCTGCTGATACCTACATGTTAACAGGATGGATTCCTGAGATCATAAAAATTCAAGATGGAAGGTTTCCAAACACGAACATTGACTTATGTCAAAAGTACGGCAAATACACCTCTTTAGGAATTGGGACTGGAAGAATAAGTAAGCAGTTATCCGAACAGATCGGTTTCATTTCAAATCATGATTACGTTTTACTCAGGGAAATTGACAATGATCAGTTGGTGATAAAGAACCCATGGTTAGAAGATAAAGATACCAGGAAATTGATAAAGACAAATAGAAACGAACTATTTCAGTTTAGCTTTCTCTACGTCAATTGGGACACTGAAAAGATATTCAAGCATAAGACAACCAGTAATTTCATCTCAAGTCCCAAAGAAAATATCCATGAGAAGTCACAATTTGGAATGAGCAACTCTTCTGACAAACCACAAGATGTCTGGATCTTTTTAGAACGGTACATTTCCAAGCAAGACACAGGAATGATTTCGATGGATTTATATGAAACTGATTTGGGAGACAAGGTCATGTTTCACGAACAGTACAACAATGTGGTTAATGGAGAACCTACAAATAGTCACTTTGGTTTGATACGGTTTACCCTTGAACCAGGAAAAAGTTACACACTTGTTGTGAATTGCTCCATTAACTCTTCCATGGCAGTGACTGTTTTCAATCACATTTCACTGGATTTCAAGCTTTATAAGTCTAAAACCAAGTATGAGCATATGTTGAGCACTGAAGGAGAGTGGGACTTTGTAAATGCAGGAGGAAGTAGTTCATATTCTACGTATTTGCAGAACCCCCAGTATGATTTGATTGTGGAAGAGCCTTCCGACTTATTAGTAGTCTTGAATTCAGGAAATCATTTGGTCAATTTTGAGCTCTTCTATTGGAACAAGTTGGATTTCAATCAGCCAATGAAGGTATTTCTGCATCAGGATTTGATACAAGAAAAGCCATACAGAAACCAAGCCCAGTTTTCCCATTTCAAGCATGTTGAACCCGGTTACTACCGTATCATGTGCTCTTGTCAAGAGCCAAATACAAGAGACAAGTTCAGATTAAAGGTATACCACAGAGGTGCTCAAGATAACATCAAGTTATGCAAGGCAGTGACCTCGTTGGGAATATTTCAGGATAATATCAAATTTGATTGGAACGGCAGAAACAGAAGCAAAATAAACTTTTCAACCAGTTCTAGCAGTAAATTGACGTTTCACATCCAGTTTTCTTCAAACAACTTTACCAAGCCTGAAACAATTGTGTCATACAGACCACCAATGCGTGCTTCGTTATTTCATATAGATGGAAGACCTGTTAAGGTGGAGCAGGAATGGTCCAATTCCGTGCATGGATTATATGTAGATTGTCAGGTAGGTTCTGGAAATTTTGTATTGTTGGTGGAAAGATTTGAACCTGGGGTAGGAACAACTGAGGTTGTCATTGGCTGCAACACACGGTTTGTGTTATTTAGAGCATGAATGTTTTCAATTTATTCGACTAATTGTATGGTTATTTTAAACACTAATGTATGTGGAACTGGGACCTCTAATACCTACACTTAACATCTGTAATGATTACTCTCCAAATCGTTCCAAAATTAATGTCGCGTGTCTAAAAAACGTCAATAAAAATACGTCCAAATACGTGTTTGAGAAACCTCAATGAAGCTTCCTGTCCTTTCATTGTTGGCACTTGTGTTCACATTTGTCAACTCTGTGTTTGCTGCATACAGTGCAGATGAATTGCTTAATATTGTCAAATCAGCTGGGTCCAATAAGGTTTTGACCTTGACTGAACACAACTATGAAAAATACGTTAGTGGTCCAAGAGACTACTACTTGGTCATGTTATTATCTTCAGAGTCTCCTCAATTCAAATGCCCACTATGCGTTGAATTCAAACCAGAATATGAAATGGTAGCCAATTCCTGGTTTAAAGACCATCCAAATGGAATCGGGAAGCAAGAAGGCAAAGATATCTTTTTCTTCTACTCTGAGTTCATGGAAAACAAAGAACTCTTTCAAAAGATGAATTTGAACAACATTCCAAAGCTTTTCCTCTTGAAGCCATCAGCTGCCACTGGAAAGGATGCCTACTTAACTGAAACAGACGAATACCAGTTTTTCCAAGGAAAGCATTCAGACTTGATTGTTGACTGGTTGAAAACTAATACTGAGCACAGATTCAACGTCTACGTTCCAATTAACTACCAAAGAATTGCTATCAATGCAGGAGTTACTTTTTTCATTGCAGTTTTACTTGCAATCTTCCGTAAACAGGTTTTGGCATTTATGTCCTCGAAAGCGTTATGGACTGCTGCAAGTATATTGTTGATCTTGTTGTTCAATGCAGGTTACATGTTCACTCAAATTCGTCAAGCTCCATATGTCAAGGAACATCCAGATGGAAAGGTTGAATACTGGATTTCAAATCAACAATCACAGTTGGGAGCCGAGACTCAAATTGTGGCTATTCTCTATGGTATTTTGAGTCTTTTTGTGCTCTTGTTAATCAAACAGGTTCCAAAGCTCAAGCATCCAAGGGTTCAATTGATTGCTACTACTGCAGTGACAATTCTTATCTTCTTTTCCTACAGCGTATTGTTGAACTTTTTTGGTTTGAAGAGTCCAGGTTACCCATTCAAGTTTGTGAAGATGCTTAAATAGGCTTGAAAGCTTCAATAAATAAAGTCTTCTTAGATTTCATATCTTTTTCTACAATTTATTTACTATTTACTCCTTTTCTCATCTACACATTATGTTGTATTCCCAACTTTTCGTTCATTCCATCGACCCTTTTATTTATTTTTTCCAATTTCTTGTGACTAGCTTGCAATTTTCTTCGTACTGTTTTGATTCTATTAAAATCTTCCTGAACCTTCCCTGCTTTGCTTGTTTCGTTCTGCTCTGCTATCTTGAGTAACCTTTCCTCAATAAGCTTTAATCTTGTAAGCAAAACTATCTGTGAGTTATGCAAAGACTCAAAGTTCTCATTCAAGTTGTCCAACGGCCCACTAAGAACCAGATGCGCTATCAACTCTATAGGGTGGAAGTCATTGGCAATGGTATCATTTCCATCATCATCCATTGCTAACTGTCAAAACGCGATTGCGAAATTATCATGACACTAGTTAAAGACACTATACTATATAGAGAAAAAAGATCTGTGAAAGCTGGTGAAACACACAGATTCGAAATCAGCTACTGTCCTCTAAATAGAACTGGTGGTCTGGAAAAAGAAACAGAGAATATTGCTATACAAGAATTTGCAAGATCAGCTAAACTATGGGTGAGGGTAAAGAACATTGAGCCGTTACCTATGCTTGCTGCATTTGTTGCCGGACCTTATTTACTATATGTTGACTGCCGTTCCGAAGACTATAATCCGGAAGAAAAGTGCTTCATTTCTGCAAACCAACCGACATATGAACCGCAATTGCAGCCAGGAAGAGCATTTACCAGCCAGTTGGCTTTCAATACTATCAAGGATACATACAGATGGACAGTGGATGTGGTATCGCAAATGCTTTTCAATAGTGCCATGGAAATCAACTTCGAAGTCATCGTAGGTACTTCAAAAGAAGTTTTGGATGATGGAAATATAACTGTCTCTGCCAATGATGGCTTTCATGTGAGAAACCTTGATACTCTAGATTTATGGAACTTGCCTGTTCCCAATAACGACACACCAATACACTTGGTGATACTTACACATGGATTGCATTCTAATGTCAGTGCTGATATGTTTAACTTGAAAGAAATGATCGATGCTTTTCCTGCTACTGATAATATTGTAGTGAAAGGATACTTTGGAAACATTTGTAAAACTGAAAGAGGTATAAAATACCTCGGAAGTAGAGCTGCTGAGTTTATTATCGAGCTAGTGACCAAGAATGAGTTTTTCAATGATGGAAAAGTGGATAGAATCTCCTTCATTGGACATTCGCTAGGAGGTTTGGTGCAGACATTTACAATTGCTTATTTGCAGAACAACTTCCCATGGTTTTTTGACAAGATAAAACCTATCAACTTCATAACTATAGCATCGCCAATGCTAGGGGCTAGTAATGAAAACCCTATATATATCAATCTAGCGTTACTGGCAGGCATTGTGGGTAAAACTGGACAGGACTTGAGCTTAAGATTCAACGATCATATGTCAAAGCCATTGTTGTTGTTATTACCATCTGGCCCAACGCATACTATACTCAAGAGGTTTCTTAGAAGGACGGTCTATGCTAACATCATGAATGATGGTGTGGTGCCGTTGAGAACTTCTGGTTTGTTATATCTTGACTACAAGGGATTGTCTTCTATTTTGAGTGAAGACGCATTGTCTTCCCATCATATAGAGCATTCAAAAGCTAACAAAATTCCTGGCGACGACTGTATACCAGAACTGGATAATGGTATGATGAAATCGATGTTACCTCAACCAATTCAAATGTTCATTTCAAAGTTCATGCCTCAGAAACAAGTAAAACCAAATGAACCATCTCAGAATGATGAATTGGATGATACTAATTTAGATATCGACTTCGAAGGAAACTCTAAGACTGAAAACCTTTCGAGGCAAATAAAGGGGTTACATAAGTCATCGATGATTGAAACGGCTCAATCGTTAATTTTACCTCCCTTACCACCTATGAGTTTTATCAATAACCCTGAAGAAAGAGATGGGTCGATTGTCTATGAAAAGGTATATACTGAGGATGACTTACCTCCCAGAGATTCGGAGAATAACCACAATACTGCTCATGTTGGAACAGTATCCGACGGGAGTGCTGGGGCACCAACACAGAATTTCAGAAAAAGGTTATTAAGTTCCATAGACATTGAAGAGTTTGAAAAGATCGAAGAAGAGATAGCACGAGAATACCACAAGGGCATGAGCTGGAAGAAAGTGTTGGTTAAACTCAAGCCTGAAGCTCATAACAATATTATTGTTAGGCGTAGGTTTGCCAATGCATATGGATGGCCTGTCATGAAGCATTTGATCGAAAGTCACTTCGGTCAGACTGAGGAGAAAGTAAATGGGCTCTATAAGTTAGACGTGGGGCTTTATAGTGACAATAAGGATTCATTAGATGATGTTAAGTTGGGGGACATCTTGTCTAGAGACATAATCAAGAAGGAAAACGAGGATATAGAAAACAAAGATAAGAATGAAAGTAATAGAGAATATGATGATCACCACAAATGGATCAATTCAGACGATGGCTCCAATTCATTTTTCTCTGTGGGACCTGCTGGAATGCTAGCAGACGTAGGAGAGATGGTCGTCAATTTCAGAGACCAATGGTATAAAACTCGAAGTGAAAAGCTTATGAAAGAACACGTTGATCCCGAAGCTGAACGAGATTATGAAAAAGACATCTACATACCGCCACTTACAGGTGATTTTGTATAATTTAAATCATATATATTACAAGCTTATTATGTTACATGCAACTAACTCAACTCAACTCAACTCAACTCAACTCAACTCAACTCAACTCAACTCAACTCAACTCAACTCAACTCAACTCAACTCGTCTTTTACTGCTCCATATTATCCTCACCATCTTGTTCTTCTTCTTCCTCTTCGTCTACTTCTTGTTCTTCAAGTGGAAACAATTCCTGAATCTTTCCCAAAATAGCATCTTGAGTTTGTTGATCAAATCTATTTTCACGTTCTTCTAAAATGGCGTCCAAATGAACTTCAGATCTTGGTAATAAGTTAAGAATTTGCAATTTTTCAATCTTTACCAACTCGAAAGTATTTAAAAGCGCTATTAGTTCAGCAACCTTTTCAGAATTATCTATTTGGGAGCATTGTCTCTCGGATAAATACTTGATTGTATCGTTGGTGATAATTTCCAAGTTTGGTCCTCCATGGTTGGTGAATTTCCTCTTCTTCTCACTCTCTTGGATCCACTGTTGCTTCTCTGATTTCAAGTGTTCGAAGACTTCATAGTCTGATAAAAAAGAATCACGTTCCACTAAAACCTTCATTATTGAAGAGATGAGATTTGCATCAACTTTTTTTTGCTGCGTATCAAAACATTTCATGACACAGGTGCTTGCAAATTTACCTGTCACAATGAAAATTTCAAGACAATTATGAACATTCAATCACTTTTAATCAAATTAAAGAATCAATAACAGCAAAAGAGCTTTTTTAGGTTGAAAATGAATAATCCAGCCCAAAATGCCACTACTTAAGTTATATTCGCTATTATGCTATTAACCATTATGCTGTAAATTGCTGTTTATTTTTTCGATTTTGGGTCATTTGATAGTGGCTAAATCTATTAGAATGAAGAATATGTCATCTCTCATACCTCACATGACGACTTTGATTGTCACTTAAGAATGGCTTGGTCTGAATATTCGCATTCTGACCAGGGCAATTTTCATGGTATCTCCATAATGAAAATCATTATTGACCCTAAGGATCTTATTTCCTTGGAGGAATGCGACGTCACACGTCTCATATGCCAGGCAGTGCTGTTTGACTACGACTTCAATACAGTTAAAGTGAAAGGTTTAAGGTCGCAGGAAACATTGACAATAAACCTAGATATGTTAGGTACACTGCGTGGGGACGTCACCCAGAAAGGTGAAGTTCTAGACATCAAATGCATACTAAAGCAGAAGCACAACGAACTATCCAAGTCTGTATTTGATGCTATAACAATTGAATCTGTTAACGGTGCGTTACTCTATGAAGAAAACTACCAGATTCTAAAACAAATGAGTGAACTAGAAGATATCTAGAGGTAATATTAATGAAAGGGAAAGGTCGCTTATAGTGAATAAAGAAATAAATAAAATACATTTTAATTAATTGTCAAAATTCAAACCAGATTGGTTCAAATAGTTTGGGGTTGTGAAGAACTGGTCCCAGATTGACTCTGTTGGAACCTGGTGGATCAATTCAAACACTTTTCGGCCCTCTTTTGATATCACACCATTCTCAGGTATTCCATTTGCAGGTAAGTAACTTTCATCCATTGCTTCATGTTCCGATTTTTCGTTAGGACTAACTTGGATATTCACCATATGAGAATGTGGCGGGCTTTGGTTCATCAATTGGTGATTTTTCCGTAGGTTAGAAAATCCTGTATGTGTAGGTTTATGTAAAAGTACAGGGGAAGAACTTGATGAGTCGTTTGAATCGTTTGAATAAGGAGTATCTTTGCTGAAATTTGGGTTATTCATGAAATTTGAAGTTAAACGGCTGCTTTCTTGAACATTTGGAGAAGATATGTTTCCAATCTTTGTGTCTCTTTCGTAATCCATGAAATCCATTTCAGAAAAGCTGCCTCTCCTAGATGCAGTAGAAACAGGTGACTTTTCTAACTCATTGAAGAAGTTGTTTAACTCGTTGTCGTAGAATCTGTCGTTTTTGTTTGTCCATTCAAATACATTAGGAGATCCTGTATTCGCAAGTGCATTGGGTGTGGAATTAGCCACAGATTGTTCGCCAGCACTAGACTGCATGTTTACGGCATTTGGGGCGATCGACAGTTCTTGGGAGAAAGAATTGTGTTGAGCCTTATTAATCAAGTTTGGTTGAGCAAGCGGTTTACCAAGGTAAGGAAGTTCCTCGAGGTCATAGTCGAAATCATACTCATACTTTATGATTGTTTCGTAATCGGCACCTTTTGGAGGATCATTCGTCATATACCCTTCTGGGCGGTGACCAACATTCATATCATCTTGCTGCAAATTCTCCACCAAGTTCTTCAAGTTGTTATTCAAGTTACCAATTGACTGCGAGCTTTCAACTTGGCTTGTTGAAGGAATTCGGATATTTCCATGTACGGTTTCGTTGTACTTCAATTTAACCACCACGGCTGAAAGCATTTCAAAGGTGTTTTTACAGTTTAAAGCAGCATCACATCTATCAATCAAGGAATTCATAACATTGATGCATTCGGACGTCGTGTTTTTCACATCAGCCAAGTCATTCAATTCTCTGATCTGCTCGCTGTTGTAAATTGTGTATAAGTAAGAAGTACCCGCCATGAACAAGTTCAACACTGCAGCCCATGTATAGTTGATTGATTTCTTGATGAGCAACTGAGTATACATACTGATTAATTCTTTTGAAGACTCGGCTAATCTGAAAAAATCGCCACTATCCAACTTGAAATTTCTCGGAGACAACCCATGCAACACTAGCATCGTGTGGTGATAGTTCAACTGGAAAAATTCCAAATTGAAGTCACAATTCATTTTTCTTTTAGTTTTTGGGGCATTGGTTTTCCATTTTCTGAGTGCCTTTATCATGTTCTGCTTCCATTCTACCAAGTTCTTGTAACGTCTAGGCAATTCGTAGTTTTCAAATAGGATCTTAAGTACCTCACTTTGGATTTTTCTAATCTGGAAGAAGGCAATAGCAACTGACTTATACGAAGATCTACCACCAGCATTGGTAGAGTAGATCAGTCCTTCGGCATCATTGGGTACAATCATAGCATCATCCAACTGACTTGGAAACGGGGTTGTGATACTCTCGTCTGGTATACCAACTGGACGCGTCAAGTAGAAGCATATTTGTCTATCCAACGAGTAGGTACACCAGAAAAGTCTTCTTCTCTTATCAACCAAAAATGAATCAACACTGTTTCTTTGGTTGATAGCTTCATTGTGCAATCCCAAATCGATACATAATCTCAATGCTAAACCAACAAGATACCAACAACCTGGAACCGAAGGTCTCATGATTGAGTACATTGCCAACAACAATATACCCTGCAAATTTTCCAACTGGTCGGACGAGCTGTAGATTGAATCGATGTACTTTAGGGATGATAATTTGAAGGAATCTGACATCGTTGAAGGGTATTGCAAGTGATGAACTGACGAAGCAATTGCAAAAACTATGTTAACAAAATAAAGTGGTTTGAAAAACTTAGATGGGACCGTTATTTGTTTCGAGATCTTATTAGGGTCTATTGGGTCGTTGTTCTTTTTAACCTCATTCAAAAGTTGGTTGAACTTGATTTTATACTGGAAAAACCATGGCAATTCGCCATCGTCGCTATTGGTATCGTCATTTTTGGTTGAAGCTTTACCATTCTTCAAGTATATGGAATCGGAATAAAAGTCGTTATTAATAGTAGTGTAGTTGGATGCAAGTGATATATCTTCATCCATCTTTCCATAGATTGGAATGAAGCACTTCTTCAAGAATTCTTCACGATGCAAAATAGGCAACTGGGAGTTTGATTGGGCAAAGAAAATCTTTATGAACTGTTGAGCTGTCTTTTTGGGAGGCAATAGCGCCAACGGTATCTCGGTTTCTTTGGAGTTAGGTAAACCACTAAAGTTACTGCCTCCATTATTTCCTAAGGCTGAAGACCCTGTGTATTGTGCATTAGCAGCAGCTTCGATATCTGGCGTAGATAAGGTTGACTTTTTGTTTTGAAATTTGACTGCAGTGCTCATCAACCTAGCGAACGATATGGATTGGTTTGTAGACACAGACCTATTGTTTTGAGTATTTACAGTGCTGAATTTAACTTCGTTGAGTAAGTCGTTTTGTTCAGTGGCTTCGGAGTTGGGTTCCTCTTTTGGTTCTATAACCGTTTCTCCTATATGTGATGATGTGCTATTTAAGTCGTTAGTCAGGTTATGAGAAGGTAGTATTGGTGTCGCCATGGTTGACCCATTATTGGAATTAGGTTTGCTTACGGAATCAGGATCAATGCCGTTCTCCTTCAACTTTGACTCAAGCATTGCAATTCTATCTTCCAAATGGATAACATAGGATCTAGGAACTTCTCTTCCAGTAGCAGGATCCAAACCAATACATTCCACTCCGACCTTTTCACATTTGGAACACTTGGGAAAGTTCTGATCACATTTGATCTTTTTGACTCTACACCGCTGACAAGCAGAAATGGACCTAGATATTCCTAAGATATGAGATGATGGCCTAGATTTCTTGGAGTCATCTAGAGAGGTATCATTCTCATCGGGACTTCTCTTCTTACCCATGCTCGGCCAGTGACTTGTATTTTCCGAGCAAAACCAACTTCACAGTCGTAGTTGATAGTTTTTTTGAGAGATTGTCGGATTGAGATTTTGATAACGATTTGAACCATTATTGGTGGAAATACTAAAAGGCAATTACGATAGAATATTTGGAGATTCGAGGGTAGAAAAGAGAATGTAACAACAAAGTAAGGAGCCCGAGGTGATTTTGGCCGAGCTTCAATCTGGTAGTGGAATTTGAGAAGTCAAAGTAAAAATAATTTCGTACCTTAAGAAAAGAAGTCACGAGACGTGGATAACCAGCATTTGCAAAATAGTGGTAAATGGCACTGTGAATGTGTTGAGGTGCTGAAATCAGTCAACAGTAATCTTTGGTACTGGAACTGCCATTTGGTAATAGAAAATGTGACTCGCTTCAAAATAAAAAAGAATGTCTTCAAAAACTCTGCAATTTTCAGATTTTGCAGCAATTTCAAAGTTAACAAGAAAATAAAAAAAAACACGAAAAAATAGCATAAAAAATTCTTTTGGTACCTTTACAAACACACCATGAATTACAGCCGTTCATTGTGTTCTGACAGTAAACTCATACCAAAAATGTAATCAAAAATGCAATTGAAAAGGAAAGAACAATCAAAAGTGATGAAAAGGGTAACGCGTAGCAATTTAGCAACCAATTCACCTGGGACCATTCTTCCTTGACGTCTAAGGTATACTCGTTTTATATTAAAAGCATCCTTGCTCTCATAACCCAGCTCACATCTACTATCATCCTTTGACACACCAGCAACCTTTCTGGGCCACAAATATCATCACAAATGGCTGGCCAATAGGGGTTTCCTGCACACAAGCATGAAATTTTCCCTGACGATTGAACGATAAAAGTGGACGAAAATTTCCCAAAAGTAAATCCTTTACACCAACAAAAGAAAGTCAGAAATGCATAGAACCTATTCATTGAGATCACAGAGAGCTCCAACTGCAGCTCAATTGCAAAGCCCACCACCTCCAACATCTTCTACCAAGTCCAAGTTTTTTGGTAAGGGCTCCATCTCCCACACCTTCAGAAAGAGTGCTGCGGGAGCAATGGGACCAGAGTTGGCCAGAAAGTTGGCTCAATTGATCAAGATGGAAAAGAACTTGATGAGATCCATTGAAATCACCGCCAGCGAAAGAAAGGAAGTGGCCAAGCAATTGTCTGTTTGGGGTGAAGCCAACGACGATGATATTTCTGACATTACTGATAAGTTAGGGGTCTTGATCTACGAAATTGGTGAGTTGGAAGACCAATTCATTGACAGATACGACCAATACAGAATCACCTTGAAGTCCATCAGAGACATCGAGGGTTCTGTTCAGCCATCCAGAGAAAGAAAACAAAAGATCACTGACCAAATTGCTTACTTGAAGTACAAGGACCCTCAATCTCCAAAGATCAATGTTTTGGAACAAGAATTGGTCAGAGCCGAAGCCGAATCCTTGGTTGCCGAAGCCCAATTGTCTAACATCACCAGAGAAAAGTTGAAGACCGCCTTCAACTACCAATTCGACTCCATCAGAGAACATGCTGAGAAGATTGCCTTGATTGCTGGTTACGGTAAGGCGTTGTTGGAATTGTTGGATGAGAGCCCAGTCACTCCAGGTGAAACTAGACCAGCCTACGATGGTTACGAAGCATCCAAGCAGATCATCATTGATGCTGAAAACGCTTTGGCTTCCTGGACCTTTGATTCTGCTGTTGTGAGACCAACCTTGTCTTTGGCTGCAGGTGAAGAAGAGTACGATGTTGACGAATTGGCTGAAGATGCTGAAAACATGCAGGTCACTGAACAGAACTTCTAAAAGTATTTATGTTGTTTTATATGTTTGTTAAATGTACTAATACTGGTTATCTACATTTTGCATTTGAGTAGTATTGTCTTTTTGGTAGCTTCAAGTTGGTATTTGCTCACTCTCATCGAGTATTTCCCACTACCCAATCTCGTTCAAACAAGGTTATATTGCAATCTCATTTACTTAAAACAAGGTTATATTGCTATCATGCAGCAACTTCACACCTATTGTTCTACCTCATCTCTATTACATTTATTGCGTACAATAACTTTGGTCACATGCTGTTTACAATTTTGCCTCGACACGCTGATGCTCTGAAATCAAAACATCAGAAAAACTAATCCAAACTTTTACATACTTTTAAGCACTGTCAAGGAAAAAGTATCGAAATATTATCAGCGTTCAGTGCAGTCCAATTGTTTTGCTTCCTTTCTCATGACGGCAAAGATGGCTGACAACATTGACCCCCAGCTTTACAACAAGACTCCCGCAAAGAAGAAACAAACAAATAAAGTCTCACCTGAGGACCAGGAGGAACTCAAGTTGACTCCCAACTTCACTGGTTGGACTCCGTTGGTTTCCAAAACAAACGATCAAATGTACAATAACATTACTCCCAGTACGAAGTTCTTGAACAACATCTTGGTGAATTTCAACAACAATACTTCCTATAACGCAAATGACATCGACTATTCGAACGGCCTTAACTTGACGCCGTTTTTGAATCACAGCATCAACTTGAATTTGATGAATTCCAGCTCTGTCAACCATGTTATTAACAACCAAAATAATGCTTCACCCTATCCGGGCTCCAGCTCCACTAACCTACAAAAGAATTCCAGTGGTAATGCTGGTGGCATATCATTCACTCCTTTCCATGACAAAACCTTACACTTGACTGATTTCTTCATCGACTCTCCTACAAACAACAGTCCGATGAAGGATTTACAAACAATAACACCATCAAAGTTTTTAGACAATGACAAAAGAAAGAGACCTTCCATATTCCAGGACCCAATGTCTGCTACCAAAAGGTCTATTCACGAGCTTACTCCAAATGTTTTAGCGGTAGGTTCCTCATCTATAACTGCAATTCCTGTTGCCCCAGTAGCGTCTGCAAATATCGATGATGATAACACCGACGAAGAAACTGACGAGGAGAACAGACTCCAGACAAAGAAGAAAAAACAAGTTATTCTGAATAGCCCTTCAAAGATTTTGTCTGATATCACAAACCAGCAAAATATCTTGAAGAGAACACCTGTTAAAGAAGTTGGCCACAACAACTTTGTTACCCCTGCGAAACCAATTGAAAACTCGTCCCCTTCTACCGTCATCTTGTCAAGTGACTCTTACAAATCATCCTCAAATAAGAACATTCAGAACAGCCCCACTCCAAACAAGTTCCAAGACTTCAAGCCAATGATGGGAACCTTTTCTGAAACAAAAAAGAATATATCTGCAAACGACAGTCAAAAAAGAAAGCCAATACCAACTGCAAACACCGAATCTGTAGTTAACAAGGATACAAAAGCCAAAAAGCTGAAAAAATTGACTGCCACTCCTACAAACTTGCCAATAAAAACATCTGTCATCAATGCAAATCCCGGTGCCAGATTCAAACCCTCCAATAGAGCTCAGATGCAAGCAGGAATGAACAAATTTCAAATTGTACTTGGTGATAATACTAGTAGCTCCAAAAGAGGAAGAAAAGGTAAGAAGGACAAAAAAGATGACAAAAAATTCAGTTTTGAAAATAATCCTATAAAACAACATGCAACCAAAACCCCTAAAGCAAAGCCTTCAAGGGAAAATAATAATATTTCCTACAAAGATACTAGTGTGATGTCCGCCCACAACACCTCCAGTAACATGAGTAACTTGAACATTTCACATAATACAGACCACACGTCTTTTGAATTGAACACTCCAAACTCCAAATTCTTCTTGGAGAAAATGTATGAGAAACCCTCCCCTAATTCACAAAACTTGTTGAATCAAGCTTTGATGCAACAATACAATATGCCACCCCCAAAGCATTTGAACACAAGTCATGCACAGGTTCACCAGAACATGCAAATGCATAATGGCCAAAACCTCCAAAATTCAAACCTTAACAACAATCAAATGATGATGATGAGCACCCCAAACCACCAGAATATTTATAACGTGAATTCTCCAAAGCTCAATCTAGTTAACAGTCAGGATAAAATCCAAAATCTTGACGATCAGGACGAAGCCAACGTTTCACTTTCTACGTTTTCTTATTTCAATCGTAAGGACAGCCAAGATAATGAATAATGATCTTATTTAATATATAATATATACATGCTATTTCTAAATGTTTGGAGGTAAGAGCAAGGCACCGATGGTTCCAGGACGTTCTGTTGCTAACAAGTCATATATCTGAGCTGAATGTCCAGAACTACCTATTTCCAACTGAATACCCAAATTTGAAAGGTACTTTCTGTTAACTTCACTTAACATTCTTGAATCTTTGCCCAACCCCAAAATCAAGATCTCAGGTTTTGGGTTGATTGCACTAAAGATTTCCAACACTTCTTGATTAAATTCCACAAGAAAACCATTTATTAACTTGAAACCAACGAAACTTTCCGTTTCTTTGCTTGATTCTGGTTTCCTGTCTGTTTTGCCATCCTCTGCCTTGACATTTTTTGGTTTACCAGTAGAAATGGTTACTGATTTTGGTCTTCCCAAATTCACTTCAAATGTTTCACTTTCTAGTAAAACAGTTCCTATTACATCACCGGAGCTATTTGGTGACTTTATATACAAACTGTTGGCCAAATGAAACCCGTCTGACTTTACAGATTCAATGTAGTTGAGTGGTTTGGTAGAAAACATCAATATATCATTTTTTTTAATCAAGTCTGCTGGGTTGGCTACGCTTTCAGATTTTCCAGAAGGAGCCTCAAGTCTTGACCTGTTAATCAACTTGCCACCACCAAACAAATTATATTTGAGAGTACTCGTACAAAACGATCTTTTGATACTATGTCTAATCATTGATTACTTCGCATCTCAAAATCTCATTATTTCATTAATCTATAAATGCTACTGGAATGTGCTTAGTTTCCGTTTCTCTTGATTTAACTTTTCCTTGACTGCCTGCTTACATTTTAACCATATCTCGGAATTATACTCATTGTCATTACTTGAACATGATGTGTCTGACTTCGGAGCAGATCTGACGGGGGATGGGGTTCTAGATCTAGCTCGTAAGTCATCAGACTTTTGTGGTGACAAGTTTGGAGCATTGATTACGGAGGAGAAATTCATTGACCTGACAGTGTTTAAGGTCTTAGTAGGCGAAGCTCTTAACCCTGAAACCGATGGTTTTTTGTGCAATGTACTTGAGTTGGTGGATGACAGTGTAATGTTAGACAAAATAGGTTTGGTCTCGTTAACGGATAAGGACTGTAACCGACCGGATAAGCTACTGACACTTGGTTTTTTCAGGAGCTTAGGAGCTTGAGTGTTTGCGTCTGGATGTTGCCTCAAGTATTCTTCAAAAATCCTAGTTACTTGAATATTGAATGCCATTCTGACGAGGTACTGTCTTATTATCTGTGCCTTTTCAGATTCGGTGAATCTTAACAACTCATTTGAAACTACCAAAACAGACTGAATTGCATCCATAGCTAGTTGGTATCGCTTGTTATAGTCAACCTTGATATGATGTTCAAGGTAAATATCAGAATTTGCCAAAACCTTTGCAACATAATCTACTGGAACGCTTTCAATTGTAAGCCTGATAAACTTGAAAGAAAGTACTTTTCTATCTTTGTAGTCTTTAAAGCTCGGATACTCTTTCATTTCTTCGTTCATGGTCACTCCCTTGACCGGAGAGCTTGGTCTAGATAACCTTTCACTTGGATAATCCGTCAAAATGCAAAATGATCTAAACTTATTTTTAACAAAGTCAACAGTGATTCTGTATTCATCAGTCACCAAAACCTTGCGAAAATGATCAATATTGTACAACTTATCAAGCTTCTTGTATGTGAACTCTTCAACTTCGCTTGGTTTGAAATCATTTACATATTCCAAATCCTGTTTCACAAAACTGGTTAGCTTGTTTATTCTCAATCTCTTAAACATATACAATAAAGATTTTATTTGCAAGTCTACTGCGTCATGATTTTCACCCTGAATATAGTACGGCAATGTAGCGATGGTAGTGGGTCCAAATATGTTCATGTTTTCAGGTATATCTGCTAACAACAGTTCTCAAAAGAACCACTATCTTGTACTATTTACTTTTCGCACTATCTGATCCAGTATTAACTATTTGATAGCAGAAACTGAAATTACTATTGGCATAATGGCTACTACATCAGGTATAACAGCGTCCAAGAGCCTAATGGACTCGATTCAAAGTATACAGCAAGACTTTTTAGTCATTAAGGTAAATGCTGGCAGCACCGAATTGGTCCCCGATTTGGACGCTCCAAAGTCCAACAGTGCCAGCCTCCAGCAAAGATTTGAATCCTTGAAGCTGTACGTTTCAAGCATTCATCCACATCCGGTTTATGTGATATTATCAATTGGGGACGATTCAACAACAAAAGAATACGCTTTCATCAGTTTCATTCCAGATGTTGCTCACATTCGTGATAAGATGTTATACGCCTCCACAAAGAACACCTTGTTACAAGAAATAGGTAGCAATATGTTCAAAAAGGGTCACATATTTCTGTGGAGTGAATTAGAAGAGCTTGAGTTCAAGAATTACGAACGTGAGAAGCCGGATTCCAAAGAAACTGCTGTTGATGATAGTAAGCTCATGCAACAACTTGACTCTTTGCTGAGTATTTCCATCAACCAGAAGTTGACATCAATGCACGAAGGTGAAAGCGGACTGGGAAATATGTTATTGCTCAAGTTTGATGATGAGTTGCTTGCTGCATTTAAGAATTGTTCCCAGAAGTTAATTGTTTTCAAAATTGGTACTAATGAGACTATGAACTTGTTGGCACAGTTTGAGGATGTTCCAGTTACCAGCTTAGTAGATACAGTTTCTTCTGTTGAAAGCACTGAGGTTACTCCTAAGTATATTCTCTACAACTACCATGGTGGTGACTATGCCTTACTTTATTCGTGCCCTTCCGGTTCTAAGGTCAGAGATAGAATGATTTACGCCTCCAACAAGCAAGGGTTGGTTGGATACTTAAAGAAGTCCATTAATGTCTCTAAGGTATTGGAGGTAGGTGATTTAGAAGAGTTAGAAATTGGTGAATTACAAGAAAAAGCTGCAGAAAAGACCGAAAGCCCTGCAAGTTTAAGATTTAACAAACCAAAGGGTCCCAGAAGAAGATAGGTTATACTAATTATATACCAGTATATAATAATTTGTTCTTTACTTATTATAATTCCTAATTTCGATGTTGACGTAATCATTGATCAATTTTTTAAAGCTCCTACTATTTGCATCAATTACTTTGTCAATATTGAAACCAGACGATGCTAATGTCAAGATTTTCAAATATATCTTACGCGAGGCAGATTTGTTGATCTTAATGTAATCATCCTCTGATTTGATAACTTTTCTTTTGTACAAAGGTCTTAGATCGTTTCTGATGACTTGTTGAATTACGGATTTCTGCTCGAAAGTCAATTCTTGGTCGTTTGGCTTAAGGTTATCGTTTTGAGATTTAGTCAGTGGCAGTGGTGAAAGGTCTCTATGAATAAGGGTAGGTGAGTGTACTGTGGGTGGAGATCTATCCTCTTCATTGGCTACACTAAAATTGGAATTGAAAGTTGAAATTGACTCGGGACTACCACCGGTAGGAGACGTAGAAGTGGAACAATCTGGAGCAGGTGGATCAAAAGCTTCAAATTTATGGGTAGACCTTATTTGATTCATTAGGTTTGATAGTCTTGTTGGCTTATTCGAAGCAGGTGGATTAATGCTACTATTGGCCACCAACTTTGGTTCAACAGGTTCAGATCCAAGTTTCTTTTTTCTCTTCCTTCTTTTTGAGTTATTAATGTTGACTTCAACTTCATCTTCTTCATTATTTTTCACTTTATCAAACAGCTCCCAGGACTTGACCTCCTCAGGACTTAACTGTTGTAATTGCTTATACTCCTTTCTTAGTAGCACACCACCATTCAAGACAGGCTGTGTAACATGGTCATCTACAGGGCGTACACACTCTGGTGAAGTAGCATCAAGTGCACTATGATACAAAAATGCATCATCCAACTCTCCATTTTCGTTGTGTATAACCAATCTCGATTGGCTGGAGGAAGCAACTGTAGTCCTTTCGTTTCTATTAACTTGGTTTGAAATCACTCTGTCTATATATCCGGATAGTATGGATGTGGTAGTAGCAGCGTTTGATCTTCGAGGTGTTCTAGTGATTCTCGAAGCAGCAGGACGCACAGTACGTTGTGTGCGTCTCATGGGTGGTGGTAACACTAAATCCTGATGACAGTCACATATAGGACAGCACCATTCATTGGAAAGGTGTTCAAGAGAAATCCCCAAACATCTATGGTGGAATTTCGAACTACAATTAACACAATTTATCAACGACCTTGAGGTTCTATAGTCCGAGTTTGTGCATATCGAACATATTCCCTGGTAGCTATCATGATCCTGTTGATACACCATGGGAGCAGGAGCATTTGCAGGAATAACAAATTCGGAAGGAATATCATTGATAGCATCATTAGGAGGAAGTTTATCTTGAACATGGATGGTCTTGGTTATATGGCGTTCGTAATCAGTCAAGTCGCCATTTCTAGATCCAACACTTCCTAAGTATGATTGGTGGACTATAGCAACTTTATGGTATAGCTTCCGACATTTAGGACAGGAATTCGATTTATTTGACCATTCTAGAATGCAGGTTTCGTGATAATAGTGTTGGCAATCTCTAATGATTCCTAGACTGCAGTCATGGAGTGATTCAAGACAAATCGTGCACTCTTCGTCCATTTTATTTCACAAATGTAATTATTGCCTATAATCTTGCAACATCAACACTCTAACAGAGGTCTTACTCCGAGATATCACTGTTCGTCTTATCAGAATTCACAATTATATTCGCTTAATAGGGATTCGCTTTTTGCAGTGCGATGGGAAAAAAATCAGTAGTTGCAACCTAACAATGTCCCGTCACCAGTATGATTTGGTGCAATGTATGAAGCAGCCAGGTACTCAGATAGGAATTGTGTGTTCTAATTGCGATGGAATATGCCCGATTTGTGATTCATATGTGAAGCCAACTGAAAAGGTGAGGACATGTCAAGAATGTTCTCTTGGGCATCTTACTAACAAGTGTATATTGTGTGGAAACAACGTTCATGATGACGAAAAGCATGAAAGTTATTACTGCTTAGAGTGTGTAAGGCTAGAAAAACACAGAGAAGGATGTCCTAGGATTATAAATATAGGAAGTTCCAAATCAGATATGCTTTTTAATAAGCGGAAGACAACTAACAAACTTGAGAGGTTGACCAATTGAAAAACAACAACTGTGATAGCAATATAGTATCGAAAAAGATTGAAGACTCTTGTTAAGATTATTAACCCAACTCAGAGTATGAGAAATGAATACACAATCAAAACCAATCATAATTCATTCATTATATAAATGCCTCTAAAATCATAATCATAAACCTTACATATCAAGTCTGGCAGCTTCAATACTCAAGTCAACCACCGATTTTATCCCGTCCTTCCAGCGTTCGGTCAAATAATCGTTAACAGGCTTGAAGTCAATAGTTTGTCTTTTGTTTCTGATGATATTGACTTCATCAATGAGTTTTCTTTTTCTTTCCAATTCCAGGGAAAGGTGTTGCTCTAAATCATTTATACGCCCATTATCAGTACCTTGAAGTTGTGGGTTGTTCAATAGCAACTGTAAATTAGTTTCCTGACTGTTCAAGTAATAAATGTGCTCGTACCTTCTTCCATTCTCATACCTAGACAAATCTATTCCTCCTTTGAAAAAGGTCCTTCTTCCTTCGGCATCTTCATCATTTTCCTGGTCATCTTCGTACATTTGCATCTCTTCTTGCAAAAGATTGGTGTTAATTTGATTTAAAGGTACCAAAGGATCAACCATTGGATGTAGAATTCTATTGTTGCTATTTGTGTTGGTTGTTTCAGAACCTCTTCTAGAACCATTCAATTCTCTTCTTACTAACCTTTCAACGTGTTCTCTTTCTGCATCAGATATAGGGATATCAATATCTAAAATAGTTAGTAACAACCCAACAAAAGCGGAGTGCAAACAATGTCAAACAAGTGCTTAACACTAGTGGAAAATTCCTTGTAATATGACAATAAAAATATCAACATAAACAAGAAATACCAGTGTACATGTATATTCACTCGACTCCTTTTTACATACACGGCAAGTATTCTAAGTTGTCTTCATTCACAGTAACCATAGTCGAAAAATGTCCTTTTTTACGGTGCTCATCATTTCTCACATTTATGATAACGTCACGTGAACACACATGGACACTACTTTTCAAAGAGAGGTTTCTACAACACTTTATAAATGGTTAATTATACATTAATGATTTAATTAGTTTATTTTTGCAAGACATCAGCATCGTATCTTTGCTTAAACCAGTTAATAGTATCTTCTTTGGTGGTTTGATGGTTGTTACCGATGGTAGCTCTGCATCTCTTTCTTCTGGTGATTCTGGCACCAGCTCTGCCCATACAGACGTAGAAGTCCATACCGTAGATACCAATACCTGGGTCGTACTTGATACCCAAGTCAATGTGTTCGTCAATACCGAAACCAAAGTTACCGGTAGCAGAGAAGTTCTTGTCTTTCAATTGGTATTCCTTGACCTTCAAACCTCTTTCCAAGATTTCTTCAGCCTTTGGACCTCTGATGGTAACGTGGACAGCAATCTTTTCGTTTCTTCTGATACCGAAGGTTCTGACAGTGTATCTAGCCTTAGATTGAACTGGGGTTTGACCAGACAATTGTTCTAAGACCTTAGAAGCTCTGGTTAATCTATCACCGGATTCACCGACACAAATGTTTAAGACTAACTTTTCAATACGCAATTCACGCATTGGGTTTTGGGTTTTAGCAGACTATAGTTGTTAGTAATGTATTCCAGATGTGTTGATGACTGTTTGGAGGCATATTTTATGATTTCAACCTGGCTTGATTAATTTTCTTATGTGAAGCTGTGTCTTTTGGCTTACAGTTATTGATTTCAACTAGTCATGTTGGAAAGTACTTTAAATCTTTGATACACCTGCTGTACTGACACTTGAACACCATTCATATTGCTTCACCCTTTATTCTCACTTTGTCATTTCTATGTTATCTTGTGTTTCTACATACCATCTTGAATTTCTTACTGTTAAAATTTTTCAAAATTATTTTTCAAAAATTTCTCACCAGTGCAAACATCGGTGGGACTGCATACGAGACGAGAGTAGTGAAAGAAAAGCGGTGCGGGCACACAGAAAACAGTGACTGCGAAAACAAATATCTCGTGACTATATGTATTTCGAGGGCCCAAGCCCCAAAGTAAGGTTCTAATATACTATAACTTGATTGAATGGGTTTAACCTTCGACGTTGTTGAAGGATTTTTCTTGTGCTTTGACCTCCCAGAACAAATCACCCACGTCGTAGTTACCGTGGTAGGTCCAACCTTCTTCGGTTATGTGGTACAAGTTGATGGTTCCTCCTGAGTAAGCATCTCTGTGGGTAGCAGCCAAGATACTTCTTTTACCCAAGTACAAAGCTTCTTCAGTGGTCAAGTCCCACTTATATTCGGAATCCAACACACCGTATGCAAAAGTTTGACCGGAACCTACACAGAAAACATCACCCTTTAATCTGGTACCATCAGAGTCAACATAATACACAGTAGGGCCTTCTTTCTTGGTAAAACCACAGATCATAGTACCCATAGATAATCCCATTCCCTTGTATTGATAAACCAAGTTACCCAAGATCTTGGAAGCAGCTGCAACTGAAATTCTTTCCTTTTCTCTTAATTCGTGTAATCTACATTGTGTACCCAACCAGGTTTCCCAGTACTGACAATCAGCTGCACCACCAGCCATAGTACCCAACAAGAATGGGTTGATTCTGATGACCTTGTGCACTGTCTGCGAAGCAGTCCAGTTTCCTTGGGAAGCTCTGGAATCAACTGCAATGACTATACCTTTTTGGTATCTAAAGGCCAATGTGGTGGTACCGTGAGCAATCTTGATCTTACAGTCTGGATTCACAGAATCATCAGTGTGAGCTCTCAAAAAGTCTGTTGGCTGTGAAATTGGTGGTAATTGCATGGTTGGAGTCAACTCCAAGTTGTTTGCACTAAATTCATTGTGGATTTCGTTTATTTCCTGAAGTGCACTGTTCTGGTTGTGGTTTGTGAATTGATTGGCAATTGCATTCATCTTGTTCTGTCGTTAATATGAAAATAGAAGCCGATTATTCAACTATAAACTATCGCCACCCTTCAAATTTCGCACTTTGATTTTATCGCGATTACATTTTAAATTAGTGTATATTCCCTATAATACATTTTCCTAATCTGTTTTCACAGACTTATTAGGTGACTCTTGTTCGACAGTAGCCTCTTCGCTCTGTCTTTTATTTTCTGGTTTTCCACCGTATCCTGGTCTTGCTGGAGGTTTTCCTGATAAGAACTGCGGTGGTTTGGATAATGTTCCTGATGGCTTATATGATTGAGGTCTTATCAAGTTTGAACTGTTGGTCGGTGGCTTACTCAAGGCATCCTTCAATATCAGGGGTGGTTTCCCTAAACCTGTATTTCTTTCCGAGGATTTCTCTTTCGTTGGAGAAGGAAGAACTTCAACAACCTCATTAGCTTCCTTCACAATCTTACTTATTGGGGACTTGGAAGACTCATTGAGTTCCACTGGTGTTCTCTTGGGACTTGAGATTGTAGATGCTCCTGGAGTTGCGGTACCACTAGCCGGTCTAGATCCAGATAAAATACCTTGTTTTTCCTTAATAGACTTGCTCAATGCAATATCCAATATCTTACTAACTTGTTGTGGGGCTCTTTCGACCAAGAAACTTAATGCGTTATCTCCAACACCAGCCTTGGAACCAATTGCATTGACTTGTGCAATGGTAGTAGCCAAGGCTTTGGTGATAATTTCGGTTGTGGTAGCTGTGTTGTATGATAATTTTCTGGCTTTGTATAACGTAAAAAGTTCTTTTTGCAAGTATGCCAATGATTTCTTGGTGTCTTGATTCATAGAAGGCGAGTTGACCTTGGTGTTATCTTTATCAGGTGTACTGGTCACTGCTTGAGAATTTCCATTTGTAATTGGAGTGTTTGCTCCACTGTTGGTATTGCTGGCAGGTGATTGCAAATATTGAGATCTATTTGCTGCAAGCTGAGCTTTGATATTTGGAGGTGAAATGGACGAAGGCTTGGTTTCTGCTTGTGGTTTGAAATACATAGGAGCTTTGGATCCAATGATTCCATCTCTTCTGATTTCACTTGCTAACTCAGCAATGGTCTTAGGCTTTTGACCGTTGTTGCTATTGAAGTTCATGCCAGAATTAACACCATTGCCAATATACGGCAGGTTGAAGTGGGTGTTACCATACTGATTATTATAGTTGCCACCTATTCCCGGCTTTGCATACTGCCCCATGAGTTGTGATTGAGAAAGTAAATGTGAATTCATTGGTAATCCATATTGGGAAGCAAAATCTCTACCAACTATATTCTGTGAAATCGATTGTTGCATTTCCAATCTTTGCTTTTGTTTCAATTCTTCTGCCTTCACAGCCACCTCCTTGGCTCTTTGGGTTGCAATTTCCTGTTGCTTTTTTCTAACCTTTTCCTTTTCCTGAACAAATGACTCGTCAATTGTCCATCTTTCGTTCGCCTTTATTTCTTCAATATCATTTCCGTCTTCCAACTTACTTGGATCTGCTTCTTGATATTTAAATAACTTGTTCAATTTCACATTATGATTAACAATAGTTTGCCATCCATCTGGACAGTATTTGTAGTATGGGTACACTTCTTTGATTCCTTCATTAATTTCATTCAACGTTAATCCGTCAGCATTGTTTTTGTACTTCAACACATTTATGATCATCACCGGGAATGACAAAGTGGGTTTCGTTCTATAATGTTCAGGAATATCGCTCATTGGATACGAATTCTTAGCTGTTTTCTTTAATGATGTCAAGTTTGGATCCCTTCTCTTTTTTGGGATCTTTGGAACCATAATTGTTTTATGACTAACAACTCTCGTTTCCCAAATATTTGGTTCGATCGGAGTCAATGGGGTTGTTATTCTGGTTATTGGGACATCATATGACAACTTCAAGGGCTGCTGCTCAATAGTAAGAATTGGTACCAAAAGTTCTGGTACGGGAGGTCTTGAAGGCATGTAAGGTTTATTCATGCTATTGGGTGAGGCATTTCCGTCACCTTTCATATAATTTTGACCGTATGGATCGTACCCCATATCGTGTCCATAAACCATTTGACTGCTTGAGTTAGCAGTTAGTCCCATTAACCTACTATCGATTACCAGGTTCTTAGGTATGTTAGGCGATACAGTTCTACCGTAAAGTCTCGAGGCGGGTGGTTGAATAGAAGCAGGCTTTCCCATGCGAGGTGCTGCTGGTTTTCCCATAAGCGGACCTGATCTTGGTTGGTGATTGTACTGTTGTTGGTAAGATCCGTAGGCATTAGATTGGTTTTTGTATTCCTGACGTAATCTCTTCTCTTCTTCCAATTGACGCTTTCTTTCTTCCTTTTCCTTCAACAAGTCTTGATTATGGGCATCAATTAATGGTGCTAAATTAACTATTTCTTCGTCAATCACCGATAAGTCCATATCGATATCTCTATCATCTCTTTCTAAAATACTTTCATCTAATTCAACACCTTGCTCCAAGTTATGCTGCTTAACCAATTTGTCTATTTCATCCTCTTCACCTTCTTCATAACTGTCTAGATTGCCAATTTTGAGGTTGTCATCGTCGTCATCATCTACAATAGCAGATTCTTGACCATCACCCAAGATAGCTCTTATCTGAGCATCCACAAATTCAGGGTCTTGTTCGTCTATATCATCAATGGTTTTAACTCCTAATTCAGCCAAAATCTTTTCCATCTCTTCATTTGTAGCAGTTGCAAGTGATTTTCTTCTAGCTTCAGAAAACCTTCTGGGTATCTTGATGCTATTTCTCCTTTCCACTACAGACTTTCTCTTTGGTTTTTTGGGAGGTGAGTTGTACAAGTTTGTTCTTAAACTGATGGCTTCACTTGGATTTATAGGAACATCTGATGTGCTCTTGTCTTTGACTTGATCTAATTCTAGGGAGGGTAGCACAAACTGGAACGGGATATCTCCTATTTGAATCTTAGCTCCATCAACCAAAGGAACAGTCATTCCTTTTTCCAAGAACGACTCATCCATAAAGGCACCATTTCTTCCTATTATACTCAACTCAAATCTTTGCGTACCAAAGTTGTAGAAGATTTTGGCATGCCGTCTTGAAATGGCCTTTTTTGATGACAAATGGACATCTACTGCATGCTGAGAACCATTCAACAACTCATCATTTGATTTCCTTCCTAGTATTACCTGCAATGTCTGCACAAAGAACGTATAATTATCAAAATCAAGTCTTGCATATGCAGAAATTTTGGAAGTGTCTTTATCATCGGTCGAAGAGGTGATACCCAATGCTGCTTCGGAAGTGATATGTGGTTCTTTTTTGATTTTAGTACCTTCTATCTTGTCCCCACTTCCCATATTTCCTATGGATGTGGATGTTGTTTCCTTCGTAAGCTTTGGAGGTTCTGTGTTGTGGTTCTCATCATCATTAATTAAGCCTCTCTCATTACTGGCCATTCCTTCATTACTGGTCTTATTTGTGCTTCTATCGTGTAAGATTTGTTCCATGTTATGGCTTTGAATGGGTTTGATTGCTTCTGTTGGGCCAACTTCGGCTTTGGGTAGGTTGAAGTCTTTATCTATCATGTCATCTCCTAATGATGAACTCATCTTGAAACGCAATTTCCAACAAGTTCAATCTATAAATTTATATTAGTTTTTGTGCTATTATAAACCTCTAGCTATGGGTTGTATGTTGATTTAACAATTGCGTTCGGTGTTTGGGCTTTTCTAATATGTAGAAACTAGATTAATTAGCTCTTGTGTTTTCTTTTTCTTCACTTTTGGTGCGCAGAGTTAACTATGATAACGCTTCTTATTAAGCACAGTTGGGTATGAATTCAGGGAGTGGTCTTTAAGTACTAGTTTTATACTAGATGAAAGATGGGTTATTTCACTTAGTAGTAATAATAATTAGATGAAGTATATAAAAGGGGTATGAAAAGCAAATAAAGAAAAATGTGCTTCAGTTGTACTATGCGCAAGCAGTTTAGTACTAGTCCTCTAAGGGAATCAGAAAGTAGATCACCACATGCACTGATGCAATAATACTTGTATTATACAAGTTCTTATAAGTAATCTTGGGGGTTACCTAACAAAGTTCAGACTTATCTCATTTTGAAGTTAAGTATGGAAGCAGAAGTTTACGAATAAAGTCACCCCACGATTTTGGAAACATTATAACCCATACTACAAGATAAAATCCATAAAATACCTGGAACATACATTGTTACCATATCTGACTCTCAGGAAACATCAACAGCCTAATCAGTAGACCCCATGTTTTGAAGGATGAGTCTCAATTTTTCAGATCATCTCATCTCGAAATGGTACGTACTAACCATCAACATCTGCATACTCAATACTAACAAACCAGGCAATCAAAAAGAGAACCACGTTAAGGTCAAAGTCCACAAGGACAACAGCGAAACCTAAAATAGTTAATAAAGTTGCAGAACCAAAGTTTGAAGAGAACCCGTTTTTGAAACTTCTGACTATCAGCAAGAAGGAGAAGCAAATTACTAGAGCCAAAGCATTCAATGACAAGATAGTGGGCACAGGACTGAATATATCAAAGTCTGCACTCAGGAGGAGGAAGAGAAAGGCTAAGGAAGCCTTGAAACCGAAGATGGAAGACTTATTTGACACTTTACCAGAGGTGGAAATGAAGACTGAATATATACAGGCTACCAAAGCTGCCAACCAGCCAAATGTGATGAAAAAATCAGGACAAAAAATCGTTGCACAGAGAGAACATGCCAATTTCAACAACATATTGAAGGATCAACAGTTCAGACAATCACCATTTGCAACACTTAAGCAGGCCATCCAGAAAAACCTAGGCCAATAGGCACTTATAGTACTAGATTAGAAAATCGACACCATTCTAAAAAGAGCACCAAACAAAAAGTCGTTGCTGGGACAAAAGTGGCTGTTTCCAGCCAAGCGCTTCTAGCAAGCCCAAATTTTCAAACCTACTGCTTAAAAGTTAACAGACAATCAACATAGATATCAGCCATTACTGAATCAATGCCCTAAGCAAACGTTAATAGTCTAAAAGGAGAATAATTCGTATCCTTAATTATTCCCAGAACATTAACCATTATCTTAACCAATAGGAGAAAAATCATGAAAGCAACAATTTTTGTCTATAGCTAAAACCAGAAAAACTCACTATACACCCAGAACCTTTCAACATCAGCTCACGATTCATCTCATCTCTTCAACGACAACCACACGACACACATATCTAATTACAGTTGTTGTAACCTTAACTCAACTAGTGCCAGTGTCGCACGCAGCATGTCGCACATTCCGCGTTCTCGCGAATTTAACCGGAATGGTTTTGTAAACAACAACATTGTATTGTTTGAACATCTGCACATTCATTCGTTTTCAATATTGCAGTTCATCTTTGCTTATAGCTAAATTCTTTCCACCAGTTTGCAATATTGCAGTTCATCTTTGCTTATAGCTAAATTCTTTCCACCAGTTTGCACAGCTATCTCATTATTAATCTTTTCTTCTGGTGAAATACTACAGTGTAGATGCAATCCGTGGCTGCAAACAACTTAGAGGAGATGTCTAGGGATCATGAAAACAAGCCTAATGGATATCCAGAAGAATCCGTCTTGAAAATTAGTCCAGAAACTGAAAATGCAACTAGCTCCATGATGGGAGATCTTGGAGAACTAAAACCGGTAACAATGGATTCAGATGACGAAAGTTTCAATGATACTGAAGATACTGATGCAATCCAGAGAGATTATCAGGACTATCAAGAGGGTTTTAAAGATGGCTTCAAAATGGCACCGGACGACGAAGAAGTCAAGCCTTTGGATTTCACCTACGGAAACCACCAAGAACAGGAATTTGACCAGCATCCAAGCTTGAAATGTAGTATTCCTTCTATTGTGAAGTTTGATGGGGAGAATCCTGAATTGATAAACCATGCCACAATCAAGGCTTTGATTATCCAGATGACAAGTCCTGAAATAATTGACTATAATTTGGTTTATGATTTTTTTATTACCTACAGAATGTTCTCCAATAGTGCGGTGGTGATGAAATTCTTGATGATAAGATTGATCTGGAGTTTGCAGTACATAAATAAAGCTAACGAGGAAGATATAAAGTTGGGGAGATTAGTAATGCTAAGAACTTTTGTGGTTTTAAGACATTGGATTTTAAACTACTTTGTGGATGACTTTGAACACAATTACAGCTTGTGCAATGAATTCACAAGTACTTTGAATAACATTGTTTTCTATTCCAACTTACTAGAGCAAGACATGATTTTTGAAGCGAAAATATTGAAAGACTTGAAAATGCACTGGATAGACTTGATGAATGAATTTTGGGACGTTGATATCAAACTCCAAGATTTGATACCGAACATTTTGAGTTACAAAATGCCTTTAACCCATGAATTGACAAGAATAACTCATCTTTCTCGTAATTCCAATTTGAATGCTTCAGCAGTATCCTTGTCACCTTCTGTGTCCAATCTTAATAGGCACTTGGTGAAAAGCAATACAGAAGCATCTCTTCATACCAATGCAAGCTACAGGAGATCTGCAATGTTATCTTTGTACGACCAAAAGGCACACCACAAGGTCCTCGTATTTGATGATGGCTCAAATAGTGTCAAAACGGAAAATCCACAGTTGTCAATCAATAATCTTTTGATTCAGCATCAGTCTTCTAGATTGTCCATTATGAACAAATTATCACAGTTTAACTCGAATATCAAGTCAAAGAAAGAGTCCAAAGAGACCACAAAAATATCTAAACCAACTACTATCAGCAATAAAGCTATAAACCCCACTAATAAGCATAATGGAATGAACTTGAATGATTCATCAACTGGCTTGAAGAAGATTTCTAACAACAACTACCAAGATATGTCAAAAGCCTTGCATAAAGTATCCTTGAACCCAATTCAGATTGATAATGTTGGATTTTCAACAAGTGGAAATATCAAACTTCCATCTTCTAAGATTTTTGCTATTGTTCCTTCAACTCCAGTCAAGAGAATGGAATACGTAATACGAAGCCCCGAATTGGATTCTATTAATGGGAAGAACATTGACTATGATCAGCTTGAAGACACTGAATTAAATGACACCTTTGAAAAACCACAATTGGCAAACCCCGACCTCAATAGAAAAAGATCTTTAAAGAAGATTCTTGAAGGATGGAAAAAGTCAGTGTATCATAAAGCGGACCAGAACTTCGACAACTTAATCCAAGACGATGGTAATACAAATATAATTGGCGAAAGGTACGATATTTTGACTGCTAGAATCACAGATGAGTTGGAATTTTTAATCAGATTTTACATTCAGGGTGACTCTTACAATGGAACGATAGCTGAAGGCGATACCATTGAGCACACTCAAGCAATAGGAAATGATGAAATTGATGTTGATGACTTTGAGGACTCGGTTGATGTAATTGGATCTCCAGAAAAACAGTATAAGCTCATCAACGGCGACTTTGCCAAACCATTGCTGGCAAATATAACAGATATTGCCCAAGATGAAGAAGATGGAGAAGAAAACGAAGTGGATATTAATGATCTCAGTGAATTAAGAATTGACAAAATTGATAACTTATTCAATGAACACCACATTGAAGACAACGAAGATGAATTCCAAGATACCAAAGAGTTCTTAGATACCTCTTCAGGACATCATAGGGAAATCAATAATAATGGTAACGAAGCCTCATTTCAAAGGCCAACTAGTATTAACTGGAATGAGGACTTGAACTTTGATAATTCTCATAATAACATAAAGGATGACTCCCTCGATTTACCTGAACCAAATTTGAACGACAAGTCTTCTGATTTGACCCCCGAACCCGTTATTCAAATGATGGGCCCATCGGCAATGTTCCTCAACAAGAACGATTCAAGAATATCAACCATATCCACTATGAGTAATATTACAGACTACGATGCTGAAATTCAAGATTTAGGAATTGCCATGAGTCCAACAAGTATGAAGGACAAAACCAAAAGGGTAAGCATTATTGAAAAGAGGTTCAGTAGAAACTCTTCCAACTCATTGTTCAAAAGGGATTCAATGAAGTCGTATATCAGTTATGATTCAGCTTTTTCAATCTCAAATAACTCACTCATTCGTAAGAATGGCTCAAGGATGAATAGCGAAGAATTTGATGATGATGTGGATGTGAATGGGTTGAAGAAAAAGGCTGGTATCATGGACTTGAGAACCTTGGCTGGATTACCAAGCGAGAGAAAGTCCTTGGAAAGAAGCTCATCTGCAAGAAAATCTTTAGAAAGGCTGATACGAATTCATTCGATCACCTCAGTAAGGAAATCGATTCGTTACAGCGCAGTGAAAGCTCTATCTGAATTGCCATTTAACGAAACTAGCGATTCAAACTTCAAAAGGCTTTCCAGGCTGTCAAACATTGCCGATTTTTCTGCATTTTCAGAAGGCTTGAAAAGAAGTAATTCAATTTCAAATTCGATCCAAACTCTAAATGACAATAATTCAAGAGTATCCAGATTAATTTCGAAGTCACAATCGAACTTTGATTTGAATGATTCTAATACCGACCAAAACGACTCAAAGCAATCCGTTGTCATACCTGGTATCAGCAGCAGCGTTTTGAAGGAATTAGCCGCTATTCCTGATGAATCGTTTCATTTCAACCCAATTGAGTCTACCTTGGGCAAATTGGAAGGCAAAAGAAGTGTCAATGGCAGTGGAAGCGATATTACTCATGTTGATGATACCCAAGATATTTTAGATGAAATTAACAACGCCAACACTGAAGACATTATTGAATCACTGAGCATGATTGATGTAAACTATACTGGAGAGTTACCTTTGACTCCAAAGCTTGAAAAATATGGTAGTATCAATAAAACAGCCCAAATCAACACAAATGCTTCCGTAACCCCCAAGGATAAATACATCATGCCATTGGATCCTAATACTATCATCATAACAAACAACAACGAAGACAATGTGTTCATATTCACAGCCAACTACAGCAATACTAATAGTGATTCCACCACCAAGTTTTCTCCAAACAATGCTAGAGAAGCAATTCAACCTGCTAACGCTATTACAGAAGCTCAAGCGACTGAAATGGAATACCAATCCCCTAGGTTAATTTTGGAGAATTACAACCTCTCCAACGCAGATTTGAATATTGATAATGTCATCAGAAACCACAACCATATTTCGTTTTTGTTGAGTTACAACTCCAAAGAGTTATCAGAACACTTTACAATCATTGAAAGAGACATTTTACAAGAGATTGACTGGAAAGAGTTAATTGAATTGAAATGGAACAAAGAATTGAGCCCAGTAAACAGTTGGTTGGAGATTATAGTCAACGAAGATTACTACAATTTGAATAAGGGAGTTAATTTAGTAATTGCCAGATTTAACTTGATGGTCAATTGGATCATCTCGGAGATCTTGTTAACCAAGGATCAAATCGAAAGAATTGGCATCATCTCCAGATTTATTCACATCGCTCAAACCTGTTTGAACATGCAGAACTATTCTACATTGATGCAGATTTTGTTGGCATTGACCAGTGAAAAAATCACCAAATTGAAAGAAACATGGAAGAACCTTAACCCAGGAGATATTTTGATCTTGAAAAACTTGGAAGAATTATCGTCACCACTCAAGAACTTCTTCAACTTGAGAATTTCAATCAACCAAATCCAACCATCCAAAGGTGCCATTCCATTTGTTGGTTTATACTTATCAGATTTAATTTTTAATACCGAGAGACCCAAGTTTATTAAGACAAACTCCAGTGGTGATGGAGAGTTAGTCAACTTTGCTAGATTCAGAACATCAGTTCACATAGTAAAGTCATTGAGTCAATGCATTGAGTGGTCTTCCTACTATGATTTGTCAATTGACAATGAGTTGTTGTCCAAGTGTTTGTATCTTAGATCATTGGATGAAGACGAGATGAACTACTGCTTAGAGAACATTGAGTGCCCATAGACTTGTTAATTTGTAATAGTACATTAATTCAGTTCCTTCACTCTAAAATTTCGTTGGGCTAAATCCCCTCGTACCCGATCGGAAATAAACTCCTTGAACACTGTAATGTCACGCGCGCTAATAATTAATGCTTCCGGAATTCCTCCAAAATGTCGTGTTGTAAAATATGACACAATTGCCAAAAAACGAAAATCTCCACTACGATATCTGGGGTGATAACAATCTTTTATTGTTTTTTTTATCTGCATCACATATAGACCAGTAAAATAGATTAGATATCTAAAGCTGACATGTCGAGAAAAACCAGAAGTCCCCGTTTGTTTCTAGGGGCTTTGATTGCTAGCTCTGTTGTGGCAGTTTCCTACAAAGTGTACGAGTACTACAGTACTACCAGCAAGGAGACAATAAAACCAGGTAGAAAATACACCAACAAGTCGATTGCATTAACATTATCCCACTCAATATTGAGTAGTCAGCTTCCATTGAATGAAATCTTGGAAAACTCAGAGAATGTGACCTTTATCTTACCACCAAACTTGTCAATAGAGGACTTGAGTAGCAATATCACAGGTCAAGACGACGAAGAAGCTGCTTTATCGAAAAGCATGATGCAGAATTACAAGATATTGAACTGCAGCAATTTCCAGGGTTATTTCACATTAATCAAGAACTTGAAGCCAGATATGTTGTTGGTTTGCAGTGACGATTTAGGGATTTCTGCTCAATTGCCAAAGGATTTGGGGAGGTTCGTTAAGGAGATTATCAATTTAGATCAGAACCCCGACGATATAACATCTAAGGTGTCACCTTTGTTTATTAGGTAGGAAGTTGTTGAACCATGGGTCAAGGGAAGTTAGCCCGGTGGTTTGCGGGACAGGTCCTGTTGTAAAATGGATTATATAGTGGAATACAAATTTTATGGAGGTTCATCTCTAGTGCTTGATTGTAAGCTTGGTGAGGTTGTTGCATGCAATAAGGATGCTATCTTACAAAAGATGAGGTTTAACTTCGGTCCTAAAACTTGAGAAACCTTAACTTGGGATGCTTCGAGATAATGTGCCACCACTTTTGGGCACAACCACCATTGGAAGACCGGACATCGCAAAGATAAACGCATACAATACATAAACGCATACAATAAATAAACGCCTACAATACATAAACGCCTCCAATACATAAACACATCGCAAACATAAACGCATACAATAGATAAACGCCTACAATAGATAAACGCCTACAATAGATAAACGCCTACAATAGATAAACGCCTACAATAGATAAACGCCTACAATAGATAAACGCCTACAATAGATAAACGCCTACAATAGATAAACGCCTCCAATACATAAACACCTCCAATACATAAACGCCTACAATACATAAACACATCGCAAACATAAACGCATACAATACATAAATACCTGCAATACATAAACACCTCCAATACATAAACGCCTCCAATACATAAACACCTCCAATACATAAACAAATAGAAAGAACAAAGTCCGAATGCTACAAAAAATATATTTTATTTTGAAAGCGAATTGCTGCAAAATCCAGGTTATACAATTACCATCCATTGCTGGACAACTTTTCACTTTCCTTCAAAGAGGAAACACTAACCCCAAACATCAACTCACCCAAATCAGTAGAGTATTCCATAATTTTCTTAGGGTCCTTGTAGTTGGTGACAGCATTAACAATTGCCTTAGCCAATTTTTCAGGGTTCTTAGATTTAAAGATACCAGAACCAACGAAAACACCATCGCAGCCCATCTGCATACATAAAGCAGCATCAGATGGAGTGGCAACACCACCAGCAGCAAAATTGACAACAGGGAACTTACCACCGTTGGCAATCAAATCCTTCAAAGTGGCCAAAGGAATTCTGTTTTCCTTAGCAAAAGCTTCAACTTCCTCGTCAGTCTTTAACGACATGACGTATTCAATCTCTTCCTTGATTTGATTGATGTGCTTAACTGCTTCAGAAATGTCACCAGTTCCAGCTTCACCTTTGGTTCTCAACATAGCGGCACCTTCGCTAATTCTTCTCAAGGCCTCCCCCAAGTTTTTAGCACCACACACAAATGGTACTTTATAGTTGTTTTTTGGAATATGGTACTTTTTGTCAGCTGGAGTCAAAACTTCAGACTCATCAATGTAGTCGATTTCCAATGCCTCCAAAACCTGAGCTTCAACAATGTGACCAATTCTACACTTGGCCATCACAGGAATAGAAACAGTAGCCATGATATCCTTTATCATCTTAGGATCAGACATTCTGCACACCTGGCCACTGGCTCTCATATCAGCAGGAATTCTCTCCAATGCCATCACAGCACAAGCACCTGCTCTTTCAGCAATCTTGGCTTGTTCAGCATTAACAACATCCATGATAACACCACCCTTTAACATTTGCGCCAAACCGGCCTTGACTTTGAAATCACTCATTCTTACTTTAATCTACTGTGAAAAATTTCACTATATATAGTTTCTGACTCAGAATTTCCTGTTGGATCTGACTCCACGAATTTCTTGGTTTTGTGACTACCTGTTTCTGGTTTTGGAGAACAAGGGCTCAGGACTGAGGGGTTAAGATTTGGTGATTCAACGAATGCCGCAGAAACTTACTGGTGGTCTAGCGGCCTATTGAATGCAGTCTTTTTACAAGCCTGCACCCAATCAGATAGCAACTTGCAGGAAATCAAATGCATAATGCACCACAAGGCAATTACACAAAAAATTGGCACAAACTCCACTAAAAACTGCAGGTAAAAACTAAGCCATGTAAACGCGAGGAAACAGAACCCGAAGTGACTCTTTTCTATAAAACAGCAGTCAAAGTCACATTTCATTATGACTGTTCATAGAAAAGCAGTAGTGGGAGTGTTGGCACTTCAGGGAGCTTTCTTTGAGCACCTTTCACATTTTGAAAAGTGTGCAGAAGCCTATGATTTTGGCGTGGAATTAGAGTTTATAGAGGTTAGAACTGCCCATGAGCTAGGCAGATGCCATGCTTTAGTGATTCCAGGAGGTGAAAGCACGGCTATTTCTTTGATAGCACAGCGTACCGAATTGCTTCAGCCTTTGATGGATTTTGTTAGCGCAAACAAGCCCATTTGGGGAACTTGCGCCGGGCTTATCTTCTTATCTAAGCAGATTATCAATGGAAAGCCTGGTCAGCATATCTTGGGAGGAATGGATATCCAGGTGAAAAGAAATGCTTTTGGAAGACAATTGGATTCTTTTGAAACTCCTTTGGACTTTTCCTCTTTTATTCCTGGCTTAACTGACTTCCCTACCTTGTTCATAAGAGCTCCAGTAATAAGCAAGATTTTGACGGGTGATTTGGAACAAGATGACGATATTATTACTACCAAGAATAGCTATGTTAATGACTCGGAAGTAGAGGTACTACACAAGTTGCAGAGCGGTCTTATAGTGGCGGTTAGACAAGGTAACAAGCTCGGGACATCGTTTCATCCCGAGTTGGCCGATGACATCAGGTTCCATAAGTGGTTTTTAGAAGAGTTTGTTTTAGCCAAGTTAGACTTTTAGAACCTATTCCTGCTGTGAATATTCCATCGGCTTATTACTCTTGAATATACCCACTCTCGGCTTATAATAAACAGAGTGGTATGTAAATAATGCATTTTCGTGTAATGATCCTAGTTTTTTCATCGTATTTCTTTTCTTGCTTTTGCTACCAGTCTGAACTATTCTTCGAGCACTTCGTTGTGTTTCTGTAACTAATTAAACACTAATGACCTCCTTATTCACATTATCCCATCTCTACAGTCAGTGTACTAAATCTTCTCAGATCTTATCAAAAGTGAGAAAATTGTTCTATAAACCATGCAACATGCCAGAATCTTTAATAACAATGGAAAAAAGGTTACCCCCAGAAGTGAGCGACCGGGAATCAACACCCACCGTCTAAACGACAAGAATCCTTCTCTCAATGCCGGCCAAACTGTGAAAGGAGACAATTCTATGAGCTCCAACCATGCCAACTTGATTATAGGGTCATCTTCCATTCACTCCAGAGCATCAACCTTGAACACAAAACATGTGGATAATACTATAATAGTCGGAAGACATCTAGACTCAAAGAATTTTGACTTTGATAGAGTCAGTTTTTTAAAGGACGGAAAACGTACCAATTCCTACAATGATGACAGTATTGGTTTAGGAATTTCAGGTGCTGCTGGAGTAAACCCAAGTAATAGCGCAGGCAGCTACAGAGATCCGTTGTTGCCCATTCAAATAACCATCTGGTTCCACGAGCTTCGAAGTTCTGCAGAAGATTTTATGATAGACTTGACGGTTCTTTCAAATTTTAAGATTGGTGATATCATTGAATTGGAAACTCTAGATAGCTCCAGACCAAGTAATCCAAAGAAAAACAAGCGTTTCACGCCTACAAAGATGTATTTTATTATCAAGGAACAAAATATCTTGCCTGTTTTGACCCCAGTGCCGTCTTCCATCAGTCAGATATCATCCCCTTCAACGCCTATAATCAACCCCCAGGTAACTAGCAATACTCCTACTTCTCAAGATGCTCCATCGCTTGATTCTGTGATTCCAAATCGGAGCATTGAAAATATTTCCGAAGATGATTCAAGCTTGTTGAGTCAAGCACATACACAATCCAACCAGAAGTCTAAAAACCTAGTGTCAATTTCCTTGATAAATAACCCTTTACAGAAAACATTGGATTTGTTACCCAGAACCTTGGTTTCTATAAAAAAGGTAGGAGATCCTGATTCAGTGGAGGCTGACACTATCGAGATTTCAATCAAGAATATCAATATGTCAAGAGACACCATGTGGATAATCACAAGCGAACTAATCAATAGCTGCGTTTATCATGGTAAGAGGGTGACATTTTTAAATAACAGGGTAGGAATAATCAAGAATATCTATAAGGATGGACAAAAGAGTTTTTCAGGTTATATAGGCCAAAAAACCAAAATTGTTTATAGATCAGAGAGTTCAAGGTTGATCTTTCTCATTCAAACCTCAAGAGAAATGTGGCATTTCGAAGAAAGTGGCGAGATCATGTTTCATAAGCTAGTTAACAACTTGTTCCCAATAATCTTCAAGAAGTGGAGAGAAAAAGAAGCAAACCACTCCATTACTATTGTGTTGTTTACGTCCGTAGATTTAACTGATATACCATGGATGGCTCTAGGCCATGGAGAAAGACCGAATAAGATTCGTGAATACTTCAGAGTGGTGGTAGACCAGGTGAGCATTTACCATTGGACTACAATCATGGAGACCTTGAGACTAGAGTTTGCAAATTTTAAAAGAGATATCATGTTAAGCAGAATCAATAACGAAGATGACACTTTTTCTGTTGATGGTGTTACCCTACCAGCTGTCAAGGGAAATATACTAGAGGCAATAAACATAGGATTGAGTTTAATCAAAGACAGATTCACAGACACAGATTTAAGACACAGCTTGAACCATTTAGTGGTTATAACGCCCGGTACTGGTATATTTGACGTGGACTACAACTTAATGTTAGAATCAAGTAAAAAGTTATCCAGAAGCGATTGTGCATTGGATATCATCTGTTTGAGTCAACCTCCTTTACACATAGTGCCTTTATTCCGATTCAAAGATTTATCTAAAAACGGCAAATTGACTCATTGTGTACCAAACTGGTGTGATATTTCCTTCTATAGAGATCAATCAACAAGTAAAGCACAATGGATTCCTAGTTGCAAGATTTATGAGTTGCAAATGATGGGTGTTATGGAAAATGAAGTGAGTGAGATTGAAATTCAAAGGTTCAAGCCCTTCAAAAGTGAAAAGTCTTTCTTTGAGTCCATGGATAATTATGACAACGAAATTTTCAAGCCAGTAAAGCCCAAAGAAACTATTGTATTCGATAAAAACTACTCAGTTTCCGGCAAGGATTCAGGAACCATCCCTTCCAGTAAACCATCACATACTCTTATAAAGGAGTCTATCACAACCATTGGCTCATTGAGGAGTTCAACTCCAAAAGGAGTGCAACAATCCCTTTTGCTAATGAGCAAGCCAAATGACTTGAAAGCTAAAACTTCAGTTGCCACTTTCAATATCGATACCACCAATTCCAGCGTTTTAGGTACAGTAACAAACATTGTAGGAGAGAGTTCAGCCTTGTCAACTTTGTATCATTTAAAGGGAACAGATGATGTTATTTCTCCACAAATTAGACCCAAGTTAGGAGGCTCCAGTTCACCGTCGTTGAGAAGTCTTCGAAGTTATGGTGATTTGAAAACAACAAAAAGCATTACTCCTAATCCACAAACGAGCAAAAATATTCCAGTCGTCCACAACAGTAACCACTTAGGTACACACCCAAAGATTATCAAGAATGATGATTTCTTTAAACCAAGAGACTCTTCAAAGTTAAGAGAAAACAGCAATCATGGTAGTTTTACTTCTTTAACCAGCAAGTCTGTAAGAGAAAGGTCTGAAACTACTACTATAAAACGTAGCAACCAGATTTCTGTTAGTTCAACCCACGATTCTGACAAGCTTGAAATAGATGAAGAGAAGCCAATGGACTATTTTTGGACTGAAATATCAAACCCTTCGAAAGAGCTGCATCTGGATGCTCTATCTTTCATAAAATTAGGAAAATGGAATCAAGTTTTCCCACCAAAGATTAAAAGAAACTTGGTCAAGTGGAGGTCTTTTCAATCCCCTGCAGCCTTGCCAGTCTACCAACCGAACTTCCCTACTTCTAGAGACTTGGAAACTAATTATTCCACACAGGTGTATACTTTACTTTTGAATAACGAGAATAACCTCGAATTAGAAACTATTGGAGACTTGATGAGAGAAATGATCCAATTGAGGTTGTTATTAGGATTTCAAATTTGTGACAGTAGACTTGCAAATAAGGTCGAACTGGAAAGAAACCCCAGTAATTCACAAGATCAATTGATCAAATACTTTCAATCGAATTTTAATGGTTCCAAGATTTACATGATGTTAGATAACGAAATTCACAGGCTCGTATGCGATGTGTCCAATATCGGAGTACAATTGTACAAGAAGATCGAGGGTGATTATTTGAAACCAGTGTTCAAAAACCAAGAATTTGATTTCAAAAGTCATCAGCCATTGATCAGAACAAGGTATGCTGATGAGTATACCAAGAGTAGGATCAACTTCATTGATCAAAAGCCTACAAAATACAACTGGAACCAATTTGATCAGTTATTAGCAGGTTATGAGGACGCCTTACCTGAGGACTCCAAGTCTTTTTTCAAAATGAAGTTCGTAGTTTTACCAGCTGAGATTCCCAAGAACGCATATTTCATTTCAAACGAACACTTGAGCGATGAAGAGATAAGAGTGGAAGGATTAAGAAAATTGATAGCATTAATTGAGAAAGGAAAGTACAATAAAGAACCCACAAGTACCAGCGATAAGCATAAAGAAAAGAAGAGAGAAATTTTAGTTCCAGAGATTAACTTTTACACCGGTAACTTATATGACTTTTTAAGTGACCAAGCAGAAATGGTGGAGTCGACAGGAAACCAGCCTGAAAATTCATTAATGATCACTGAGAAGTTTAATAAAACAATCAAACTAGTCAATATTGCCCACGAATTACAAAGTACGCATGGAGTAAAGATTGTTGATAGAACATGGCATTTCACCACCCATCAAAATTGCTTTATAGGTAACGAATTTGTTAGCTGGTTGATTGAAAACTTTGAAGATATTCCTACTAGAGAAGAAGCTACCAAGTTTGGACAATCTTTGATGGATAGAAAGTTATTCAAGCATGTTGAAAATAGACATGGATTCTTGGATGGCTATTACTTCTATGAATTCGAGCCTGACTACATTGACAAAACCTACAAGCATATTGATAAGTCCATAAGTTGGTTTACTAGAAAGAAAACTGAAAGAGACGTCACTCCGAATTCAAAGAATTCTGATGCTGACTCATTTAAGTCACCACTTCTCTCTCCGCAAGAGAACTCGACACTTGGTCCGGATTTGAGAAGGATTGCAAGCATTGGCAACCAGCTTAGTACCAACAATCTATTTGGAAACAATTCTAATCCTTCCAGTTTGAAAAGTAGTATGACCAATCTTAATGAAGCTCAATCAGAAACATCTTCTATGGCTGACTCTGGTGGTTCCAAATCCAAAGTCAAGAGAAAATTTGTTTTGAGTAGATCTGTTAAGTATAATGCAGATCCACTAAGAAAATCATACAGACCCGAGCTAGTTACTGTACACTACGATAGAGTCCATAATCCAGAGCATTGCTATCACATTCGATTGCAATGGCTAAATGCCTCAACCAATTTTATTGACGAAACCATTAATAATTGGTCAAGACTATGTGAAAGACATGGATTAAAGTTTGTTGAGACTCCATGGAAAGAGTTGTGCACGATTCCTGAGTTCAACCCATTCCATTCTATAGTCGGACTCAAGTTGGCAGTTGATCCTTTCACCACATCGGAATTCAACATTGCAAGGATTTTGAATAACAATAGATTTTATTATCATCTTTATTTGTTGAAGAAAAGTGGATTCTTACTAGATAATAGATCAGCTATTTATTTTCTGAAAGAGAACATTGAAATATCTTACAGTTGGGGTAAACCAAGTTTCAAGTATGCTCAGTTCATTCACAAGACGGGAGCTTATATCGTGGAGGTTAGGGATAATGGTGATTTTGTTTTGGCACCAAATAATATGCACATTTCCAGGGTCAATTCACCAATTGCATCTAACGTGGACGATTCTAACTTGTATACAACCCAGTCACAGAGGATCATGCTAGATTTAAGAAAAACTTGCAACAGCAAAGAAATTCTTCTGAAGATATTCAGAGAAGCTAAAAACGAGTGGTCGGAGAATTATTCACTGGATCTCTTACCTACAGAGATTTAGATGTAAATAGGTAATATACAGAATAACTACCGGTTCAAAAAAGAACAGAAGTGAATTGTATTTTCTAAACAAAAATCTAGTTGGCAATTCTTTGAGCAATCTTGATGGTATCAGCTAAAACACCGTGAGCAGTAACTTCAGCACCTGCACCTGCACCTTGGATAACCAAAGGGTTTGGATATCTTTCTGTCTTGATAGAGATGACGTTGTCACTTCCTTTCAAAGAGGCAAATGGATGGTCAAATCCATACTTAGCAATACCAACACTAGCCTTGTTAGTGGCAAGATCGACCAGCCCCACGAATCTCAAGACTTTGTTTTCAGCAAAAGCATCGTCCTTGATCTTTTGGATTTCGTCATCGAAATCTGGCAACTTGGCCATATATTCGTCAGCGCTTTCGACTGATTCCAAAGCCTTAGGAATCAAAGACTCAACTGGGAAAGAAGTTGGGGACTCAACATTCAAACCAGAGATTCTAGCCAAAATAGTGACCTTTCTTGCCACATCCAAACCGTTCAAATCGTCTCTTGGATCAGGTTCAGTGTAGCCCAATTGTTTAGCAACCTTGACCACATCAGAAAATCTGGTTTTGTTAGAAGCGTCAGTGGTGGAAAATTCGTTGAAAATGTAAGACAAAGTTCCTGAAAAGATACCTTCGATCTTGTGGACTTTATCGCCTGTCAATACCAAATCGTTCAAAGGTTCAATAATTGGCAAACCGGCACCAACAGAAGATTCGTGGTAGACTAAACCACCACCATTGTTGGAGTTTTCGAAGATTTCGTTCCAGAGGTTAATGTCCGAAGAGAAAGCCTTCTTGTTTGGAGTAGCGATGGAAATACCTGCTTTGATGAAGCTTGGGTAGTAGTTAGCGATGGCTTCGTTGGAGGTGTTATCAACCAAGATAGTTGGCTTCTTGCTGTTCTTCAAGAATTCAGCCAATTCTCCTAATGGCAAAGTAGGTTTGGCAGATGCAGAAGTGTAAGCACCCAAATCAACTGCGTCATATGAGGTGGTGAACAATGCTTCCTTGGAAGATCTTGCTAGGTAGATTACCTTGAAGTCGATGGTGGACTTCAAGTTCTTTAATTGGTTAATATAAGCAGAACCAACAACACCGGTTCCAATTATAGCTAAGTTGACTGATTTCATGATTGAGATTTTTCAACGATTGAGATTTTGCAGCATTTATGACTGATTTTTTAATGGTTGGAATTTTGTGTAAATTTTGTGTAAATTTTGTGTGTTAAAATTTATGTGTTAAAATTTATGTGTTTGATAACATTTTATGTGTTTAAAACATTTAATGTGTTTAAAACATTTAATGTGTTTGATAAAATTTTATTTGTTTGATAACATTTTATGGCTTTAAATAACATTTAATGTGTTTAAAACATTTAATGTGTTTGATAACATTTTATGGTTTAAATAACCTTTTTTGGGATTGATAATTTATTGTCTTGAATATGTACAAGTTAAAATCCAATCGACTCTGCTTACCTATTGTATTGCTACAGAACTTATTGTATGGCTACAGAACTTAATGTATTGCGACAGAACTACAATATATTTCATGAACATTTCACACTTACACTCTATGATCTATTAATTAATACCTACCTAATCCCTTCTCACGTAAACAATAGTAAGCTAAAAACCAAAAGTGCCAAAGAAACCTGATTTCTACAACCACTACTGGCTTTTCCTATTGTCTCGCTATCGTCCTTACTTGCCTCGGGATCAGTATCGGTTCCGTTGATAATATATTTTCTATCACTCAATGGTTGTGGGAACAAGTTGAGCTCCACTAACTTCTTCATATCCCATTCGATTGCTGTTTCTGTCTTGTAGCACCAGAAAATCCACCCGTTCATCTTGGACTCATATTGGTCCAACTGCATTTCAATGAACTTTCGGTAACCCTTCTTTCTCTTGACTGTCCAAGTACTGAAATCATTAATATTATCACATTTACCCATTGGTTTATTATTGTACGGAGATGTTCCTTCGTATCTAGTACCGATTCCAACCCCATTTAACCAAGGCGTGCAATCAGTTAAAGCTGCCAGCCATTCACCAACGATAGCTGGATGTGAGTCAAGTTCATTTTGAACTGCAGAAGAGTATCCTTTAATGCTATCTAGATGTCCTTTTATGGTCATATTTAACGCTCCTGCATCAAAAACCTCATAATGGTGATGATCGATCATGATGTTGTAGTTGTCTTCTGTCAGGTTAGTAGCATTTGGTGAATACGTAAGAAAGTTATCCCAATATCCTATTTCTTTGAAAGAATCGTGGAAAACAATGGTATTGTTCACTTGTTGGTATTTCCTAGCGTCCTTGTAAGTGTTTTTGTAAAACTGTTTGATTTTTTCAATTGGGAGTTGCAAACTGAAAGGCTCATTAACAACTTCAATACCAATCACAAGATCCCTGTACTTTTCACTGCCATATTTCGAATAGATCTCCCTCAAAACCTTGTATGACAAATCCACATTATCGGTGGTGTTAAACCATCCAGGATACCCTAAAGCTCTATAACCAGAATTATCAAATCCGTTCTGGGATCCTGGCACCCCGTGTAAATCAACCCATACCTTCAAATCATATTTAGAACACCATTCCAATGCTTTATCTAGATATTCTTGAGCTCCTTGGACATATGGATCTCCTTGCTGCTTTTCAAACGCCCAATAGCCGATAGGAATTCTCACCATGTTTAGGCCCAAGTCTTTGATAGCAGCAAAATCACTTTCATTGTAAAAAGTATCCCAATGATGAGTTAGCCTCTTGAATGCTTCATCTTCACCCAAGGCTTCACAGTACCTATACTCATCGATAGGAATATCAGCTTCAGTTCCGTTGGTTGTGTTAAATGCAAGGAACAACGACGGCGTGATATAAGGTTCTAACAAAAGCCACCCACCTATGGTTACTCCTTTCAAATCAAAGTTCCTCGAATTGATTTGTGGCTGTACTAATGTGGAATTTGTGGTAGCATTGAAGGAGTACACCAAAGTTATAAACGAGAATATCAACAAGTTCATTAATCCAACGCGAGAATATTTTGCAGCTAAACATTTTTCAAGAATACTACACAAAGTCATTTCGGTATATTATATTTCAAGAATACTACACAAAGTCATTTCCGTATATAATATTTCAAGACTACTACACAAAGTCATTTCGGTATATTATATTTCAAGACTACTACACAAAGTCATTTCCGTATATTATATTTCAAGACTACTACACAAAGTCATTTCCGTATATTATATTTCAAGACTACTACACAAAGTCATTTCCGTATATTATATTTCAAGACTACTACACAAAGTCATTTCCGTATATTATATTTCAAGACTACTACACAAAGTCGTTTCCGTATATAATATTTCAAGAATACTACACAAAGTCGTTTCCGTATATTAAATCACCTTTTATTCTGCGCAATGAAAGCATTCACTCTCTCGTCCATCATTTCAGTTATCTTGATATACAATGGATGGTTTCCAATTCTATCACTCCAAGCAGCCAAATGAGGATACTCTTTGAATAAGTTTCGTTTCTCACCAGTCACGTCTTTGACTCCTGCTTCGTTATCAAAGACGTTTTCATAGATTGGAAACGTCAAAATCACATCTGCAGCCGTCAAATTGTTCCCCACGAAGTATCCAGTGTCGTTTTCTATTAGCTTTCTTTCTAAAAATTCCATATTCAATTTCCACTCGTGAATGTAGTAACCATTATTCAAACCTCTGGTGACCATTTTGGCTAAGCTCTTGAATCCAAGCGGTGCGATGGTTCTGGCAACACTGTTGATCAACATTGAAATCATTAAATGCTGTAAGGTTCCTTCTGAATAATGCAAGTAGTAATCCACTTCCAACTGTTCCATAGCATCAGTGGGGTTCAAAACGTTGTAGGGATCATAGTTTTTTAGTAAATACTGCATTATCAAGCCGCTTTCAGCCAATTTCAATGAAGGTCTTCCATCAGCGAAAAATATTTCTAGGATAGGTGCTTTTCCACTTGGATGTACTTGGAAGAGCTCTGCTGGTCCTCTCCAAGTAGTGGGGTGTCTTAAGTAGATTTCCACTTCATAGTCGAGACCAAGAAGCTCAAGCATGAATAGGATTCTGTGGGATCTGGATTGGTCTAGCCAATGCAAAAGGAATCTGTCTCCGTGGTCTGTCATCAAGTTAATAGTGTTTTGTACTGTCTTATCACAGGGGCAAAGAACCTAGGTCTCTTAAATACATTTCCTTACCCCATAGTTTTGCATGCGATGGGAAATTTATATGTGGAGCGTAAACTCTTTTCCTAGTTAGGCAACTCTGCAAATCCGAGGTGCCTAAAAGAGAAATGTAATGAGATGAGTGACGGTATATCACTGGAGTTGCACCTAACTAGGCACTAATTAGGAACACTAGAGTAGGGCTCGAGACACTGGTCGGTATATTTACTGTAAGTTACAATTTCGAGTTAGCCATTTCCGTTACCTTCACAAAACTAGGGTCTGAGCTCACAAGCTTACACCACTTGTACAAATTAGGGTACTCCCTAATTGGGTCTCCGTTCAAGAAATCCTGGGCCCTTTGTGGGTTGTCGAAGATACTCTCGACTATTGGAAACGACAACACAACTTCTGCACCTGTCAATTTTCCCTCTACAAAGTAACCACCATTATTTTTGGCAGCGATACCCTCAAGATACTTCAAATGAGCTTTAGCCTCAGTAAGAAAATACCCTTCGTTGATCTTATGAGCAATTACTGCTACTAACGGTCTGACCAACCATGGGGCTTGTTTTTCAGCCATAATATTTACAAATGATCCTGTGATAGCAGGTTGTAAGCTTCCCTCGCAATAGTGTAAATAGTAGCTCACATCGGCCTTACCTTTTGCAGTAGTTGGAGTCAATTTCTTGGAGGTATCGAAGTTTTCAATCAAGTACTCGATGATTCTACCAGTTTCAGCGATCACTTCTGGTTCTTCACCTTCTCTGACCACTTCAATCACCGGAGACTTACCAAGTGGATGAACATCATACAACTCTTTTGGTGCACGATACTGAGACGTTCTATGATAGGTCTTGATTTCATAGTCTATTTGAAGCAATTCCAAGAGCCACAAGATTCTGTTTGATCTGGATAAGTTAAGCCAATGCAACACAATTTTGGGTGCAGCCATTTTGATTTATGTTCAATTGTTGGGGATAGTAGCAAGTTTATATATTTTCATGTGAGGAGTCCAATCAGCTTACTTAATTTTTCATGTGAGGACTCGAATCACGCTTATTTAATCGTCGCTTATGTAACGTTGATCAAGCATTTGAAGGTTTTCAAAACGAGGGGATTACAATAGGTGGCACTGCCTTGTCATAACAAATTATTCTTTTTTGTTTTGTAGTACTGTATTCATTATTTCCATAACTTGTTCTTACACAAAGGCTCGTGTAACCTCGTACCAGCTTCCCCAGAGAGCTCGCACAAACCTCCCCAGAGAGCTCGCACAAACCTCCCCAGAGAGCTCGCACAAACCTCGTGTAACCTCGTACCAGCTTCCCCAGAGAGCTCGCACAAACCTCCACTGAGAGCTCGCACAAACCTCGTGTAAACCTCGTACCAGCTTCCCCAGAGAGCTCGCGCAAACCTCGTGTAAACCTCGTGCAAATCCCACCGAGTGCTCGTACAACCTCGAATAGAAAATCTCCATAAAAAACGAGAAGAGATGAGATAAATTTTTTTAACATGAGTGATAGAAAGATAAGACAATTAGTGCTTGATGCCGGGCCATTAATTACGCAATCAGCTTCATATTTCCAGCAATATGCACAGGAGTTTTACACCACTCCGGGAGTACACAGTGAATTAAAGGATGAACAAGCCAGAAACCAGTTGGTTTTGTGGAATGATAACTTGAAAATTAGACACCCTAAGCCGGAGTCCATCAAAAAGGTAGAAGCCTTTGCTAGATTGACCGGGGATTTCTCCGTATTGTCTGTGAATGATATCCATATTATTGCATTAGCATATGAACTTGAAATAGAAGCAAATGGAGACTGGAGAATTAGAAAGTTCCCAGGACAAAAGATAGACCATGGCAAAAAGCCCGAGTATAAAAAACAGCCGGTGGAGTCGGGATCAAAGCCTGAAAGTAATGCAAAAGTGATTTCCAAAGCTGAGGAAACCAAGGATGCCAATGAAGAGGAACCAGAAAAAAAGAAGAAGCAAAGAAGAAGAGGTGGTAAGAAACAAAGAGAAAAGCGTGAAGCTCAATTACAAAAGGAGTTAGATGAGCTAGTTGATGATGTTGAAGATTTAGCTATTGAACCAACTGTTGAATCTGAAAAAGTCACAGAATCAGAACCAGAAATACCCGAGGAGTTGATCAACAAGGAAGAAATCATCTCAGAAGAAAACATATCAGAAGAAACCATCTCAGAAGAATTTGACGATGATGACGACGATGGTGAATGGATCACACCAGATAATTTGATTGAAGAAATGATCAAGGATAACAACGAGGAAGTACAGGAAACAAAGGTGCAAGGACCGGTGATTAAGGTTGCATTTTCCACCGGGGATTTTGCCTGTCAGAACGTCTCAATGCAAATGGGACTCAACTTAATGAACTCTATGTCAGGTAAGCAAATCAAAAGAATAAGAAACTATATGTACAGATGTCACGCCTGTTTCAGATTGACACCTATTCCCAAGAATGGAAGACCAAAGCATTTCTGTCCAAGCTGTGGTGGTAACACTTTATTGAGATGTGCTGTTTCTATTGACAACCTCACTGGTAAGGTGACACCACACTTGAAAGCCAATTTCCAATGGATCAAAAGAGGTAATGTATACTCGGTTGCATCTCCCTTGAGTAAGAACCAACAGAAGAGACAAGGTAACGGAGGATATCAGCACAACAAAGAAAACAGACACAAGACTTTACAGAATCCAGAATTATATACTGAGGATCAGAAAGAGTATCAAAAGGCAGTTAAAGACGACGAATGGCAAAGAAGAAAGAATGACAAATTATTGCAGGAATGGATTGGAGGTGGGTCTGCCGATAACTATATTTCTCCGTTCAATTCTATTCAAACTTTAAGACCCAGTGGTGTAAGGGTCGGCAAGGGAAGATATGCCAATACTTCCAAGGGAAAGAGGAAGTAGAAAGGTTGTACCGATAGAATAAATGCATTTTAACATAGCAGCAAAATAGTTGCAACGAAAAGAAGCAGTCGAAAAGAAACAGTCGAAAAGAAACAGTTGCAACGAAACAGTTGCAAGCAAATATATAATTTAACAATACACTTGTGCACTCTTAAAATCGCTTCCCGACTACTCCTACAAGCCCAACTGCAACATATATTTCCACGGGAGAGGCTGCAATTCTCAAACTGCTTAAAATAGATTCGCATTCGCATTGTGGATTCAAACCTATTGATGAGCCAGAGCCAGGCAGCAGCCCTAGCGGCATTCAAAGCCATCAGTAAGGAAGACAAACTGTCACCGAAAACAAAACTAGCAGGTGAAAGCTTACCCTACATTCCGAGAACTCCTCACAAACGAAATTCATCCACAAATTCGTTGCCTAAGATCCGGACTACGCCTCAGAAACTGTCTAGAAAACAAGTACGAAGTATACATGATGTAAAGGACTTGCACTTGTCAGACTCACCTGGTTCCCCTGCATATTCTGCAGCAACTGCTGCTGCTAAAGTATCAGCTTCTGTGAAAAGGATATCCCAATCAAAGCCACTTTCTAGTTTGGAAACTCCAATTGGATTGAGTTCTCCCATGAAATCACCAGCAACAAGGGCCCAGATAGAAAAGTCTCCATCTCTGGTATTGTCTGCTTCCACAGATCATGTTGATAATGAACATATACGGCCTAGAATAGAACAGTTTGCGTTGTACTCGTTGTACAAAACCCCAGAACAACCCAAGAAATCCCAGCATTTATCATTAAACCAGTCAAAGGCACAAGAAACCTTGAGCAACTTGAAGTCATCTCTTCAAGCAAAGGCCTTAAGTAAAGATGTCGCGTCTAGAAGAATGTCGCCGTCAACTGCTCCTAGTGATATGTTGCTTAAGGTAAAGCAATCAATTGCAGACAAGACCAACCCAGTTTCGGTGGAAAATACAGCAAATAAAAGCAAGCATTTGATAGATGAAATTAGAGAGAGCATAGATCTGAAACGAATCACAACCGCAGTCACCCTCAATTTGGGCCTTGGTTTTGAAGGTTTTTCAGACTATGACCTGAACTCCAGTGTTGAAAACTTTTACCAGAAACCAAACAAATCGTATAACTTGCTTGGATCTTCCATTCTGTTCAACGAGGAAGCTAAAGACTCCACAAGTGTTGGTAGTAGGAAGCCAACCTCCATTTCTGAAGAGAAAGACCAAGCTAGTACTGATAGTAGAAGAAATGGTTCCATTGCAGAGGTAAACGAAAGTCCAATTATAACTATCAATAACGAAAAAGACAATTTTCTACAACCTGCAGTTCCAATTCCTTCACTGAGGTCTTCGCCAGGATCCCCAATTACAATTCCATTATCGCTGAGTGCCAACTCCAGAGCAGCAGCTATCGGAAGTACCGACAGCTTGGATCCAACACGAACATTTTACCGATTTCATTCCTTTGATATTTCAAAATCTGATGAGGCCAAAGGGAAACCCAAGCGCAAACCACCTTCTGAAATCGAGCATCTTGCAAGTGTAAGTAATGTCAACAGCAGGTCGCTGTTGGATTTCTCCCTATATAGTAGCATGGATGATGAAACTACAAGTGATTCAAAAACCCATTTACCCCAGTTCCCAGATATTGATAGTAAATCAAAAAGACGGTCTTCACACAGTCATGGCCATAGACATAATCCGTTCAAAAAGAAAAATAAACATAAAGGAACTCACAATGATTATGACCCGTTTTCCAGAACAGGAACACCTAATTTAATCCATCAGAACCAGCCAGTTCAATTGAAAACCACCATGAGGAAAACCAAAAGCACAAAAAAGACTTTCAACGAAGACAAGCCTTGGAAAAACCACAAGGATTTGGTTTATATCACTGAGTCTGAGCGAAAAAGATACGAAGGAGTTTGGGCCAGTAACAAAGGATTGTACATTAATAAGATGGTAACACAATTGAAAGGAGTTGATTATGACGCTGAAAACATAGATACCGCCTCCAACAGTTTCGCCAACCACTCCAGGAGAGATGATGATCATACAGTGGAACCACCTGAGGTGATTGAAGCATCCAAGAAAGCAGCATTACTTTCGTCGGCACTGCATGAGGTAGTACAAGATGTTGAGACTTTTCATGGTTTAAACAATATTGACCCTAACGAGTTGATGGTAGGTGCTGTGGTTAAGCGTATATGGTCCAGAAGTAAATTGCCTCCTGAAACGTTGGAAGCTATCTGGAGCCTAGTCGACTATAGGAAAGACGGAACTTTAAACAGGCCTGAGTTCCTAGTAGGTATGTGGATAGTAGATCAGTGTTTGTACGGGCGTAAACTACCCAAAAAGGTTGAAGACGACACCTGGGCCAGTCTCGAAGCCATTGGTTTGGCAGTTCTGAAGAAAAAGAGAACCTGAAAAAGTATAGAGTGTATATGTATGATGATAACGATTTAAAGTAGTGAGCGTAAAAAAAACCACTAACGTTAAGCGCCAGATCGCAATGAATTTGATGGATATGTTGAGCAGCGAGGCTGACCACATGTATGAGATGGGCATGGATACGTTACTTGACCAGCAAGTGCATGGAACAAATGACGAAACAATCGTGCAACCGAAAGAAGGGGTGTATTATTTTCCTACGGTATTGACGAAAATGCAGAAAGACTTACTAGAGTATATGATGAATATCGCCTCTCCTGAGTTGTTAAAAGATATCCACAATAAGAAACAGAGAACAAAGATACGCAGCTTGTTAGATGAGGAGCCTGTGGATAACGGGACTGAAGAAGGGTTGAAGATTAATGAAGTTGTGGAGTTTTTGTTTGAGCAGCTAGAAACTGCCACCAATAACCCGTCACTTTTGGTAGACCATTTTTTGCCTAAAAAGTTACTATTGCTGGAAATCAACTCCCATTTAATCAATATATCTGGCAAATTTCAATTGTTCAACAGAATGGTGGATAGTTTGATAGATATGTTTCACAAAAACATTAAACTCGAGGAACCTTTGGTGTACCATGTGTTGGTGATAGCAAACAGCGTGAAGGAATTGGAGTTGATAGAAGGATTGGTACTTGGAAAAGACCTCTACTACAACAATGTCAGCACCGTGAAATTATACGGTAGAAACACCACTCCTGCTGACTTGGAGTCCACACTTTCACCACCCACCGAACTTGAAAGCGAATATCATAGGAAAAGGAAACCAAAGCAAGTGAAGCCAAAAACAAAGCCTGTATTGTTCTTACATTCCATAACCACGCTGCAGTTGTATAACAACTATACCCCGTTGTTGAATATTTCATTGCAATTCAAAATGATATTTTCTTTTGATACTACCTTGGAGAGCAATTGCCCTAGTATTGAGATGTTGAGAGGAGCAAGAAAGCCAGAGATTCCTATAATTATTCCCGTGCCTATCTACTCTATTAGTCATTTTGCAATGATGTTTGCAGCTCCTGAACGAAACCCAATTTTCAGTGATAATAATGACTTGACAAACTGGAAGCATCAAATGATAAACCACTTTGTAATCAATAGATTCAACTTGTTCGATAATGTGGCCGAAGAGGAGGACGGCTACTCAGATTCCGATATCACTGGAAATAGTGATACACTGTTGGAAGAAGAGTATGAGGAAGAAGAGTTCAAAATTGGAAACTTTTTTGTAAATAACTATGGAAACAACATGTCAAAATTGATCCAATGGTTTGTCGGCTGGGACTCCATTGCATTCCCGTTAGCTGATCCATTTAAAAAGTTCAACGACAAGGTGTCGACCACCTACAATGACGACAGATTGATCAAGAAGTTAGGCAAAAGCTATTTGAAAGAAGAAATTTACTTGGACAAGTTCGACTACAAGTCATTCAAGTCCAAATTTGCTGACTTGTTATACAAAAGGTTGAATGAAATCGATAGTAAGATTGTCGACTTCAAGGGTAAAATACAGGAATACAGAGAGGAAGAAACCAAACGCCAGATTCTGTTGGATGACGATGAAACAACGATTGCTGATAAATATAGACAATTGAAAAGAGCCAATGAGGATGCTTCCTTTGTGGAAAAGAGATGTGCCAGAATCGAACTAGATTTTATAAAAGTGACTGAATTGAAAGAGAAACTTGGTTCAAGACTCAATACCTTGAAAGAATACGCCAGTATAAATTTGAAAGAAAAATCGATAGAGCAAGACATTTTACTTGAGCAATTGAAGGAAGGAGAAGCCAACTTGGTAGAAGAGTTTGCAGAATTAAAGAAGTCCCATGGTGACTTGAACGCAGCATACCAGGATGCCTCAGCAGAATCCGCAAAGACAGGTAATGAAATCAAGACTTGGACTAAAATGAATGAAGCCATAGAAAAGAGATTGAGTTTACCAGGCGTTAAGGTATTGCCTTCTTTAATTAGAAAAGATGATCTCCTAAGTCAAGAGATGGTGCTAATCAAACTAAACAGGGAAAACGAATTTTTGAAGAATTTCTATGAAGACAAGCTTGAAAAAGTTATCAAGGAAAGAAACTCAATTTTGTCTAATACCACTCAAGGATCCAGTACCAGATCCATCAACAGAATCAGTCGAAGCTCCACCCCATTGTAATAATTTTAGCTGTATAGTAATTGTATATGTAATCTTATAATTAAGTATTGAACCATGTCTTTATGTGGACTATGTAATTGAATCAACGATACCACACCTTTAAATAGCTTTCACTACAAATACAATGTCTAAAATGCTCTTACATATAACCAGAATTGATGATGCGAAAATTGTCGTTGCTTAAGTTCCATGGATTCTATTCAAGCCGTTTTGGCCGGTAAAGTATATGGTCAGCCTACAATGCCACGTAATTTCAAGGAATTGGAGTTCTACGTTCGAATCAATGGTTACAAGTACTTAAATGTTGCCAAAAACGAGTTTAAGCACACTTATTTGCAAGATGCAAATGGGTGGATTTACTTAGCAAGGGACGTCATTTTCGTTTACGTGGTTTACACATATCTAAGTGAATTTTTCACATATTTGTACGGTCGTGGGTTATTGGGGGCTATCAATGATGTGTATGCTTATTTTGTTAAGAAATTGTCTGCTGTTTTCATGAGCTTGCCTCCTATCAAATCAAAATTAGACAAAGAATTAACCAAGACAATGAAGAAAATAGACGAGAGTATAGTCTTGAATGACGATTCGTTATATCAATTTCCTGAATTGCCCAAGGAAGGACTTTCTAACGATATGGTTTTGCAGGAATTGGACAAGTTGCAGAAACTAAAGCACTCTGCTTGGAATAAAGGTAGAGTCAGTGGTGCTGTATATCATGGAGGCGATGAATTGTTGGAATTGCAAAGTAATGCTTACAATAAATACTCAATTGCTAACCAATTGCACCCTGATGTATTCCCTGGGGTTCGTAAGATGGAGAGTGAAGTAGTTTCCATGGTATTGAAAATCTTCAATGCGCCAGAAACAGGATGTGGAAGTACTACCAGTGGTGGAACTGAGTCCTTGCTATTGACTGGATTGGCTGCAAGAGAATATGGTAAAAAAAATAAACGAATCACCAGACCAGAGGTTATTGCTCCAGAAACTGTACATGCCGGTATTGAAAAGGCTTGTTACTACTTTGGTATGAAATTGCACAAGGTTGCTTTGGGGTCAGATTACAAGGTTGATTTGAAAAAAGTCAAGAATTTGATAAATGGTAATACCGTTTTGTTGGTGGGTTCAGCTCCCAATTATCCCCATGGTATTATTGACGATATAGAAGGGTTATCTAAGTTGGCTGTCAAATACAATATTCCATTGCACGTTGATGCGTGTTTAGGTTCATTCATTGTGTCATTTTTGGAAAAATCTGGAATTCATCCTGAGGTTCCAATGTTTGATTTCAGACTACCAGGAGTAACTTCCATTTCCTGTGATACCCATAAGTATGGGTTTGCTCCAAAGGGATCTAGTGTCATTATGTACCGCTCCCCCGACTTACGTCAATGTCAGTATTATGTTTCTTCGGGGTGGATTGGTGGAATGTATGGATCTCCAACCTTGGCTGGCTCCAGACCTGGAGCATTGATGGTTGGATGTTGGGCTACGTTGGTAAGTATTGGAGAACAGGGATATCTTGAATATTGTAGGGCCATTGTTGGCTCAAGTATGAAATTGAAAAACGCTCTTAAAACCAATCCAGTATTGTCTGAATATTTGCAAGTGATTGGGGACCCTTTGGGATCAGTTATATCGTTTAAATCCAAATCCAAACTCAACATCTACAGTTTGAGTGATTTATTGACCAAGAAGGGATGGCATTTTGCAACTTTGCAGAATCCTGCTGCTTTGCATTTTGCTTTGACATGGTTGACGGTTCCTATCATTGACGAATTGATTCAAGACTTAATCAACTGTACCGAAGAGATTTCAAATTCCAACGAGAAAGCTCAAGGAGATACAGCCTCTTTATACGGTGTTGCTGGTAGTATCCTGACAGCAGGTTTGGCAGATAGGATCATAGTAGGCTTCTTAGATGCCCTTTACAAACTCTAGTGTATAATTTGTATTCCACGACATTTGTGTTCCTATCTCTGGCTCACGCGACATTTGTTTGTTGCGTCCGGTCAAGATAACAAAAACTGAATCTCAACTTAGATCTTACATGCTTGATTGTTCTCAGTTATCAGTTGTATCTAATGGATTCAGTACGTTGTCTTTAGCAAGTTGGATATGTGCGCAGCTACCTCAAATTTATACCAACTACGCCAAAAAGTCAGCTGAAGGCATATCTCCCAGCTTCTTGATATTGTGGTTTTTGGGAGACTTTTTGAGTTTTACCAGCTGCTTGCTTAATGATGTGGTATTAAGGTTCCAAGTGTACCTCAGTTTGTTCTTCTTGGCTAATGATATCGTTTTGTGCTTTCAGTATTATTACTACAATAGTGTTTATCCCAGAACCAAGTATGTCTCCATCCAAGAGGAAGAGATTGGGGAGAGTAACGATTTCAGTATTCATGACAATGACGATAACCTAAACAAGCCAAGAGCTCACGCAATGCATATAAGAACCGATTCCACTAGTCTGGACAGTTTGAAATCATCTAGTGGTTCTCCTAACACAAACTATAGCTCCACCACTAAATTAGCTGTAGGTGCATCATTAGTTTCTGGTTCGAATGCTTTTCCAATTGTAGCCACTGCTGTGAGAATTGTGGTCAGAGAAGAGCCACAATCACTCGAAAATTTGGGTTTATGTCTTGCTTGGGCTTGTACTGTGGTGTATATGTCCTCCAGATGCCCTCAGTTGTACAAAAACTACCAGCGTAAGTCTGTTCAAGGTATAAGTCCGATTTTGTTTGGTTCCGCTTTAGTTGGTAATCTTACATACACTTTGTCGATTTTAACTAGCTGTGAATTTGTATATAGTGATGGAAAATCGGAGTTTTTCATGAAGGAGTTACCATACATCCTAGGCAGCAGTGGAACAGTTATCTTTGATGCTATATACTTTTACCAGAGACACATTTATAGAAACGCTGGAAGTTCCACCCTCGTCATGAACTTGGAGAACTGGCAGCCGTAGACCTGTGACATGAAACTATATAGTAGCATTCATTATATAATTACATACAAATCGAAAAAATTCTCAGTAAAATTTTTGCTTGAAAAGTCAAGAATGATACGACCTCTCCGAACGCTTTGCACGTCTCATATAAGCCGTCAGACTGTCCCTATAATACAAAAGCCAAACTACAGACCCACTGTAGGTGAGAATTTGTTTACGAGACTGGCTAAGGACCATTCTGAATCTTACAGGCCCTATCGAGAGGTAAATCCACTATTATCGATGTCTGAAACGCAGCTTCTTAATTTGCGTAAAGACCAGTACGCTGATATAGTTAGGATTCCAATAGTTGATTATGATGAGTCATCGTTGTTCTGCATTAATCTTGTGAAAATTGTGGAGTCAAAATTGATTAAAGATCCAAAACTTGTAAGCACTCTTTTCCAAGGCTTGGATCCAAAGATTTCAGAAATAGTATTAACGAACTTGCGTTCCATATTCCAAAAGGATGAAATCAAGGTCTCCCTAATAGAATTTTTAATCGATCCAACATCTTCCGGTTTTAGACACCAGTTTTTTAAAATCATCAAATCCATATTGAATGAGTCGAAACAAGAACACACATTCCACGCAATATATAGTTATTTGGAAAAGCTATCATTGCTTAATATGGCTAATAGTGTTCCGATCCTTTTGAAAGAGACTGACTTTAATAGAATAGCAGATCTTTTCCCAGATGCACAGCTCCACCAATTCTACGCTTTAGTAGTTAATTTAAATATCAAAAGTGCAAAAGGTTCCAAATTACAAAGAATATATGAAAAATTGCAGAATGGAAGTCAATTGGAAAGATACGTCTTGAGAACAGGGTGCTTGAATCCAAAATGGGAAGAGACTGTAAAGCGAATTTCTGACAAAGTTATGAAAGATAAAATGTTTTATTACTTTTCTTTTGGTCAGGTTGAATATTTTGCATACAATTCTATAAAAAGGAAAGATCTTGTTGACTCCAACATCTATTTTGAATTGCTAGTAAGAAAGTTTGAATCCTACTGTAGTAATCCTAATGCAGACCGAGATAAATTATCCAAATACCTCAGCAGGGTTATTGAGCTTTCAATAGTATATTTGATGACATTTAAAGATTGCAAAGAGTGTTTGAAAATTCTACAATTTTTAAATAAGAACGATATCCCAATTCAATTTTCAATTCTAGTGAAGCTTATGAGCTTATTACGGGCCAGTGGCTATTATAAGGAAGCTGCTCTTGTTATCAACCACATAAAAACGGATACTTTGAGTGTTGTTGAAAGGGCGAGGGTTGCAGGTGAAATCTTCACCATCACGAATGAGGTATTTCACAACAGATATGATGTGATTTCAGGTTATGCGTTGAAGATGTTTAAACTACCAAATGGCAATACTGTGGAATCTTTATTACGAGATTTGAATCTCTTGAATGCTCTGGTTGATCTAGCCAGTGTTGATGAGAAATTGACAGGACTCCCATTTACATTCGACCATTTATATCAGATGTATAAGTCATACTTCAAAGCACATCCTAGCTTAAAGTACTATCAGATAATAGAACTCTATGAAAAGTACATTCTGATATTGAATGACGACAGCAAAGTACAAAGTGATATGATTACAGATGATATCACAAGTTTATTCCTCAACTACTTGAATCGAGAAGATCCTAATGATGATGAGTTTAAATTGACTGAACACGAACAAAATTTCGAAGTCAGTAAAGAGATTTATCGTGGTTTTATTAATAAGGTAGACGAGGCCATTGAAAAGGGTAAACGAGTGAAGGTAAAGCCCTATTACTTCGAAATAATGATAAGACAAGCTTTAGAAAAGTACAGAGACTTTGAACTAGCTGGTGAGTTGATTAAAAAAAGTCGTTCCTTGCATCTTCCCTTCACCTTCAACCAGCTTTTTCCTTTTCTTAAGTACCACTATGTTCACGGACAATACACCAAGGCCAAAATATGGTACGATCTTCTTATCGAAAACGGAATCAAGGCCACTTCCACACAACAGAAAGAATTGATATCCATTGCAGCAAAGCTGAGCTGGGGTACAAGCAGTATCAAGTACAAGAGAAATGCTGAATATAAAACCAAAACGAAAAAGAGTATTTTACACAACCTTGACAACGACAAGCTTTCGTTCATCGAGGTTGAAGACATTGAAGACCAAGGCACGTTTTATGAGAATCTTGCAGTTGCCCTCAGCAACATCAAACATGAGTCCAATGGTACTTGAGACGACTAACGATAATGATTATGTAATAAGTGTAAATAGAAATAATGGGTAATGCCCAATGTTTACATTCTATCCCAATTCAAACAGTGCGATAATAACAATTTAGCCCATAAACCAAATATCAAAGCTCAAGTGTAGAATAGCGTAGCACGGCATGATGCAGAACACTATGGAAACACCATCCAGGAGTTCCAACGAGAAGAGCATGCTTCTTGATCATCTTGAGAGCACCATAAACGAGATAAATGGAAAACAACTAGATGTCATTGCGACCAATGTCAACAGAACTATCCAAGACTTGAATGTTATATGTAGCCAGATAGGCTATTCTACTACTGAGATATCTATCAAGAAGTCAGAAATCTTCCAGGTGCTTGAAACTACAATCAATAACTTCACACAGAGTTTAGTAAGAGAAAAAGACAATATCAGTAATGAATGTGAATGGCTCCGGCAACAAATTAGAATAATCCTAGCGATGATAAATGACCATAACGGAGTAAACAACTTGTCAGACATCAACCGAGGCATAGTGTTTCAAGACTGGACTGTTTATAAACAAGGTTATAAGATCGAGGTTGAAAATAAAATCAACATTTTGAAGTCCAGGCGAGACGACTTTTATGAAGATTCTCCTTTCAACATCACGAGTACTATAAACAATAACGCTAATGAGATCAATTTGTTGGAGAGAAACTACCAAGAAATCATGAACGAAGAAGTTCCAGACTTGTCACTTTTACAACTCAAGAATAAGTTAAACTCCATATTCTTGGATGTGCTTAAAAACTTTATCAAGGTATTCAGGAAATTCAACACCTTGAACATTTCATTAATTGAAGTGATAGATACTTTAGGAGAGTCAAATGATGAATTTATAAACCAATTACCTAATCGTCAGGATTCTGAATACCATGGTGAATTAATAGACCAGTTTGAATCCACCATCAAATGCTTGAAGTTGTCAGAAAGAACTTCATCATTCGGACTAAGAGATACTAGTCAAGATAATATTGCGTTCATAGTTTCTAGTCCAAAGAAAAATAGAGTTGATAGAACCTTCGAAAAGACACTGGATGTCAATCACGATGCTTCCAGATTAACAAATTCAGACAACGTCTTGAATCACTTGAGGGATATAAATTATAAGATAGTGAGAGTTATAAGGGGCTTGAAGTTCACTAAACTCAACTCTGAGATCTTCCAAAGAATGAATAACCTCGTTCGTGAGTATAAAGTTCAGTTGGGAGAAAGAACAGAGAAAATGAATTACATAATAGATGAGTGTTTTAAACTAATCGAAGTTCTTGGATATACTGAAGAGCAGATTGTTAGTATTCAAAAGAAGTTTAGAGCAACTGAAAATGGTGGCAAGGACGATGACAGTAGCGGATACTTTGACCATGAAACATTGAAGTTTATTCAATTGAATCCTAAAGAATTTGGATTAAACACTATGCATATTGCCTTTATCGAGAATTTTTGTCAGCTATTGAAGAAAATCAAACAATCCAAGCAAAAGAAGTGGGATTATTACTACAACAATTGTTTGAAACTATGGGAAAAGTTAGGAGAAAGTACCGAATATCTTGAAAACTTTATAGTATCAAACAATAATTTAACTGATAACTCCATTAATAACTTCAAGTTGGAATTGAATAGGTTGCTACTCAAAAGATCAGAATATATTGATAAGTTTATAATGGATACAAGAAAAGAAATTGAGAGTTATTGGGGGTTATTGTTCTATACTGAGGAAACCCAGCGTCTTTTTAAGTATTATGAATTTGATTCCAATGAAACTTACGACAAAGAAGTGGTGTTAACTGAACATGAAGAAGCATTAGTAAAATTGAAGAATGAGTATGGTTCCAAGCAGCGAATTCTTGAAGAGTATAGTGAATTGCAACTTCTACTTAAAGACCAAGATTTTTTGGTGGAATCTTCGAAAAATTCTTCCAGATTGTTAAGCAAAAACTCCTGCAAGATTTTATTGAACGAAGAAAGAATAAGGAAAAGAATACTCAAGAACCTACCAAAAACGCTACTGGAATTGAAAGCTAAAGTGATTGAGTACAACAATATGCAGTTGAATAATGATGGTAAGCCTTTCACGATCTTTAATGAAGACTTGTTCGAGAGATTGTTGATTATAGAAAACAAACAACAAAGTAACTCTTCAGTTTCAGGTTCCAGCTCCAGTTATAACAAAACAAAACGGGTGTCACCAATGAAATCCTCCATGAGAACTAAATCCCCTAACAAGATCATTAATGCAAAGAAAGTGAGTATAAGGAAACCTTCGCCTCCTTCAGGAAGAAGAGTAGTGAAGTACTCTGGTAACAACAGTCACTTTCAATCCAGCACAAGTAGCATCGGCTCGACTACCTCCATTTCAGTCCCAAATGCATCAAGCGGTATGGGTGCCAGAAAACTAATTCATGGAGTTAATCAGACACTTGAGTCTAACTTTTCTAGTCCTTATGGTAGAGAAAACTCGGTCTTAAAACCTACTCAATCACTTAGGCCATTACATTCTCCATTATTGCCTTCTTCCAGCCCTATTTCCAGGTTATCTCCAATGAGAATGAACTTTTCACCCACAGAAAACACTGTTTTATCCAACATCACATTATCCCAATCAAGTCAGAATTCTCAACAAAGGCCATTATCCACCAAATTTGCATCTGCTTCACAACAGGAAAGCGATCCGGTGGAGGAAGATAAAGAAAACCATACTTTCAATCATACGTTCAACTTGGATTTAGGTTTAACGCCTATCAAAGTTAACGACTTGAAATGGGATAAGAATACTTCCACTCCAGCTAGTGAAAAAAGACGGAGCACAATTGAGAGTAGCACTATGATATCAGAATACCAGCAATGGAGAGACGAACGATTAAAGCAATTGAATGCACAATAGCGGACGAGATGTAAAGAACATGAGACTTTCATATAACTATGTATAATATGTACAATTAAACAAATGTAATTGCATTATTTTCGATTTTATTTTGATAGATAGCGTCGATGTAGATTGTTTTTAATGAACGATTAACGTTCAACGACTTAAGGTTGTTTAAATATGGATTCTGCAATAAATTCAAGTAGCAGAGATTTTTAGGGAACTTGATAACCTCATCGTCATCAATACTGATGTTGTTACCAGATGCAATCAAAACTTTTAGATTTTCAGGATAATTACTCTTCAACTTCTTGATCTCATTCAACTGAATATCCAAATATTGTAACTCTTTGGGATATTTAACGTCACCTAAATCGGTAATATAGTTGCTACACAAATTCAACTTCACCAAGCTATCAGGCAAGTTTGATGGAAACTTGTCAAGTTTATTGTTGTCAAGGTTCAAGAATATCAAGCCTTCAGGGAAGCGATAATCATCTACATTTCTAATGGAGTTTCCTGACAACGAAAGTGTATGAAGACTTGAAAATTTATAAATATTTTGCAGCAAGGTTTGATTCAAATCACAGGTCAACTGTTCTGGTAATCTACGGAACCTGTTAAGGTTCAAGTAGTTCAAATTGAAGTTTAAGAATTCCGAATTTAAGACCTTGGAGATACAATCAACCTCCCCCGAATCGAATTTCTTGTTAAATAAATCAATGGATATCTCCACCTTACCAACTCTTTGTAAGTATTTTTCACCGATGAGGTCGAACAAAGTGCCGAATTCTTGCAAGTAAGGATCATGCTCGTTGTCTTTGTAGTTAGATCTGTTATATCCGTACGATAAAACAAACTTCTGCGGGATTATCAAATCAGTAGTAACATTAAGGTCATTTGGTTCGTTGCTATTGTGATTTGGTTCCTTGCTATTGTCTTTCGGATCTTTTTTCGCAACCATTTTTGCGACATTGAAGTCTCCAGTTTTTGTCATAGCCTTCATGCCTTCGAAATCAGTGTACTTGAATAGGAATTTGGTTAGCCTATTTTCACCTGCTAGGCTGCAGTGTCTGTTGTTGAGATATAATATGGTCCTGCCATAAATGCTTTGGTTTAAAATGTTCAAAATCGCTTTTCCTGATTCGGAATTCCACTGGTGTTCAAAAACGGCTACTAGGCCCTCACATTCTTCAATAGTCAACCTGTCGAACACCTGCAAGATGACCTCTGGAGGTAGATTCTCTAATTTCATGGTGCTTACGTTTTACTCTATTCAAAAGCAAAACTTTTTCAAAGTAAAGATGTATTTTTCTGGAATTTTCCCTCTCTCGTACAAGGCGGGTTTATATTTCTACCCCAGAAAAAAAAAAAGATTCAGTCACAAGAGTAAAACTGTGGAGTAATAATAGGGAAAAAATAATCGTAATTAAAGTAGAGTGGAGATTCTATGCTCTTATATTAATAATAAAGTAGGTATATAAACAATGTGAAGACTAATATACATTCGTGGCTCATGAGTTAAATCTATGTTGGTTTGGGTGCTTCAGTAGCTTTGGCTGCGTCTTTTGCTGCTCCCTCGACGTCATCATCGTCATCGTCGTCGTCGTCGTCGTCATCATCATCGTCGTCGTCATCATCATCATCATCGTCGTCGTCATCATCTACCAAAGTTTCGTCAACATGCTTTTTCTCATCATCTTCATCGTCTTCTTCAGGGTACCCACCTAATTTCAATACAATCTTATTCACAATCTCATTATAGTCCATCATTCCTCCCATACCAATGTCACCATAACTGCCTACAACTTTCTCTACCGGTTTTAGTATCTCGATCCAAGGCATCTCTTCCGCAATCAATCTCAACTGACGTTTGGTAGTAATAGCATTATAACTATGGCTAACCATTGAAGGTGCCAACAAAATAGGATATGAAGTGTTCCAGGCTCTCAAAACGTTGGTTAATAAATTGTCACAAAGACCTAACGATATTTTTGATAATGTATTTGCAGTCAAAGGACACACAATCAAAATATCTGCCCAACGCCTCAACTCTATGTGTAGTACAGGGTCTGCTCTCGAATGCCAAGTTGACCATTCATCTTCGTCTCTCCATATAGTGATCTTCTTTACGGTCTCTAAATGATGTAATATTTCTGGAGAAATGAACTTCTCAGAGGACTTTGTTAAAATCAACTGGATGGAAATTTTATCGTGACCATATACCTCAAACAACCTCACTATTATCAATTTAATCTTGGATGCCGATAGAGCTCCACAGACTCCTAAGAGTACATGAATCATGCCATCATCTTGAGGTAATCTAGGATCTATGTTAGCATTTTGTTCACCATTCTTTGATACTTGATTCAAGTTATTGTTCAAACTTAAGTTATTCAACTGTGGACTGGGAGTAGCCAACTTTTCTAACCCCCTTACATTTTTGGCACCTCGACTAGGACTAACGTTGTTTTCGGCTCTTGAACTATCGCTCTTTATATCTGGACTAGCCTTGTTCAAGGCGCTGCTGTTAGGATTAGACAACAGCTGAGCGCTCACCATATCTGAAGTACTGACACTACCACTTCTAGACCTATTGACCTTTTGCTTAAGGGTTTCATCTACATTGAAATGGGCATGCACCGATGGCACTTTGTGGTGGACACTATCTTTAGGGGGATTATTGACAAAATCCAAGCTTGTAGTGGATAAATTCGAAGCTGGAGAATCAATTGCTCCATATTTGTTCAAAAGATGGATTTCTTGTTTGTTGGAATTCAATATATCCTTAACCTTATCTCTGATTTGTTCATCGTCATCATCAATGGCACTATCGTTATCGTGAGCCAACAAGTTATTTCTGGATCTGTCGCCTATTACGTTCAAAATGGCTGCTCCACCAGGGACCTTTGATTTTGAGTCATTGGCATCCGACTTCAAGTTCAACACTGGAGGAGAAACGGTTGGGTTTCTACTACTGTTAGCCAAAATTGGAGGTGGTGAAGGACACCTCAAATTTGAAATTGACATCACAGATGGAGGAATCTCCTCGTTCTGTACACTTTCGGTGTTTGCACCGTCGTTTTCACCCATGTTCACAATAATACCTTACCTGTGATCTCAGCTAGTAATTGTTTGTAATTTGTAATCCCTTGTGATTTGACAAAATTTTCGCACTCCCTATTAGTAATTGGTTGTAGGGTGTGATGCAGAGTACTTGTAAAGTTGAGCAATTGTCTTTTGACAGAATATATACTTGGTTAAGTCCTGGGTGGCAAATTAATTGGGCAGGGTCGCTTTTTGTTTTGTTAAAATGACTGCTTGTACTCAGATCAGAGAGTGATGCGGTAAATTGATTTGTAAGTACTCAAACAAGTGGAACTGTGATACTAGGTCAGTACAACAAATCGATATTGCAATTATATTTAAACTACATGTTCATTCTGTATTTATATTACATTCATCCCAGCTGTAACACCACTATTTTAAGAATTGGTTGTTACAATCTACCGGTTGCAAATTGTGCCGCATGACCTACTTGCTTTTTCTATAACCTGAAATCATTAGGAGCACGGCTATGAGACAGCTATTAATAATACTTCATTTCATCTTCGAGAAGTCTTCGCTGAATTGATTATGCTATGCTCTGGAACACTCTAGAATTAATATGTTCTTAGGCTTGTACTTGGTGGACTTTAGTTCGAAGCTTTGGTGGATGACCTAGTATTTCTTACTGTCTGATTTGTGGAATCTGTACACAAGTTGTACTTGAAGTTGTGGGTGTTATCATGTAAATATACCCGGAAACGATGGCCAGTCTGGTTATTAGGGGCTGACAATGCTGCCATTTTCTCTTTATCCTCAACCCACATAAGTCCTGAGAGCATTCGCTCAGCAGGCCGAGCATGCAAAAGTGCAAAGCTATTCCAGTAGAACTTCACAAATTTGCTGAACTGCCATATTCAATAAACCATAAGTCCTGTGCATCCTTTAAAAACAGAACTTTCCATATGAATTTATCTGCTACCATAAAGTTAAATGCCGTAAGCTAGTCGTCATCCTGGATAGATTCCACCTGTAAATGTTGGTTCCAGAGCCCCTAGATCTTAATTGCTACCTCTCTCGCAATTGAAAGTCACAACTCCGATAAGATTAGCTTATCAGTCGCGGAATAAATAGTGGAATAAACCACTGGAAAATGTGTCAAAATAGGTCGTGCGAAATACTGATCCATCGAAATCCAATACTTTGCCTACACCCACAATCAGTACAGTAATCAGTAGACCAATTCAGAATAACTGTAAGCAACTTCATAGCTCTATACAAGTCCAACCAAGCTCTCTGGATAACTTTTACTAATTGGTGTAGGAAACCCGGCCCGTTATTTTGACTCAGCTGACTCGTGCGGACTCTGGACAACAAAAAAACCCTTCTAGATTAGGCAAAAGATTCCATTATTCCATACTATAAAGAGTCTGATAATTCGGAGATGATGAGTACAATTGGCAAAATGAAACCTAAGGTATTGTGGGTCGGGTCTAAAGCGTATGCTGACAAGGAATGGTCCAAGTTAGGGCAAATTGCTGACATTGAGTATGTTACTTCAAAGAACAGAGAAGAATTCTTACAGGATTTGCAAGGTAAATACAAAGACATCACCAGCATTGGAAGAACTGCTGAAATGCACATTTCTGGTAGATTTGATGAGGAATTGATAAGTAAATTGCCTCCAACCGTCAAGAGTATCAGTCATTGTGGTGCTGGGTATGACCAATACGACATTGAGCCATTACTCAAGAGAAACATTCAATTGTCGAACATCACCACCCCAGTAGAAGCTCCAACTGCAGATACTGCCATTTTTCTCATCTTGTCTACTTTGAGAAACTTCCAAGCTAGTCACGACTACTTGATGAGAGGAGACTGGGAAAAATACGGCCAAAAGAACAAATATGGACATTTACCAGGTTATAAAACTGTAGGAATCTTGGGAATGGGTGGAATTGGTAGAGCTATTCGTGACAGATTGCAACCATTCGGATTCAAAAAGATCTACTACTACAACAGATCCAGGTTATCACCAGAATTGGAAGGTGATGCAGAGTACTTAAGTTTCGATGATTTGTTGGCTGAATCCGATATCTTGTGTGTTTCAGTGCCATTGAACAAGAACACTCACCATTTGATCAATAAAGAAGCCTTGGACAAAATGAAAAACGATTCCATCATCATCAACACCGCAAGAGGTGCTGTAATTGATGAAGCAGTATTAACAGAATACTTAAAAGAAGGTAAAATCGGATTCCTTGGTTCTGATGTTTTTGAATTCGAACCAAAGGTCTCCCCAGATTTGTACAATTTGCCTAATGTTGTCAGCTTACCTCATATGGGTACCCATACCATCGAAGGACAAACCGAAATGGAAGCCTTTGTCATAAAAAATATAGAAACTTTCTTGACAACTGGAAAGTTATTGACTGTTGTTCCTGAAATGTCTTCTGTTGACTTCAATCATGACCCAGTCGTTTAGATTTAGATTTATAGAGCATAAATTTTTTTTTGTAACATCTCAAACGGTACAGCATCTTGCATTACATTTGGCTCCTGTAGCTAATGTGCTATATTCATCCTTGTTTGAAATCTGGCAACTCGAAACTAGTTTTAGAAATTGCCCTGAAGAGGTGGGATCCGTATCGGGTATTTGCAGCCTATGAAAACTTAGTCCGAACTTATTGCGATCGTAACTAATACCGCATTAGGGCAAAAGTGAAGAGTTTTCGATTGACATAATATCAAGAGTTAATCCACTGTGGAAGTTATCGTCATACGTAAACCCACGTCACTCTGTCTAAAAAGCCCTTATTGATTAACCCTATTTCCGAGACTTTTTGAGGTTGACATAAAAAGCAAGTCTCTCAGATGCAATTTTATCAATTCCATCTAATCGCAGGTCGCTAAACTATATATTCTGTACCTGGGATTATTACCAAACACTTTGACTCTGAAATATTATCGTCATCGCAAGTTCATCCACGTCTATACTGGATCCTGTTTTAAAGCAAGAAAATAATTGGGGTCTACGGACCAATTTAGTGAATCCCCACGTTTTCTAAAACATTCACCCGCTAGGTTTTTCTACCACAGGTTACAGCATTGGCATTGGACCATTAGTCTATTATCTTTCCGTTTCACGCTAACACCTCAGCTTGTTTAGCTATACTACTTGAACTGTTAGTAATTAACGTCCAGGTCCAGAATTCTCAAAAAAAATTTTCAACGAGGACAAAGATTTCAGAAATATCCGAGTTTTTCACATCTGAAAGTTTTCCAAAAAATTAGACTGTTGCAGTAACGAAAGTGCGTTGGAGATTTATAAATAGCATAGAATCACTCCTGCGACTACAGTTTTCGTATCAATATCTTTTCTCCGTTCCGCTGCTAATCTGTTACTGATTTTTCACAGAGGTACCTCAATCTAGTTTGTGAGTCAAATTTATTTGAAATTTATTCCAAACTCATTAAGTTTAACCGTATCTCAATATAGGATATAACAGTTCGTTTTCATAGGAAATGGAACAAACTCAAGGAAATTTAAAGTTGATAAATAACTCCATGATTGAAGTCAACGACGGTCCCTCAAGAACAAATCCACCAGTCATACCAGGTCCAGACGCAATTGAAATTGACTACGAAGCTTTACCTCCAGATGCTTCCTTAACAGCTCATTTAACAGCTGGGGCTTTTGCTGGTATTATGGAGCACACAGTCATGTTTCCAATCGATTCCATCAAAACTAGAATGCAAATTATCTCAAAGGCACCTTCTGCTAATCAGGGTTTGATAAATTCCATCTCCAGAATTAGTGCCAGTGAAGGCGCCTACGCATTGTGGAGAGGAGTTTCTTCTGTTGTTTTGGGTGCAGGTCCAGCTCATGCAGTGTATTTCTCTGTTTTTGAGGCCACGAAAACCTTGTTAGTCAACCAAATTGTTAAAAACGCTAATAACTATAATAACAAATTGGTGACCGATGAAAACCATCCATTGATCGCAAGTGCCGCAGGTATAGCCGCTACTACTGCATCAGATGCATTGATGACTCCATTCGATGTGTTGAAGCAAAGAATGCAAGCTTTTTCCTCAATGGCTACAAAATCTAAGCCAGTCACATTATTCCAAACTGCTAAGAACTTATACAAACAGGAAGGGTTATTGGCTTTTTACATATCCTACCCTGCAACATTGTTCACCAGTATACCCTTTGCAGCTTTCAATTTTGGATTCTATGAATACAGTTCCTCTGTTTTGAATCCTACTAATATCTACAATCCTTACATACATTGTGTTTCGGGTGCTATTGCTGGTGGAGTTGCTGCTGCTTTAACTAACCCATTTGACGTTATTAAAACTGCATTGCAAACTAGAGGTATTTCCCAGATTCAAAATCTTCAAAAAATCGAAGGGTTCAAAGATGCCGTCATTGCCTTGTATAAAGAAGGAGGAATGAAGATATTCTTGAGAGGATTGCAACCCAGAATTGTATTCAATGTACCAGGAACCGCTATATCTTGGACCGCTTATGAAATGGCCAAAGATATTTTATTAAAATAGGCGTGGAACTTATATTCTAGACAACGTTCCCGAAGTTATAACGATAATGATGTTAAATTGTACTTTGTATTTTGTGTAAGTTGGTTTTTTGGTCTTATGATTTTGAATGAGATGTGGTGAAATTTCATGACCTTGTATATATTACTTCATACAAACTGTATTCGTGTCTCATGTAGTCCCAGTAAACTTTGTTTTACTTCAGAATGGCCCGGATTAAAGCATTGGCTCTGGCTATGTGTGCTATTTCTCTTGGGTGTCTTGAGAGCGTCTGTGCTACAAAAGAAAACAACACGCATGAACCTAAGAACCCTAGCAAGTTAAAAAAGGCCGTTCTGGAGTAGTACCTTTCCTTTTCCTCAGTTCTGAACGACAGAAAGATTCTCCTTATACTGTTTATAATCATTTGTGTCGCAGAAATTTGCAAAATCGCAGAATACTACAATAGTAATACAAGTTAGAGAACATGAAAGCAAACATAAACCATGAAATAGCTTTACAAAAAGATAAACTAATCTCATAACTATGATCGGTATCGAGTTTCCGACAAGTCGGATTCGTATATTGCACTTAACAATCTTTTCTTACAAAAGACCAACTATCCAGTAATGGACTCCCATACAAAACTAAGTTTTGTTGATTTCTGATGCCATTACCCAGCGTTCCACGCCAGGAGCTCTCAGGAGCACTATTTCTCTTACGAGTGGATAGAGTGAACCACCGAATTTCCCACCCATATTAATATTTCTAAGAAATCTCGTGTAAATGGGTAAATACGAACAGTAATGAGAAAAGTTGGAGCTATTGCGCCACAAGGACGAAACTCGTTCAAGTGCGATATTGAAGGTATGTCAAAAGTGACACCAGGACATATCGATTTGTGTGATTTTATATTTATAAGAGCATAATGTCTACTCTAACATGGTCTTATAAGACATTGCTTTCCTATATCAAATGAAAGGAATATTCAAAGTGGAAAACATTAAAAGAGAGGATTAATAGGCAAGATTTAGCTATGTGATAATTAATTGACAGAAACCGAAAACTTTCGGGCCTTCGTCATATAAATGACACATAAGTTTGCCACTCTTATCGCTTAAGCAAACAAGCTAAACAGGAACATTTACAAAAGTAAAGGATTTTGAACCATTGGATGCAATTAAAATTTAGCTGCAAATTCGATTTCATTTTTGATGTAGTCTCGGTTCGAACCTGATGAGATTCATTTACTTGAAATTTATTATGCTTTCCCCATGTGGACTATTTTCAGGATCAAGTTGCTGTATATCCAGAATGTGAATATATCAGCTGTGAAAGACTCCCAAATCTTCATTATTAGTTCTGACTTTTCTACATATGCTGATATTTTCGCAGAACAAAGATAAGCATAAAATAATTATACTTGATGAACGAAAAGCTTTCACCGCCTCCGAAAGCTAGGCGTCACTCTTCGTTCGTGAAGTATTGGTATATCTTCACTTCAGCAGTGTTATCTTTTGGTTTCCTTACAGTTGTGTTTTTTCTGGCTATTTTATTCCATATCAAGAAACTTTTCAAGCACCAAAACGAATCCAGCTTACCCGAATCTGAGGAAAATGATGAATGCTATCCAAACGTGAAAGAAATGAAGTATAGTTCACATCTAAACTATTATGCAGAGCAATTGGGTTTAGCATTGAAAGAACATAAGGTCCAGACAGAAGATGGGTTTATTCTTATATTATACAACTTGATAGACCCAAAGAAAACTGACGAAGAAAGACTCCACATGAAGCCAATGCTACTTCAGCATGGATTGCTATCATCTGCAGGGTGCTTTTTGACTCCTGGTTCAAGATCTTTGCCTGTCTACTTGTTGGGTCAAGGGTATGACATCTGGTTAGGTAATAACAGAGGAGGTTTCGAACCATTACATGCTTGGTTCAAAGGAAATTTGATGCATAGTGAGGAATATTGGGATTGGGATATTAAAGATTTGGCTTATTACGATATGCCATGCTTGATAGATAATGTTTTGCTTCATAAGCCTAATCATAAGAAGCTTATTTTAATTGGACACCTGCAAGGCTGTACTCAAAACTTTCTTATGCTAAGGAATCCTGATTTGAGAGATACTCATGAAAAAGTCGAGTGGTTTGTTGCATTAGCACCTGCCATCTTCCCTGGAGTATTATTTCATAAAAGAAAGTTCTTGCAATTTATGGGCAATAGAAGTAAGATAGGTTATAAATTGTTCTTTGGTATTTGCTGTTTTCTTAACATGTTGACTCGGTCTAGAAACTATTTACACAAGTTGCCAATATTTGGACACATTTGCATAATGATGTTCCACTACTTGTTTGAATGGACTGGACACAAGTGGAACAACAACAAAAGGATTTGGCACATGCACTTCATATTCAACGTTAGTTTTGTGTCTTCCAAATTGATGACTTGGTGGTTGAGTTACTGGCGTGAGGATTCCTTTAGAAATGAATTGGTTCTGAGAGAAACTTTCACTCAAGGTTTTGATCATGAAGTTGTGGATGAACCTAAATATAATGTTTCAGATGATGGGAGCTTCTTTCCTTTCAAACAACAGTGGTTTAAAGATGAAAACTGCATCATACCAATGATTATATTCAATGGCGAAGCTGACAACCTTGTGAACGGCAAACGTTTGAATGCACACATGGAGAACTTTGAACTCAACTATAAAAAGGGAGAAAACTTGATGATTTTGCAAGTAGATGAATATTCACATCTAGACTTGGTGTGGGCGGATGACTTAATTAGGGAAATTGGAGCAAAGATGGTACCAATTATTCAAGAGACTGTATAATAATAACTTTGACTCATTTCAAGGCATGCAAGTATTCGAAATTGCAATAGGTATAATTAAATAGAACAATCTACTGGATAGACTAAGGTTGTGATTGGAACTCGCCATACATTAAATTCATAACTTTTATATAAACAACTTTTGTAATGCATATTTTAAAACAATCCATCATCATGTTTAATTCGATTTATCAGCCATGTCAAGTGCTATCTTAAGGTTCTCGTAGAAGATCCCACTATCGATTTTTGTGCCTACAATAATACCACTTTCTTCATCGCCATCGTCAGTTAACTTCGAACCATTGATGAAGAAAGTTTCTCCTTCTCTCTCGCCCAGTTCAATCACATCAACCCTTCTTCTTACAAATTCATAACCGTATTCGGATTTATCACCCAAGACTGGCAATAACGAAAAAACTGCTAATGGATCATGAAGTGGTGGTCCTAAGGATCCTGGAGAATTTTCAAGGAAATAAATGCTGTAGAATTCTAAAATACGCTTGAAAATCTCTCTGATCGGACTTTCTGTATCAAACAACATCGCTTTGATCTCCTTTGTTGCGATGGCCGAATGAGTTAAGTTCAAAGAGCTCAATACGATTTTGTTCATCAAATCTTCATCTGTAAATAGATTTTTAGCAGCCTTGGGGTCTACAAATACATTAAATTCGGCATTAGGAGTAATGTTTCCAAAACCGAAGGCCCCGCCCATCATAGACATCAATCTGATTTTGGACTTTAGTTCTGGGTACTTGTCAAAGAAAAGCGAGATATTGGTGAAGGCCCCTGTAACCACGAGGCAGATTTCGTTAGGATATCTACAAATCTCATCACTTAAAGCTTCGTCCAAAGATTTGTCAGTAGATTCTTTGAAATTGGAACTAGTTGGAAGCGTTATGTCACCCATACCAGACTTTCCATGAGCATAATGTGCATATCTTGGTTCTTTAACCAAAGGATGGTTTTGTCCCCTGTAAACAGGCACATGTCTATGCAACACCTCTAATAATCCCAATGTATTGGAAGTAGTTTGCTCGATGTCTGTGTTCCCAAACACTGTAGATATACCCAACAAATTAAACCTAGGATGGTGCAAGGCCAAAAGAATGGCAAACGCATCATCTGTTCCAGGATCGCAATCTAGCCAAACAGGGACTTTATCGAACGTCATTACAGTATAACCGAAAGAAAATAATCGATTCTGGGCAGATCTGAAATATTATTTATAAGTATATCGACTCCACACTTGAGAGAAAAGGTCATCCGCTCCGGCTGCAAAAATACCGACGTTTATCGCGTCACATGACAACATAAAAAGTCTATTAATTAACTACAAATCGTCACCTTGTTCTTCAGTAGGACAGACAAAGGCACCGGCCAAAAAGATTGCAGGTTCGTCCATGTTGTGGTGTTGGTAACTCAAAACACCAACCCCACCAGCATCTAACATAAATTGCGGGTTAATGTTTATTGGTCTTTGCACCCATCTAGCAGCCAAGCATCTTAAGATGTGACCGTGAGCTACTATAATCACATCACACTCTTCGTTATTTTCCATAGCTTTGGCGTGGACTTCTCTGACTCTGTTAATAACCTTATCTACTCTTTCGGTGACTTGGTCAGAAGTTTCACCATTTTCACAACCCTTGTTCCAAATAGTCCACTCATCACCCAATCCTCTCAGCTTTCTCAATTCGATAATTTCATTGGTTTTCAATCCTTCATAGTCACCATATTCCCATTCTCTGATATCGTTTTCTTCAATGACGTTAATCTTGCTCTTGCACTCTTCCTCGATATCTTCTAACAACAACTGGACTGTTTGTTTGGCTCTGGTTCTGGGTGACACAAATATAGTTTTTATAGTTTCAGGTTTAATCAACTGGTAATTAGATCCGATCAAGTGCTTTCCGGTATTTCTCATTTGCTTCACGCCAAAAGGTGTCAATTCTAAATCAGTTACAGAGGTGTATTGACCTGATTTGGACCATTCAGTTTGTCCGTGACGAACAAAGATAAGTCTTGGTGTAGCAGCTTTAGCCATTTTTTTGCAGTAATTGGCCGTGAAGTCGAAATTGAAATTGTTTGTGCGAACAAATTTTTCCATTCTTATAGTTGCAACGGCCAAGGATGTCTAAGGCAGAAATTAGAGACAAGATTCTAGGACTATTGAAAACTTTGCCGAACGAGAGAATCAAACACTATAGTTCTTTCAAAAATATTCAGTTGGAAAGATTCTCATCCGATAAGATTAATGACATCTCTGAAAAAGATTTGAAGTTGCAATATGACTCGTTGAGAGACTTGGTCAACGACAAGTTCAAGAACTACTACAAGTTGGATGATAAGTTATTGAAGCCTAAGGGTAAGCCAGAGTACTACAGTAGATTGTTGAGCGAAATTAAAGGGGAAGGAAAGGAGAATATTTTTACTGCATTCAGAACAGTTGTATTCGGAAAGTAGGTGTATATAGTTAACAGCAATATAATTCCAGGATAAATGATTGTAGAAGAAGCTAAAACAAATCAAAATTAGGTTTTGATGCCACTTCGTAGAACACGAGCTACATTCTGATTACATACGCACATAATTTTTCGCTACGTCAACCTCCACGTTAGTGTTTAAGGTTACTTCCTTCATTTGTTTTAGTTATTTGTTTTTAGATTGCTGGTTCCTCTAAGAATACAATTCAATTGAATAGTCTGAAACTTTAGCGTTTGATTTCTTTGCAGTGAATAACTAAATTGGAGAACCTAGTTGTAAGAGTGTTACATAATGAGAGAAATTGGCAAAAAGCTATTGTTTGGATTGATTCTTTTGGTGCTTTTGTTCTTTGGCTTTAGAAGCATATGGTTTGGTGAAGATGAAGGCTATTCTCCAGAAGAAATTAACACTTTGTTGCAAAACAAAGAACAGAATGTGGTTAAAATCAAAAAGGTTGAATTGACTGTCCAAAGATTGCAACAACCTTACATTGAACCTCACTCTTATGAGATAAAAAACTGGGAGATGAAGGGGAATACTATAGTTAAGAGTAGCAACTACATCAGATTGACTTCTGATAACCAGCATCAAGTGGGAAGTTTGTTTTCTACTTTTCCAATTCAAGCTGAATCGTTTGAGATGGAATTAAGTTTCAGAATTCACAGTCAGAAGTCCATGATCGCTGATGGTATGGGAATTTGGTTTCTTGATAGTAAATCCGAGATAGGTGACGTTTTTGGTATCAAGAACAACTTCAACGGTTTAGGTATCATGATTGATACCTTCAGAAACGGTAATAGAGGTACCTTTCCGTTTGTAAATGTGATGTTGGGAAATGGTCAATTGGCTTATGATAAGTACTTGGATGGTTACGATACCAGATTGGCTGGTTGTGTTGCCCAGCTGATTGTGAACCCTCCGAATGGTATCACTAAAGCCAGAATTGTCTACATTAAGAATGGTTACTTTTCATTAGATTTCAACTACAACAATAATCCAAATGAATGGACCAATTGTGTTACCCTTGATAACGTGCAGTTGCCTGCTATTAAATATCTTGGGTTGAGTGCTGAAACTGGCGAGTTGACAGAAAACGTTGAAATCTTTGAGAACAGAATGTTTGCTTTGTACAAGCCAGATGGGAATTTCATTGAAAGTATTGACGAATTGACAACCTTGATGAAACAACAGGATGATGAAGTTGACAACAAAATTTCTGAGAATACTAACGAGCAAGAGGTGAGTAAAAAAGTTAGAAAGTCAATTAGAAGACTTCAAAAAGCTGAACAGAGAATAAGACAGCGTACCAAAGAGAGAAACTTAAGAGACTATGGCGATGAACACCACAATATAGTTACATATTATTTCGGTAAGTTTTGGAAGTATTTTAAATACTTTTTGGCCTTAGTTTTAGGTGTCATTGGTATTTGGTTTGTCTTCATTGCCTACAGAGTTATTAGAGACAGTAAGAAGCCAAAATATGGCGGTATAATAGCTTAATATAGGAGTATGGAATTTAGCAAATATTAAATAGTATCATTAATAGTAAATACAACACTTTCTCAACTTGTTTCAACAATGTGAAGTGCATATGTGTCTCTTGAAATGTTCAAAATCTTGCTCACAGCTCCTTTGAGTAAAGCTGTCTCATCATCATCTACTGGATTAAGCTGATTGGTACTTGCTACCTTGTTAAATCCGGCAACAATCACTGGAGCAATACCTTCGCTGTCAAAGTTGTAACGATCAATCAAAAGTGTAATTTTGCAACCGTTCGATTTGTCAATTTTCTTTTCCTTGATGTAAGCCTTATAAAGTGTCTTAGATCTATCCACAGCCCATTCTAATAATAGGGACTCAAAGTCCAATTTTCTGAAAGCCTTTCTTACGTTCATTCCAGAGATCTTGATCACCAAATTTGAGTCATTGGAGTTTTCAAGTAATGGTTTTAAGGTTATAACACCAATTGGTTCGTCTTTGTAAATGACAAGCTGAGAGTTGGCACCATTGTCCAAAATCTTTCTTTCTTTCAAATTGGAAACCTTCTCTTTGTTCAAGTTGGCAAATTTGGGCAAATCAAAACCGAAAATGAACTTGATATACTTCACAATTGTCAATTTTGTAGAAATAATTCTAAATTCATCAGAAGCAAACATACCAGAGATACCAAAAGTACCAAGTGTAACAGCCAAAATACCGAATCCTGCAACAAAATTAATACGCAAGTCACTTGATCTCATAGTAAGTTTAAAAAATTCTTGGAAGGATTCAGATATCTCGATGTAATCTTTCAAGATGTAGTAAATGTAGCCGGAAATGACCAACAAAATACTAGATTGCACTGGCCAACTCCACAAAAAGTGTTTCATGTACTTGGACTGGGCATCTGTGTAGTAATCCCCATGCAAAGTCAAAGCAGCAGTAGAATACTCTGGAGCCAATACGGCAAACCTAAGCGTAGCCAGAGTAGAATCTATTGGTGCGTTAAGATCTATCTCCTTTTGTGCTACCATATTCAATTGTCGGTTAAAAATGTTTGAGATTTGGATGATTATTTAAACGCACCTTTTATCTTCCTGTGCCTGCAGAGATGAGATGAGACTTTTCAACTTGCACGTGGGATAATACTTAATCGGGAGAACAAATAATCTAAGAAGGTTCTACGCATGTACGCCTTGAGCAGAGGTGGTAGCGAAGACTACGTGAAGATCAGATTCACATTGCCCAGTTATGCAATGCTTTTTATGATTGTTCAACATGGTGGGAGTTTAAGAATTACGAGTGTCCTAATTAGTTGAGAGTGAAGACTTGGCTCTTTTGTATATTACATGCAATTAATTTCGTAACTTCTATTCGTTTGGGGTGATTTCTTTATTATCTGTAATTGGTGCGGTGTTAGGTGCTGTATCTGGAGCTGTGTAAGGTGCTGTATTGTTGGTTGTGGGTGTAATTCCAATATTGGCCTGTGGATCAGGACCTGTGGGTGGAAGATTATCACCCATATCCAGGTTATCCACACTCATCCCTGTCAGTTTAGCTTCCTTCTGTTTTTCTCTTTCCTTCTCCTCTTGTAGTCTCTTTCTTTCCTTCCTTCTTCTTTTCTTGGTTTCAAATTCGTGCCATTCACCCTGCATATCCTTCAAAAAGTATAGTGGCTCCGGTTTTGGCTCGTTCACGAAATAACCATGAGCCAATGATTCGGAAGCAGTCAATCTCTTGGTTGGGTTCAAGGTTAATAGCTTCTCAGCCAAGTCAAAGGCATCTTCTGTCATAACCGGTTTGAAAGTCTTCTCGAAAACCCTAACCTTATTGATCTTGGGTTTCAACATCTCAAACCATGGCAAGTTTTGAATCTCTGGCCAGTCAACAAAACTAGGAGTTCCCATAAAATTGAAAATTTTGTTCAACTGGCTGACTTCGTCAAGACCTTGGAAGGTTGCCATCTTGGTATACAACTCAATCAATAAGCAACCAACCCCCCAGATATCAATTTCTCTACCATAATCTGTTGAGCCAAGAAGCAATTCCGGTGGTCTATACCAGATTGTAATGACTCTATTTGTATAGTCGGGACTTTCACCTTCCTTTAAAAGTTTCATAGTTCTGGCCAACCCGAAATCAGCAATCTTCAAGTTTCCAATTCTATCAACCAAGATATTAGAACCTTTAATATCACGGTGTATAACCCTTCTGTTATGCAAATAGTTCAACCCTTCCATTAACTGCTTGAATAAATATTTTCTGTGGCTTTCTTGTAACTTCAAGTCAGGGTGAGTCAATAATCCAGTCAAATCATGATCCATATAATCAAACGTCATGTATGTTTGATTAGTTTCCACCATCATTTCCAATAATCCAACAACATTTGGATGATCAAATGACTGAAGCAACTTGATTTCTCTTATAGAAGTTATAGGAAACCCTTCTCTTTCTGTTTCCACTTTTAACTTCTTTAGTGCTACAACTTCATTTGTTATTTCGTTCTTTACTTTGTAGACCTTTCCATAGGTTCCTTCACCAACTTGTTGAATTCTTTGGAATACTTCACCTGGCCTATTTGTCTTGATTATATATAGCTGGTTCGGGCTGAGTTTTGTGGGTGGCCTGTTCGGAACTGTATTCTTAGGTGGAAATCTAGGACTCGAATTTGCTCCTTGTTTGAATGAGCTCATTGATTTAGGGCCCTTTGGCAATTCGCCAATCGCTGGTTTGCCTTCAAATCTTGGTCTTTTGTTACTATTGTAGCCTGGAACATAGCTTGAAGATTTACTCTTATCGTTGTAATTTTTAAAACCCTTAGAATCTGGTAATGGTCTCTTGTTGTTGAATCCGTTTGGACCAGCCGATGGACCCCTTGGTAAATCCTTCACCCTGTCGTTGCTTGTGTTACCTGGTTTCTGGTTGCTGCCCTTTCCAGATGCCCCATTATTATATCTATACGATCCTTTGCCATGAATAGAGGGTCTATAATTATCCCTTTCCAGGTATCTTTTAGAACTTCCTGCTCCACCTTGGCTTGCATACTTGTCATTATCAACTCTGCTGGATGTGTTAGGGTAACGGGAATCATTTACATGAGTATTAGTGTTCTGATTCGGTTTGGGGTTTGTATTAGGTTTTGAACTTGAATTAGAATAGTTATTCTTGGGTTTATAAGGCTTATAATTACCCCTAGGTCCAGATGGTGGTCTGTATCTATCAGACATTTGTGTAAGTTATCCTGTTAACGGAAAAAAAAGATGAAAAAACTGCGAAATGTTGATTACCCGGATTTTGAATCACTAGTAATTTGCCTATCCTGATCAGGAACTCGTCATAAGAATGTTCCTAGTATCATAACCCGTTCCTAAGATTTAGAAGATCAATCCAGAACTCCATTATGAACTTTTCTGAAAAATCTGTATTGCGGTTCTTGATATTATTTCGGTTCAGATTTGACAACATCTCGTTAGACTTTTGTCAAATCAGAGAGAGAGAATGGAACTTAAAGCAGCAATTCCTGATGATGCCACAAAGGGAATCCGGTATTCAAAGCAAATCAGCTAGTTGGCGCAATAGTCGTAACTAAAAATGTTTGCAAATATTGGCAAAATCAAGTTCACAAAATTATACGAACTCATTGGCCTAATTCAAACTTAGCAAGAAGCAAATAAACTGAGTAAGTGCACTTAAGCCACTTGTGTTTATATCGATGTTTGATTTGAAAATCTCTATCAATCCCGTAGCCACGAGTACTCTATATAAAAATTATCCCTACTATCATACGGTGATCCAATACGCCCTCGAATTATATTTCATATTCCCTTGAATTATATTTCATATTCTTCAACATGACATCATCATCGGATTAGAATGAATTATTTCATACATTATACGTCTCCACATAAGTTGTCTGACTCAAAGGTTGGTTGATTAAGTTAATCAACTGAAATTAGTTTGTGTTTTCAATGCGCATTTCATCCCTTGTCGTGTGCATTTCCTTTGTTTTGTATTCACAAAAATGACCTTGGTATGTTCTAACTATTATTGAAGACTTAAACCACTACTAACTTCATAGATCGGAAAAGCATTTCATATTAGTGCTGACTTAGTTATATTATCTGCATTTTTGGCAGGTGTGAAGAGAAGTACTGGTTTAACCCCAAACTTTGAGTCGTTACAATCTCAAGACATGAAATACTATGCTACCAAATACTTGGATATTGGTGAAAAAGTCTTTGACTATACTGCAGCATATTGCTCCTCTTCGGAATACTTTAAGCGTAAGTAAGTGCCAGAAATTGGTTGTGGTTTATTATTTTGTATGTATTCTAGTGAATTTTATAGTGATCAATATTATACTCAAGAAGTTGAAATAGTTTGTATGTATAAAATAACGTAATTAACTAAGTATAAAGGAATCACGGGGGTATTTCCAAGAAAATCTGGAAAAATTGGCTTCTTGATTTGAAAAAACCAACACAAAAATTAAGGCTGTTAGATTATCTCAGAACAAGGAGGCTGAATGTGTTGAAGGTTATCAGACAACTATTTACTCAACAGTAACCGACTTGGCCAAGTTTCTTGGGAAATCCACATCAATACCTCTGTTAACAGCCAACCAGTAACTCATCAATTGCAATGGAATAACATTCAACAAACCTTGTAAACAGTCAACAGTGGTTGGAACGTGCAAAGTAGCCAAAGCTGATTTGTCGCTCAACACATCATCACCTTCGTTACATATAACAATTGGTCTTCCTTCTCTGGAAACAACCTGGTTGATAGCATTCAAAACCTTTGGAAACAAGGAGTCTCTGGTTGCAAAAGCAATAATTGGTAATTTGTCATCGACCAAAGCCAAAACACCATGCTTCAATTCACCAGCCAACACACCTTCTGAGTGCATATAACTGATTTCCTTAATCTTCAAAGCACCTTCCAAAGCAGTGGCAAATTGGTAACCTCTACCCAACAACAATAATGATTTCTGGTCGTTTAAATGTTCATTACATAAGGTCTTGATCTTTTCCTCCAACTTCAACACAGTCTTAATTTGCTCTGGAATCTTTTTCAAACCTTCAATGATTTCAATGTGTCTAGCCTTCTTAGAAATCGAGTCATTAGATAACGACAAGGCAACCATCACAATGGCAATATATTGAGAGGTGTAAGCTTTAGTTGAAGCAACACCAATTTCTGGACCTGCGTTGATGTGAACACCACAGTGGGTTTGTCTGGACATGGAAGAACCAACGCTGTTAACAATACCAACTGTCAATGCACCTCTTTCCAAACAATATTGCAAAGCCAAGATGGAGTCTGCTGTTTCTCCACTTTGACTTACAAATATACAGGTATCGTCTCTGAACACAGGAGATCTTCTGTCTAAGAAATCGGAGGCCAATTCAACCGTAACTGGCATTTCACATAATTCTTCGATGATGGATCTAGTGGCCAAACAAGAGTGGTATGAAGTACCACATGCGATCATTATAATTCTTCTTGATCTCTTGATGGCAGAAATGAAGGATTTCAAACCACCCAAGTTGATTTGGTGGTTTTGGAAATCAATTCTACCTCTCATGGTGTTGAAAGTGGAATCTGGTTGTTCAAAGATTTCTTTTTGCATGAAATGCTTATATGGACCCTTCATGATTTCGTTCAATTCCATTTCCAAAGTTTGGATTTGTCTTGTTGTTGAGTCACCAGCATTCTTCTTGGCTCTGTGGATATGTAATTCACCATCGTAAATGTGAGCAATGTCGTCATCCTCCAAGAATAACACCTTTTTAGTGTGTTGAATGACAGAGGCTGGGTCAGAAGACAAGAAGAATTCGGCTGGCATTGGCAATCCATCATCGGCTAAGAAAGCTCTTGATTGTGAAGTTCTCAAGTTCTTTGGGTCATGTACTGACAACAAGCCCAAGCGGTTATTGAGACCATTAGCTTGGGAATCGTTACTGCTGTTAATAATGGAGGCATCTTGGTCTTGGAATTCCACATCGACGAAGTCAACCTTCAATTTCTTTTCTGTCTTCACACCAACTAACAAAGGTGATCCCTTTCTGGTACCAACCACTTCACCAGGATAGTGAGTAGACTTAACCAATAAACCGTATGAACCTTCTAATTCGTACAAAACTTGTTTGATCAACTCGTTGAAGTCCAACTCGTTACCAGCCTTCAAGTTGGTGTCGTAGATGTGCTTGAACAATTTGGCGATACACTCAGTGTCAGTTTCACTTTCAAAAACATAACCCTTGGAAACCAACAAAGTCTTCAATTCTTTGTAGTTGGTGATGATACCGTTGTGAACAATAACAAACTCACCCTTTGCATCAGATCTGTGAGGATGGCAGTTTTCTCTCATAGGCTGACCGTGAGTAGCCCATCTGGTGTGGGCAATTCCAGCATGACTGTCAAAAATGGTTGATCTGTCAACACCCAAGTTCTCGATTTCGTCCTTCAATGCCTTGACCTTACCAACAGTCTTGTAGATCAAGGTTTCACCCTTGCTGTCACTGTCAATAGCAATACCACTTGAATCATATCCTCTGTATTCCAACTTTTGCAACCCATCGATTAAGGTATCGATGATCTCACCTCTGGATTTATCCACCAAGAAGTTAACGTATCCAAATATACCACACATTATCTCTTAGTTGTATTCTTTACTGTATAAGAACTGAACAAGTAAAATGTCTTTTGTGTTTATAAAAAAATATTTTGTGGTTGAGCATAGTTATTTTTAAATAGAGAAAAATGTAAACACAGGCAATATTATTTCCTAATTTGTACCAGCTCCGATTGTTTTGCTTGGTGAACGAGGTAATCCTTTCATAATAATCAGAGAGAGGGGTGTTCAAAGGGCTGTGTTGTATAATGTAGTAAATATGATCCTTGTGTAGAATTGGTTTAGGCAGTGCAAATTGTGAATCTAGATCACACGCGTTAAACTCTTCACCTCATATTTTCTTTTCAACTTTGATTGGTGTTTTTGCTGAAGTCTTCAGATCATCCTTGAAGGTGCCGTTGTTGCATATTTGGCGGTGCATCTGGTGTGCTAAATTAGGCATATTCTCTATTTTTACTTCAAGAGCGAGTTTCATCCCTTTTGTTGCATTAATGTTACGTCAATTCGTGTTTCATCATTCAAACAAGTTGTTCTGATTACATCATCTTGGCTATGTTCCAGGTTTTTGACCACCTGAGACGCGATTTGCTCAACATGAGATACAACTATTCTAGCGCTACATTCAATTTTAGACATCTTATTTATCTGCTATTCTGTTGAAGACGCTGTAGGTATATTGGTATTTTTGGGTTCATGCTTCTCTTTTTTCGTCGGAATTTTTTAATTTTTAAACATTTTTTGTGTATTTTTAATCACCATTTTCAGGTTCCATACAAAATAAAATTCGCAGATTCTACAAATCTTCAATGTTTAAAACTTTTGTTGTAGCCTCCAGATCCTACAGTAGATTTCTATATACGAACCTCGCCTCGAGGGTTAGGCCATTAATACTTTCCGAAAACTATACTACTATTGTCAAAAAGAAGAAACCCATATCTTCTATTGATCGGTTTAGGCGGTCTACTAATAATAAGGAAAGCGAAGCGAACATCTTGCAATTGTTGAACAAAAGCAATGAGTCAATTCAGGAGATTTCAAAGTATCTCAAGTTGGTAACTAGTGTCACTATTAGTGATTCTATCAACTTTTCCGAATTAATGAAGGTTTTGGATGAGAAGAAATTATTGTTTAAAGAGGTTATTCCAGAAGAGGTTATCAAGATCAAATATAACTACAAGGATATTTTGGTATTGTCCAACGGTACCGTAATTGGTTGGGATTTCAGTGAACACCAATTAATCGAACTCTTACCAATGTTTGAGGCGAGTATAAATGAAAAGTACGAGTTTGAGAGTGACGAATTTGACTACATCGAACTAGAGGAAGCCACGACCAATCCAAAGAATAATGGAAACTCATACATGGTCAATGACATTATAGTGATTCAAAATAAAAACAACCAGAAGAAGTTGTTAGATAAGATTGCTTTTTCGATTGGAATATCAAGATCTACCAGACTATCTATTCTAGAAAATAATTTGGAAGACTTCTTGAAGTTGACAAAGCAAAATTCAAAAAATCTTGCCAAGGGATCAAGAATCACGAGTAATGAAGAAGAGATTTTGAAGTTAACTGGAAAATTGTTCTTGTTGAGAGGAAAATTGAACTTATACAATGAATTAATCGATACCCCTGACTTATACTGGAGTGAACCTGCACTAGAGAAAATCTACCAGCTTATTTCCACATCGTTAGATATTAACTCAAGGATTTCTATTTTGAACAGAAAACTAGATTATGCAACAGAAGAGCAAAGGGCATTTTTGGGAGTTTTGAATGAAAAGAAAAGCACAAAACTAGAATGGACCATCATAATTTTAATTATGGTCGAAGTAGGGTTCGAGTCGTATAGATTCTTCCTTGAATACAGCTGAATTCATTTATAGAGTCTTGTATATAACAGAATAGAGAATAAATACTGTACATATCTTATTCATTATATCCATTGAAGAGAAGCTTGTATAGTGGTTATGTAACATAGCTAGTTTAAGTTAACAAGAGACTAGAGAATAAATCTTTAATCGGTGATTTGCAAAGTCTACTTATTACATATGCAAAGAACGTCGCACAACAAAGCCACAATCAGGGGTCTGTAGATGAAAGTTTCGAACGGAAGATCATGAACTGCAGAATAGCTTACGATTATAAATTCATACATCCTATTGGTAAACTTCAATCATTCGTTTATGCACCACTAGAATACCGTTTATTCCCTATATTAAGTTTTTGCAACCATACTTCCGGTACCGGGTCGAAAAGTATGTGCGAGACACAATTTGTGTTATCGTGTTTATCAAACCAATAAGAGGACAATCTGTGTAACCTGAGACACGAAGTCAGCGGCCATTTCCAAAATGGTTCTAGAATAGGCACCAAGGTAAAGTATTCACCAATCAACAAACCGGCCAAGATATATCAATTAACCGAACGGCTAATTTATTGACCATGCATGGAGTCAGTCCACCACCAGCAAGCACAGGGAACTAACACCTCACACTAGGGTTAACCGAATCCAAGACTTCTACTAAGGGTTCTGTGACATCTCATTCGTTGGCGCCCAGAAGTATTTATTAGAGTTTTCTGATTATCATTTTGACTCAGCGTTCTAATTCGTTGGCGATAAAGCAAAAGAGGAAATTGAAAGAGAAATCTTGCAACATCGGTAGCGTGTTTGAACCAATGCATACTATTTTTTTTTCCATTTAACAGAGAAATCTTTCTATATTTTATCTAACAACAAAGTGGAAAAGTAGATAAGGTAGATTGGTTTCCAGGAATTATTGCTATTGACATTCGTGAGGTTTCATTATCAGTCCTTGTTTTTAAGATATTTATTTCATCTGGCAGAAGTCTTTAAATTTTAAGGGCTTTATTTGTTCGATTATACTTAACAAGTGTAGAAGGCTATACTTATTTCAATTCAAGTGAATATGTTCAATAGAAGAGAAGCCTTTCTTGAAAACCTGCAGTATGAGCCTGCTGAGGTGTTGGTATTCACCATAGCCTCTGCCGTTATTTGGATTATGGTGCCAGGTTTGGCATTTTTGTACAGTGGCTTGGCTAGAAGAAAGAGTGCATTGTCCATGATATGGATTGTTATATGTTCGTCCTTTGTAGGACTGTTCCAGTGGTACTTCTGGGGCTTTTCCTTAGCTTTCAGTTCTTCCTCCAACAACTATATTGGTAACTTGGCTAACTTCGGTTTCAAGTCCATCATCGGTGAAGAAAATGCTTCAGCAACTTACCCAGCACTTGCATTTTCAATCTTCCAAATGCAGTTTTTGTTAGTGACCTTGGCTATTATTGCTGGTGGTTTGATTGGTGAAAGAGGTAGATTCTTACCTGCTTTAGTATTTATGTTCTGCTGGGCCACTATCGTATACTGTCCTATGGTTTATTGGATCTGGGGAGGTGGCTGGGCTTCTAGCTGGAGAGGTGGTGCTTTAGACTATGCTGGTGGTGGTCCCGTTGAAATTGCATCTGGTTTTTCCACTTTTGTATACAGTGCTGTATTGGGAAGGAGAAACCAAACTTTGATGGTCAACTACAGACCTCACAATATTTCCACCATATTTTTGGGTACATGTCTTTTGTACGTTGGTTGGTTGTTTTTCAACGGTTTCAGTTGTTCCAATGCGTCTCTTAAGGTTGCTTATTCAATGATGAACACACATTTGACAGCTGCTTTTGGAGCTTTGACATGGTGCTTGTTGGATTATAGATTGGAGAAAAAGTGGTCTATGGTAGGTGTTTGTTCTGGATGTATTTCTGGTTTGGTTGCTGCTACCCCAGCGAGTGGTGTCATTCCAATGTGGGCTTCTGTCATTTTGGGAGTTGTAAGTGGAATAGTGTGTAACTTTTCCACTCAGATCAAATACGTTTTAAGAGTTGACGATTCTTTGGATGTGTTAGCTGAGCACGGTATTGCAGGGGTCGTTGGATTGTTATTCAATGCTTTGTTCGGTAGCTCTGCTGTGATTGGTTATGATGGAGTAACCAATCATGAAGGTGGCTGGTTAGATCATAACTACAAGCAGTTGTACATTCAAATTGTCTACATTTTAGCTACTGCTGCCTATTCTAGTGGTGTAACTTTTGTTTTGTGTTTTGTCATTAACAAGATTCCAGGATTGCATTTGAGAGTCGACTACAACGGTGAAGAGATTGGAATTGACGAACACCAGATTGGTGAGTTTGCCTATGATTACGTTGAAGTTAGAAGAAACTTCTTTGATTGGGCACCAACACAAACAGATGTAATCAACCAAACTGCACAGCAAAGTGTGGCCGAAGAGGTCGAGGCTACTGAAGAGAGTCAACACGAGAAACAGCTGCTGCAAGGAAATGCAGCTGACGTGGCTGAAGGAGAAGTTTATTTGAGCAAAGAACAGTAAGTAAAAGCAATAATCTGGGGTTATTTAAAGAGTATGTACGACATTTAATATAGATATGAGAAATAGAAGATGAACTGCGACAGAGAAACCTCTCCGTTCGTTCGAAATGTCGCGTGTCGGAGCGGTACCGGTTTGACTCATGAAAAATTTTCGATGCACACATTTCTTTTAAAGATCAAGCCCTGCCATTTCTGCTAGAATAAGATATCTTTTAGATAGTTGAAATATCAAGATGTTCTACCGTAATATCAGAGCCTGCCAAAAGGTAGGAATGATGAGACTCAGTGTGAGAACCATTACCAAGACAAACTTGTCTAAGGCAACTATGACTGCCTCCGCAAATACTACGAGGCCAACTCCAGCTCCAGCTTTTAACCAAGAATCCGAGGATTTGACTCAAAAAAAGCACCAGCATGTACGTCAGGAACAAGTCATGGACGACTCTTTTATTGGCTTGACTGGTGGAGAAATATTCCATGAAATGATGTTGAGACACAACGTTGATACTGTCTTTGGTTACGCTGGTGGTGCTATTTTGCCAGTTTTCGACGCCATCTACAACTCTGACAGATTCAAGTTTGTCTTACCAAGACACGAGCAAGGTGCTGGACATATGGCCGAAGGTTATGCAAGGGCCAGCGGAAAACCTGGGGTTGTTTTGGTAACCTCCGGTCCAGGTGCCACAAACGTCATCACTCCATTAGCTGATGCTTTGATGGACGGTGTACCTTTAGTTGTTTTCACCGGTCAAGTTCCAACTACTGCCATCGGTACTGATGCTTTCCAGGAAGCTGATGTAATTGGTATCTCCAGATCATGTACCAAATGGAATGTGATGGTTAAAAATGTTGCTGAGTTACCAAGAAGAATCAACGAGGCTTTTGAAATTGCTACCACTGGTAGACCAGGTCCAGTTTTGGTTGATTTGCCTAAAGATGTCACTGCTTCCATCTTGAGAGAAGCTATTCCTATAAATACCACCTTGCCATCCAATGCATTGTCCCAAATGACCAAGAAGATAGCCAACGACTTTACTAACGAAGCCATCAAGAGATCTGCCGATTTGCTTAATAAAGCCAAAAAGCCAATCTTATACGTCGGTGCCGGTGTATTGAACCACCAAGATGGACCAAAGTTGGTCCAGGAATTGAGTGACAAGGCTATCATTCCTGTCACCACTACCATCCAAGGTTTAGGGGGATTTAACCAAAATGATCCAAAGTCTTTGGACATGTTGGGTATGCACGGTAATGCTGCTGCAAACACTGCTATCCAAAATGCTGATTTGATCATTGCTTTGGGTGCCAGATTCGATGACAGAGTTACCTTGAATGTTAACAAGTTTGCTCCAGAAGCCAGATTGGCTGCTACTGAAAACAGAGGTGGTATCATTCATTTCGAAATCAGTCCTAAGAACATCAACAAGGTTGTTGAAGCTACCGAAGCTGTTGAAGGTGACGTTACTGCAAATTTGAAGAAGTTCTTGCCATTGGTTAAGGAGGTGAAAGACAGATCTTCTTGGATGAATAAGGTGTTTGAATGGAAAGATAAGTACCCATACAACTACTTGAAGGAATCTGAAGGATCTAGAATCAAACCTCAAACTTTGATTAAGGAAATCTCTAAACAATCTTCTACTTACGGTAAGGACGTTATTATTACCACAGGTGTTGGTCAACATCAAATGTGGGCTGCTCAATACTTCACCTGGACCAAACCAAGAACTATGATCACCTCTGGTGGTTTGGGTACTATGGGTTTCGGTTTACCTGCTGCTATCGGTGCTCAAGTCGCCAAGCCTGATGCTATTGTTATTGATATTGATGGTGATGCCTCTTTCAATATGACTTTGACTGAATTATCTTCTGCTGTGCAAGCTGGTGCTCCAGTTAAAGTTTTGGTCTTGAACAACGAAGAACAAGGTATGGTTACTCAATGGCAATCATTGTTCTATGAACACAGATACTCACACACACATCAGTCAAACCCTGACTTTATGAAGTTGTCTGAATCTATGGGTGTTAAGGGTATCAGAATCACTAAGCCTGAAGAAATGGAACAAGGTGTCAAGGACTTTTTGGATTGTAAGGGTCCTGTTTTATTGGAAGCAGTAGTTGAAAAGAAGGTTCCTGTCTTGCCAATGGTTCCTGCCGGTAAAGGTTTAGATGAATTTATCATTTATGATGAAGAAGTTGAAAGACAAGAAAAGGAATTAAGAAACCAAAGAACTGGAGGTAAGCATTAAATCATATTTCATGATACATAATCATTGAGGACGTTAGCACTTCACTTCACTTCACTTCACTTCTATATACTTTAAAATTCAAACATATTTAGGAAACTAAAATAAGATTAACGAAGACTCTATTCACATGCTCAATATACAATTTAAATTTGAACGACTTACTCTGCAAACGGGTGAAAAATTAAACGAAGAATAGTTTTGTAGCTAGTCTCTGTTCAAGAAGTAAAAGTTGGAATCAACATGAAAAAAAGGCAAAAAGGAAGCCCGATGCGGGGCTCGAACCCGCAACCTTTTGATTACTACTCTATTAAGAGTCAAATGCTCTACCGATTGAGCTAACCAGGCAAGATGATGTTAAATGAGCCCGATGCGGGGCTCGAACCCGCAACCTTTTGATTACTACTCTATTAAGAGTCAAATGCTCTACCGATTGAGCTAACCAGGCAAGATGATGTTAAATGAGCCCGATGCGGGGCTCGAACCCGCAACCTTTTGATTACTACTCTATTAAGAGTCAAATGCTCTACCGATTGAGCTAACCAGGCTGATGAAAGAAAAGCCCGATGCGGGGCTCGAACCCGCAACCTTTTGATTGCTTCTTAATACTAAGAGTCAAATGCTCTACCGATTGAGCTAACCAGGCGCTTTCTTGCTGGTAATTCAGCCTGAAAGTTTACTATCGGCCATGGATGTATTCTTGGTTATATTGAGTATATAAATGCAAACGGTAGATGATTGTTCAAGAGGGGTGAAGAATTACCAATAGAACCTTTTATATCTATATACCCATAATTAATATGTAGTGAACTGCCTGGCAGACATTTCTATTATTCTGGCCAACTGATTAATTCTATCTTGAGCCTTGGAGTAATCTCCATTATCAATGCTGTCCCTAATCAATGGGAATGTATTCCACTCCCAATCATTTTTGGGCTTTGTTGGTGCGTTATAGCTAGTGCCAAATAATATGTTAACATAACCAGATCTGTCTCCAGGTGGTTCCTTCCCCACAAATTGTTGATTAAATTCAACTAAATAATCATTCCATCTCCATCTCTTCATAGCAACCAAAGATGGTTCAATATCAGCAGACTGAATAATAAATTGCTTCCAACTATCAACTAAATCATCAAATTCTTTTGCTCCTTCATGCAAAAGGGTCAATGCCCTTACTAGATTTTCAAAATTAAATTGAGGTTTATTTGGGGAATCGTGTTTCATAATTGAAAAATCAACATATTGGCCCAAGTTTCTTTGGTATTCAAACAACCTGTCCACAAACTCAGTAAACTTGAATGGAATAATCGATTGCTCTGCAAAATTCAATATGATCTTTCCTAATAATTCTACTAATTGTTTGTGTTTCAACATTCCTGGGTCAATCTTACCCTTTTCAAAATTTTCGAAGTTATCATAGCAGGTGTCCATTGCAGAATTATCACCCTTAAACTTGATTTCCATACTTGGTACATTAATAAGGTTTATAAAAGGCAAATAATTCTTCGCTTCCAATAATTGATTAGATATTTTGTCTTGACCTCCGTTTTGATTCTTAAATAATTCATATAAGCTAATATTTTCATCAGTATTATCTCTAAGTTTCCTTTCTTGAGAAGAAGAAGTGGAGACATCTCTAAGACAATTTCTAATTACATCATGCAAGAAGGGATTTGCTTCAATCAGCAAAGTGTCTCCAGAGACAGCATCGCTAAGATCAATATATGTGTAAGCTTGATACCGTAATTCTTTCTTCTTTTCCTCGATCCACTCAGTCAGACCAGCCAAATTAAAACCTGTAGCATCAAAGGAAACGAACTTAATGGTTCTAGCTGGCGTCCAGTTGTACTTTCTTTGCATAGATGTGAAGATTTTGATTAATTCTAGCATGACAACAGTACCAGTACCTGATATGGCACCATAACAAGGAGCATCTCTTGCTGCACCAATGATTATGGCTTTTTCATGTTGTTCTCTACCTTGAATTGAACCAACTATGTTCCAAATTGGATGGGAATCTTTCTGAGCATTGTTAATCTTCAATTTTAGTTTCTTAGTATCATCATCAATGGGGCCCGAAAAGTGATCATCTTGAAATCTATGGCCATTCTCTTTCAATGACTTAATAAGAGTTTCACCATCTTTGAAGGAAATAGGTATCGTTGGAATCTTAGGGCTTGTCTTAGACTTGAACCACAGTAAAATGCTACCAAAACCTTCTTCTGAACTCCAACCGGGGGTCAATATATCACCAGGACTGTTTCTAGTTATGCCTACATTTTCTTTTTGAATGGCATCATCATATTTCACAGTATAGTCATCCTTACCAATAGTTACCTCACTGGAAATAAAAACTACAGCTCTAGATCCTTTACTTTGTGCCAATGCAACCTTGCTTGATTCTAAATAGCCCCCACCATATCTCATAACCACAATGCGATCTTTAACCGGTACGTCGTTTTCCTCTAGCTGGCGAAAGTCATCTTCTGTTCCATAGTTAGCAAAAACATACTGCGCTTCAATTTCTTGATCCATTTGCAAAGAATTCATATTGTGAGCCAAATACTCCATAGAAGTACTATCAGTTTCATGCAACTTCGCTTCAAAAGAGCCATCAGAAAACTTTAGATAGCTCTCGGTAGTAGGATAGTTTAAAAAACTGGGTATTTCTGAGGTATCAATTGTTTGAATACCGTTGTTTTTCATGAAGGTTTCAATATATTTACCTAGTGCCAAATCACCAGACGTACCGGCAATATGAGGCATGGAAGAAAAGTACTCTAAGTGATCTTGCATTGATTTGAAATCAATGTGGTCTTCAAACATAGTGCTAAGTTTGGCGATATCGTAGAACTTTCCACTTGAAAAAGCTCCTCCACTTGCTCCGTTGACGCCATCATTCATAGAATATTTTGATACAAATATTACAACTATCACCATGCAAAACACATATAACAACCTCTTCACCACTAAAGGATTTCCAAGTTTCAAAATGGTTCTCTCGTAGTGGGTATTTAAGTATTGCAAACCTTCATATATTGGATCGATAATTTTGGTAACTTTCTGCACAGAACTAGACATTCCCATTGCAAGTTTCTTGGTTATGAATGATGCTCTGGAAAAGAAGCCCTCTCTTTGAGGAAAGTCATCAAAGTCTTCTATTTCGAACTGTTCCATATAATTGGAACCATTGCCTACCTCATTAAAATGGTCATTTTCGTGGTCTACATTTTCGACATAGGTAGGAGGCATCAGTGGCATATCAGATGTCTCCAACCTGCTATATCGTTGATCGCTTCCAGCCATTTTATGTTACTAACCACAAAGACTAACCACGTCACGAATACTTTTGAAACTCGTTATCAGATTTAAAACGAGAAAATGCGAATCTTAAATTTTGCTTAGACCACATCTTAATTTCTTTAACCAGGAATTATTTGGTCTGCAATAAGCGGTTAGGTCTTTGCATTTTTGTTGCAGAGGAACTTAGTTTGACATAAATATCCAGTGGGTGATCTCAGGTACAAATCCGAAAATCTTCAAGCATATATCTTCAAGAAAAGGAACTTTGTTTTTGATTTGCTAATTAAAGGGGGTACACAAAAACAAACAACCTATATTGATTCAGATTTACCGATTTCGTTGATCCAACAGTATATATAGTTCGAGGCTTGGTGTTTATAGAGGAAATCCTACCGGCCATGAAAATGAACCAGAATACTGTTGCCGTTGTAAACGAGCCTACAGCATCTACTAATTTACTGTCATCTAGTTCCAAAAAATCCAATAATAACAATAAAGGAGGGAAGGGATACGAAAAAGAGAAGAAGAGTCGTAATTCATTCAATGATAAGGAGATATCTTGGCAATTTGAGAAGCAGTTGAACCTTGGAAAGAACATTGCCGTAAAAGGTCCTACCACGGGTAAGGCAAAGAAGAATAAGATTTCATTGAATCATTTGTTGCACTATGAATCATACCAGGAACTGGATGAGTACAGAACCAGACAAGTTAACAAGCCAAAGAGAAATGGTAGACAAAGACGTTCGTTCCATGACTATACTCCAGACAGATATAAGGTTGCGTTGAGAGGCATGTCTTTTATTAATTTGAACTATAAATTTGTGGTTGACAATAACGGTGACTACAAAGCACAGGAAATGGATCCTAACGTTCCTGTTTCCAAAGAAGATATCATTAGAATTGTTGCTCCGAAAGGAAACTCCTGCCCCATATGTTTGACCGATGAGCCAGTTGCTCCAAGAATGATCACTGCTTGTGGGCATGTGATGTGCTTGAAATGTATGCTATCTTTGTTGGACACCGAGCTTCCAAGTTTTAAGAAGAAGGAGTCGCTGGCTACGGTTGAAAAATACAAAGAGTGTCCGTTATGTTCATGCATTATAAGAAAGAACGAAGTTAAACCAGTTTTGATCAATAATGTTGATGAGAGGTTCGAGACTCCTAAGATTGGCACTGAAATCGTAATGACATTGATGAGTAGACCGTATAATAAGCTATTTGCTGTTCCAAGGGCTATCGAAGATGTTCATTATCAGATTAAAAACTTTCCTACAGTGGATTTTAAACAGCCTGATTTATCTTCTTTCCTGAGATTATTCAAAGCAGATTTAAAGTACATTTTAGATATGTATAACCAGGAGAAGCTGATTATTTTGAAGACTTACGAAGAAGAGAAGGAGCTTTATAACGAAGATATCAAGTATACGCTAATGGCTATCGATGCCATAAATGAAGAAATTGAATTTTGGTCTAACAAGTATCAGGTCATAAAACCTAATAAATCGATTGAGTCAATTGTTAGAAATGATGAAATTAATTCAGGAAACAGTTTCTTTTACTATGAGACTGGATTCAATACGAATGTCACATATGTGTTGTCGCCATTGGACATTAAAGTTTTGAAAAATAACTACAATAACGACTACTCCCAATTGCCTTCAAATGTTCTAGCCAAAGTTGAAAATATCCAATATGAGGAATTAACGCCAGAGAACTCATTGAAGAAATATAAATACTTATCCCATCTCCCGTTGGGCACTCAGATAGGATTCATCCAATGTAACTGGAATAATAATGAGTTTATATCTGGCGAAACTTGGAATCTTTTCAAGGAAGACTTGTTAAGGCGTTCGAAAAAGTCAAATCAGAAGTTTCAAAGGGAAGATAGAGATAAAAAGAGAGCAGAGCATGAAGAGGAAATAAGAGCGAAGAAGTTTTACGAACGGGAAAATGGTCATTTCCACAACCCTGCCAGTCATAGATCTAAAGATTATGTGACAGATGAAGACTACTACTATTATGAGCCTTCTGGAGCCACTGGTGGTTTGAGCATCACTGATCACCGTGAATTACCTGCATTAAGTGTGCATAGATCTGAAGATGATTCAGTGGAGGACGAGCCCTCACCAGCTTCTCAAGAGGATTTTCAGACAACAGTTTGGGGAACTAAGATTAGAAAGCCAGAAGTAGTAGAAGAAGTTGATGACGGTGGATGGGATGCTGAAGAAATGATCAGAAAGGCTAGGGAAGAAATGGAAAAAATATCAGCACAGGGCAGTAAAAAGAAAAATAAAAAGAAAAAACTTATTATTTTGTCTTCTTAAACACAACATGATACCAATAAAACGTTTATATATGTTTATAAATAACAGTCACGAGACTATGGCTTGTATATACTTGAATCTCAATTTGAATCAAAATCGCATTAATTGTAGCATTCGCCTAAAACCATGTCAGCAAAAACCAACTTATAGTATGTGCCACGAAAGCATTAATGCGTAAAAATATACTAACCTGTAGCTCTGTTACACAATTACGTACCATTTGTGACGAAAATTTGTCTGATATTTTTGGCAGCCTTGGATACATTGAAGCGTTCAAGCTCACAGATATCAAGTTGGCACTTGGGTTAACAACTGTTATACTCAGTGCTGGTTTATTCTTGATAGAAAAGAAATTTCCAGATTTCAACAACGCATATGTTACTATAACTGCTGTCACATTGTATGGTATATGCAATGCCTTTTTGTGGTACTTCACTTCCACCAAAGCCTACAAGGACGTGAAATTTGTTGGTTACAACGATGCAAACCAAAAGATTACATGTGTGACCCACACCACCAAGTATGATCCAATATACAGAATTGAGTTAAGATTTGGAGAAGACGAAAAGGAATCGAGAAGTACCTCCATAGAGTTTATGAAGTTGTTTGACGAGTTGACAAATTTCCATCCAGAGAATTTACAGGAATTATTCAAATCAGAAATCAGCAAAGTGGGCAAGAAATCACAGTAGATTCTATAAATATATGCAAACTATTTTACCTTCTCGTCCATTTCGGAAAACCATCTGCAAAGTTTCACCATTGTATAGGGAAGACTCTTCACCACTGGTAAAAACTTGCCGTATAATGGTTCGCAAAGTACTCCAGCCACTCCATTATTGACTTTATGCATTATAGACTTTGCTAATTCTACATGGTCCACTATAGGAGCAAAGAATTGCCTCGATGGCTTTACGTCGTCAAACATACCTACGTTCAATTGTCCAGGAAGCACAAGCAACGGTCTTATGTTGGGAAACTCTCTAACTTCTAGCGCCAAGCCTTCGTGGATTTGTGTCAATGCTGCCTTGGAGGATGAATATAAAGTTAGGTTTCTGGGTGCCAAATGTCCTAATACAGATGAAATGGTGACTATTGATAGCCTTTTCTCAGGCTGATAATTCGTAAGTATCAATTTGATAACCCACAAAAATGAGAACACATTGACATCATATATATGCTTTATTTCGAAATCTGACATCTTAAGTATTGGCTTCTTGTGTCTCACAGCCGCATTGTTGATGAACACAGAGATGGATTCGTTTCTGTAACCTAGATCATCAACAATTTTGCTTACCACAGTCTCAACATCTTCTTTGGAGCCAACATCACATTCAATGTATTTAATTTTTTCGTGTTCCAACTCTGGAGGAGCAATATCAAGGACATACACTCTCCTTACATTATATTTCTGAATCAATAGCCTAGTTAACTCAGATCCTAGGCCTCTAGAACCTCCAGTAATTAATGCAATGTCCTTTTCATTCAATGGAATCCACAAATTTGGTGTTTTGAGCTTTCTGTCTACTCTTAGGAAGATATTTGTAGACACTAATGCAATTGCAATTGTCACAAGAAAAGCTCGAAGCTCACTCCAAAATACACTTTTTTGTTAGTAATAATATCATGAAACAACATGCTTATAACATACCATAACAATAAGTCTAGCGATAGTATCACCAACCAGTTTCTAAGTAGACATTTTACTATAGAGTCAATGCTTACCATTTTGAAAAATTGTCGCAAAAAATTTGTATACATTTCTATTGATGGTTCTGAATGTCGAATTCGTAACCTCTGGCTATACCTTTAGTACCTTCTTCTACCAAAGCACCTTCATTTTCTCCAACGTCACCATAGTCAGTACCCAATCCTTTCCAATGTCTCTCTTGTAAGGAGATAGCTGCGGTAGAAACGGTATCTTTTATGACAACATCAGTAGAGAACTTCTTTACCAATGAAGTCTCATGTTCGTTCTCTGGTTCATTATTGATAGATAAGTATTGCCTTCTGAGCGGGGCCGAGTTTGCAGCAAATTTTCCAGTGACGGGATCGAATAATGGTTCTTCAGATTCTTCTTTGATTTCTTGTTCTTGAGTCTCAGGTTCTTCGTCTAGTTCTTCAACTATCTTCTTAAATTCAGTCTCCCACTTACCAGTCCATGTTAATTCGTCATTTAATGCAAGCAACAACTCAAAAGGAGTTATTATTGGCTTGAAGTACTCATTTTGCTGGTCTACTATTATACCTTGTTGGTCACATCCAAGGATACACCATAAGTCTATCAGTTCAAAATTGGCCAATTTAGCTACGTTTGGTTTTCCAACAACAAACATATAATGCTTCTTACCGGCCTTTTTGATTTTATCTTTCAATCCATTCAAAAGAGTGTTGGTGTTGCTAATGGACAAAGTATTCACCAACAATCCAATAGTTCCTGCCGATCTAGCCATTAACATGTGTTTATAACGACGCATGAGATTTGGATAGGGGCCGGTTTTGACTTTGTTCTCCTTCGTATCGTATAATGTAACAGACTCAAATAGAGTGGTTAATTTTAATAATCTTGGTGCATGAGGTACAGTTATGTGAAATAGTTTGTAGTCGCTAAGGCTTTGTTCCAAATCATCACCATCAAAGTTTGGAAGATGGAAACAACGATTCAACAACTGTAAACTTTTGTCAGACTGCAATGGGTTGTAGCCTATAATTTTGGCTTTTGGAAACGCATCCAACAGTATATCAGCGTAGCCAACGTTTGGGTATTTTGCAGCCAATTTTTCAACCAAACAAGACAAGATATACGAATATGGAGCATCTGCCATCAATAATACTTTGGATTGTGGTTCGAATGTCTGTTCAAATTGGCTCAATATTATTTCCAAGTCTATTACAGGTTTACCAAAAACATAACCAACCTCTACCTTTGAAACAGGGTTCAAACATGCATCACCAATGTGAATCACCATATCACCGTTGATATGACCAGCAGCAACTTCATCTACACAGCATGCAGAGTATGAAGTGTCAGCCAAAATCCATACGCTTTGGCCTTCACCCGACTTTGTTGTGTGACATTTATTACTTCCTTTGTCACATCCACAATCGAAACCTTCTTCACACTTCATATATTCAGCACCTAATTTGCTTGATATTTCAGATGCCACATAGCTGGAATCACATACCAAAGTATCAGGAAACTGCAAGGTTATACGTTTGCAAGCAGGTCTGGACTTAATGTACTCCACGATTTGCTCGATTCTGTAATACTCATCCATGAGTTGGTGCAAAATTTTCGTGTCTTCTACAGGCTGTGCCAGAAGATGACTACGATCATGCTGTTGCTTTTTGACCTTTTCAAAGAAGGTGCTTTCGTCCTGATACGTGGAAAGAGCTGGTGCTACTTCGTGTGTCATGTAGTGAAAACTTGAGATGCGATCATAATATATTTCTAAAAATGTCCCGCCCATTCTGACGACATTGGCCTGTAGCAGTATAATTTCCCTTGTTTCAAGTCTCTGATAATGACTTCGCCAGTAACTACATGACGAACACCATTGACGTTTTGCTCGAGAATTATCAACTTTTCCCCTTGCTTTCCTATCACAACAGACGTATGATCTGGAGCTCCAGCAGTAGAGGTTCTTCTGGAAGCTTCATTGTAGAAAGTACAAGAATAGTACTGCAAGATATCACCTCTTTTGATTTCATCAAGTTGTGGAGATCCATTTATTGACACAACGCCGGAATCAGTGCCTTCTACTTGCAAAATAGGAAATCCATGATGTGTGTAGGTGGAAACAAATGCATGTTTTCCACAACCTTTTTCTAAGGCTTCCTTAGCCAAGTCCCAACATTCACCTCTTCCTACTTGCTTTCCAATGTTATGTTCACACCAGGATGCCACATGTTCACCGTAGGTGTTGCTATTGTTCGCTAACTCGCTTATACTAGGAGGATTATTTAAAGGCGAAGGAGTAAAGCTTTCAATGACTGCAGTAGCTGCTCCTATATCGTTTCCTTTCCAGACAATCTTGTACTTAACCATCGATAAGTCTTTAAGACGAATATTTATAGTTCTATTATGTGTCATTGTCATTCCCAGAGACACACCGGAATAGGAAGTGCTGTAATTCAAACCTTCTAAGTCCTTAGGAAAAGCTAAAGGACTACCAGAAGTATCTGCAAACCAACCACTTTGAAGTTCCAAATTAAATTGCGGAGGTTCTTTGGTAGGTGTCGGTAATGGAGCCGGTTGTCTTGTGTAGTTACGACGTGGAGGAGGGGGAGGTTTTGGCAGAACTGACGGAGAAGTTTCAACAACTTGTGATGGTTTTGGTGGGACTAAAGAAGCATTCTTTTCAAAACCTTGAGGAGCTGGTGCTATGATTTGAATATTGGGCTTTGCTCCAACTGGTTTGGGTGCTATTATTGGTTTTGACTTTATTTCTGGCTTGGGTTTTATTTCTGGCTTCAGTTTGATTTCTGGCTTAGGTTTAATTTCAGGTTTTGACTTGAGTGGAATCGACAGAGATGATATTTGGGAAATTATACTTGGTTGACCACCAAAAGGAACGTCATTTACGTGTTCTGTGGATGAGGTATTTGGTTTTGACGCTTGTCTCAAGCCTTGCGATTGCAACAAAATGGAGTTTTCAAGCTCCTGAATATGATTATTAGTTGAATTTCTCAGAAGCAGTTTCGAGTTGGTACTGATATCGGGCTTCTTGGATTCAGGTTTTGGTTTAATCTCGGGTTTTGTTTTAATTTCTGGCTTGACCTTGTCTTCAACAGACAAGTTTTGAATAGGTATACCTTCAGTCTCTCTGTAAGGAGGAGGTTGTTGTGGCATATTTGTAGTACTTGAAGCTTCAGCTGAAGTGGAAGAATAATTATGCTTGACTGGCTTTGGTGGGGGAGTCTTCTTGATTGGCGCAGGATCCAGCTGTCTTGTAGGTAGACTTGGAGTTGCTGGTGTAGGTCTATAATTGAATCCAACGGAGTTCACATTAGAACCATTAGGACTACCGTGATAAGGTCTAGGTGGAGGTGCAAATTTGTTGACATCAGTACCTGGTGCAATTGCTGGAACAGGAGCATGAGTTACAGTTTTAGATGGACCAGGATAAGCAATAGAAGATCGTGAACTATTATTAGAAGAGCCTCCTTTAGTAGCTTCAGGAGTTGAACCACGGCCTTTGTGAACTGGAGGAGGCGCAAATTTGGAAGCATCCGGTAACTGAACCTTAGGCTTTTCTACTTCGTTACCATCATCAACACGAACACCATAGTTGTAAGAATTCTGCAGTAAGGACTGTTGCTGGTTCTGTAACTGACTTTGTGGTTGTACCTGTTGATACTGAGGTTGTACCTGAGGTTGTACCTGTGGTTGTACCTGTTGATACTGAGGTTGAATTTGAGGTTGAATTTGAGGTTGAATTTGAGGTTGTACCTGTGGTTGAATTTGAGTTGGCTGAAATTGATTTTGATATTGTATTTGTTGAGGTTGGGTTTGATGTGGCACTTGCACCGGTTGGTACTGAGGAAGTTGCTCTGATGGAGTCAATTGAGGTTGAACAGGCACTTGCGAGCCATTAATTACCTGCTGAGGTTGAGGTGGATTTTGATAGCATTGTGGATCTTGTGGTACTGAATTACGGGTAGGAAGCTGTGGTCGAGGTGTTTGTTCAACTTGAAGTTGATTGCTTTGTGACTGGATTTGTTGACTGCTTTGTGGCTGGATTTGTTGACTGCTTTGTGGCTGGATTTGTTGATGGATTTGAACAGGCGGTTGATACTGCTGAGGTTGTTGAAATTGACTTGGCTGACCTGGCTGTGCTGGAAACTGGGCTTGTGATTGTGAATAGTTCTGTGACACTTGACCTGGTACATAAGCGTGAGCAGCTACATTTCTCTGTGGTGGTGGCGGCAATGAACTCAATTGATCTTTATTCATAGCTCCCATTGGAGCGCCAGAAAAGGGTTCGTTTTCCTTTGCAGTTCCCAGTTCTTTGCTGCTGTGGCCACTATTCTTATACGTATTATAACCAGCTTTGCCTAGCGCTTTGGTTCCTCTTCCAATTCCCTTCGCAGTAGCTAACCCTGCAGCCTTGAATGAGTCTTTGTTGTTATCCCAGAAGGACATGTTAAGCGATTATGAGATATTGAGATTTGGTGAAGTATTTTTTGAGTACATTTTGAGAGTTTTGATATCAATACATTGAGAGGTAGAAAGACTTTGTGGGTCTAAGAACCAAAAATTATAGACAAGAAACAGTTGCAAGAGTTAGTATGAATGAAATTTCTTGTAGAACCATAACTTTATTAGTATAGTATCTTTTAGGTTAAAAATCCTTGATTAAGAACCTCTAGTCAATAGCCAAAACTAATAGATAACTGAAAATACTACCTACTGCCAACCCTACACTTAAAAATACCGTTGTAAAACCTCCTGCTGCTTCTTTTTCGTCATCAGTGTCCAACAAACTTCCAACAACCATGAATGATGATGTACTCAATTGACCGTTGGACAACCCAAACACAAACTGCAACATGATGTACCAGAAATCAGAATTGATAATGGCACTAGATTCAGCCAGTGCTGTGTATGGATGGATGTTGCAAGTCAAAAACAACGGAATAAAAACCAATCTTGCTAATGCATAAAACACAAGTGTCTTTGGATTCTTTATCAAAAGCCTACTATTAGGCAAACCACAGAAGATTCTACCCAACAAGTCACCCAAGTTCCAGATCAAATAGATAAATGGAATATAGATATCTTTCTTGAAAAAAATAAACTCTGAATCATAGTTGACAGACTCAACAGTAGAAGCAAACACTGGAAATATCAAGGTGATACTGAAAGTAAGAAAAATAGTAGTAACGACATACTTTAATTTGGACCATAATACGCCAAATGGAACGTACACCTCCTGAACAGGGGCATCTTCCTCGTCAATAAACTCGATGGAACTTCTTCTTTCGGTAGACGGTCTCACAGATGATTCCATTGTTTCGTCCAAGAGTTTATAGTCATGATGGGACTTATAAACATTCACCAAATATAAAAACGAAATGGAGGCTATAGATATCAAACTGGCAGTAAGATAGTACACAAACACCCCATAGTTTTTCTGTACAGATTTCTTTTCTGAATGCACTTTTTCATCAACCAACAAAATTGAAATTATAAGAGCTACTGAAGGCAATACCCCAGCAATAGCTTGACCTACCATAACAGCATTTGCATAGATCCCTCCCAAGACATTCACAATCGCCATAGTACCAGTCTGGGCAAAACAAGTAGCCAACGATGATACAAAAACCATAACCATCAACAACACAAAAAATACCACATCGTCCATGTCAATAATGAGTTGAGAAATACATGAACATGCCATGGCCACAAACACAACAACGGTGACAGTCAAACCCAAATTGACTCTAAAATTGTAGTTGACACCGCTTTGAACCTGCGATAAATAGTAGTTGAAGCAGGTGGATGTGACAGTTGAAACCGACATCATGGTGGAAGAATAGATCTTTATCAATGAGCTCGAGTTTGAGAATCTATCAGCGTAGTAGGCAGATGCAGATAAGAAGCAGTTCCAGGGCCATAATAATGCAACTCCAATTAATGTGAAAGTAACATAACGTAACTGGGATAGAGTTAAGGTATAGCTGTAAAGCCTGAACACAACAGGGTCATTACCTTGAGTCATTGGAATGTTTGCTTCTTCGCTAGCTTGTGTGATATCCTCCAACTCAAAGGAGCTTCTGTTCAGCGATGCAATCTTGGATAAACGCGATTAGATTATTTTCTTATCGAGATTCTCAAATGTTTTATGAGAACCTGCAAGAGAATTGTAGTTTTGTAGAAGAGGGTTTAAAGATGTTCTCTTATAAAAGAATAACATACTATTATGGACTTATTTAGTTGAGTCCTCTTCTTAAGGTCGCCAAAGTCATCCTGAAGATTGCAAAGCAGAAATAGGGTTTGTCAAATATAGTTATGTCATTATCCTAATCATTAAACACATCTAAACTTATATGTCAAAGGTTGAAACAATTGTCTCTTCTGAATGAAATATTAGTCCTGCTTTTTTTTTATTATTTCCAACTCCTTGTCGGATTCCTTGATCAACCGTAGCAAATCTGTTTCCACGGTGTAGAATATTCTGGAAATAAAGTAGTTGGGTTCCAGCAAAGGTAAACGCAACGGAGATTCGTCACTCAACCAATATGTCGATTTTGTTTCCTCGAGAATAGGATTAAACTTCAACTTCTGAATTAATTCTCGCCAAATTTTATGGTCGTACTCCATGGACAGGTCGTCCAAAGAATCTTCAATCAATGGCTTTAGCTCATTAATAAAGTCCAATATGCCAACCAAGTTTGTCTTCTGATACTCTATTGCCGATTCCAACGTAAGATTTTTGTCTTGTGTTTGATGTCCCCCAACGTTTTGCATAACTGCATCCATGTTAACACTGTGGGCTATAGAAGGATCCACCACCTCATGGGAACACGCACTTTGTATTTCGTGCATTATAGGGTCTTCTGACAAATTTTTAGTTGTAATGAGAAACAAACCTTCGAACTGTTTAACAAATTGAAGGATAATTTCTTTCATGCTATGGTTACTAAACAACGTATCACCCATATTGGAAATAAGAACAGTCATCAAAGGAACTGCCGCTAGAGCCCATGATATAAAAAATACCTGTCCCAATGGTGTTTTTGGCGTCAAATCACCATACCCAATGGTGATTAAACAAAGGAGACCAAAATATACTGCGTTGAAGTACGTCCAGTCTTCCACAAAACGGAACACTACAGCTCCTATCAACCAAAACACTAGGAAAAGGAAGATACTGAATAACAAGTTCGTGGTTTCTCTCTCCGACTTCAGCTTATGGTTAATATTTCTCATCAACTGGAAGGATTGAGCGTTTGTAACACGAAGATTCTTTTCTCGTACGACTCTAAGAACTCTATTTCTTTCTCTTTCCATTCTGTGCCAAAGCATGATAGGTTGGTTTGTGTTGTGCAGAACCTGGCGAATCATAGTAATTACGAGACCTAAAATTAACACCCCGGTCAAGGAAAATACCAACATAAACGCTTTTGCACCACCACTCAACGGTACAACATCCCCAAAACCAATGGTTGTTGTCGAAACTACGCAAAAGTATAATGCCTTACCATATGTCAAGCCTTCAATCAAGTGCTTGCTACATATGGAACCAATGACTAGCAAAATTGCAAGACTAGCGGTATAGTGCATCAATGCTCTTTCACTCTTGTTTAAATTCAATATCGGGGGGTATTTTCCCAACAAGAAACCAAGTGTGTTCAAGGACATAGTGATCGTACAAAGAAAGTAAAACACAATAGTGAAGGTCGAAAGCCAGTAGGCCTGTGTTCTCTCGTGATTGGTCATATAGCGAGCATTAGTTAGCAAGATTCCAGCTAGAAGCACCGAAAAAGCAACAACCCAGCAGAATATAGACACCAGCTGGGCCACTATATATGTTTTGGTGCTTTTGAAGTTTACAAACAAGGATATGTTTCCAATTAAGCCAAAAACCAAGCCCAAAATATTCAAAACCCGTACTTCATGTGGATCAGGAACTAAATTCCACAGTCCGGCCTCATATCTCCAAGCTTCAGCCAAACCAATGATAGATGTCATATTAGCTAGTGGTGCAAGACAAGCGGATATCAAGGGAAAGAACGTGGACACAACAAACCAGAACAAAAACCCAGGCTCTCCTGGATGTAAATTCATATTCGACACTGCACTTAGTGGAGCATCCATCATCTTTGTTAATGGTAACGGCGGTATTAACTTTTCTTCTTCAATCATATTATGAAGGTTATAACCGCCGTTCATTAATGGGGTAATAGTATGAGAAGTTATGAACTTGGAACGAACAAGATCCTCACACAACGGATTCCCGTGGGAGTCTATCAACTTGTGCTCATCGAGGATCATCCCGGGTAGCATACCAGAGACCCTTGAAGTCATATAGTCATCAGAATCGAAAGTTTAACTTTGTATTTAGATTTCTATGTACACTCGTTTTATGAGATGCGCGACATTGGTGGAGATCATGTCGCATCAATTTCTACTGGACACTGTTAACAGTGCTTCAAGTCTATTGGACATTCGTTGTTAGGATCCAAGATATACTTTCTCAACAAATTCCTGATCACGTTGTTCTTCAGTTCTGACATATCTTTCTTGGAAATCTTGTGCAAGATCTCGTTTCTGGTTTGGTCGTATTCAGATGTCATCAAGGTTTCCAAGATGTGTTTCAAGTGCATCTTTCTGTTTTCAATTTCAGTCAAACCTTTGGTTGCACTAGAGATCTCCAAGTCTAACACTGGCTTAGCGTTTGGCCATGCTGTGATGTTGTATTTGGATTTGATTTCGCTGATTTCTTTCACCAAGTTTTCTCTGTCTGCTTGTGGGTCACTCTGAACTTTGTGAAATATTCTGTCCAACAACTTCAAGTCTTCTACCTTGGTTATGACCTTCATTAATTCATCTTTTCTATTTACGAATTCATTAACCAATGACTTTTCTTCTTCCGACACTCTTTCCTTGGCCAATTTCTCATATAATGCAAACTGTTGACCCTTATCGACTTTGATCTCTGCGATGGTGAAATACTTTCTTGCTGATATTTTGGGGATAGCTTCGATTCTGACTATATCTCCTTCTTTACACAAGTTCCCTTGGTCGTGAACCAAATAGTCTTTTCTTCTCAAAACATCTTTATTAATCTTTTTATCATATGTTTTGGTCTGCACTCTGACTTTGACAGTCTTGTGCATCTTTCCCTGGGACACAACAAGCCCTATAAAGTTCTGTCTGGCCATAGTGAAAAATTATGATGAAGTTTTTCACTCGTTTGACAAAACTTTTCAGTGCGAAACTACTCGTTACCCGGAACAACACTCCAGCATCAAGTACTACTAGAGACTCTATAAAACACACAGAGAAATTGGAGTTGATCACCAAAAAATGTCTATTAACGGACGGTAGGAAGAACTGAAGCAATTTTTTCAAGCAAAATCTTATTTTCCTCGGAAGTACCAATGGAGATTCTCAAGGCTCCAGTACAATTTAATTCCTTACCTCTAAATCTGATCACAACCTGGTCTACTTGAGCCAATTTTGTGTACAAGGCATTAGCAACATCATTGGATGGGGTTCCGGATTTGTCCAAGAATTGCACCAAGATGAAATTGGAATCCAAACCACCAATGTTCTTTCCTACACCATCTATTTGAGCCAAACCTTCAATAACTTTTGCTCTTTCTTCGATGATCTTTGAAACTAGTGTTTGCATGGTGGCCAAGCCAGAAGAAGTGGCTCTGGTGGCAACTTCAGCAGTCAATGACGAAATATTGTAAGGATATTTCATAGAATTCAAGTATGCCGACAATTCAACTGGACTGAAGGTGATACCTAATCTAATACCCGCCAAACCAAATGACTTGGACAATGTCTGCATCACAACGAGGTTTTTGTATTGGTTCACCAATGTGGACATGGACTGACTATATTGATCGTCAGAATCAGTGAAATCTATATAAGCTTCATCCACCACTACCATCACATTTTCGTGTTTCAATTGGTTTAAGAGGTCAATGATAGTAGCAACATCAAGCAATTTTCCAGTAGGATTACCTGGGGAAGTCAAATAGATCAATTTGACGTTTGGATCTTGTGTGACAGTTTTAACGATAGCGCAAACATCAGGCTGAAAGTCTGGAAATGTCAAAGGGACCTTGACCAACTCAACATCGTTCATAGTGGCACAGATATTGTACATTCCATATGTAGGCGGACAGACCAACAACTTATCCTTACCTGGTACACACACACATCTTAATAACATATCAATACTTTCATCAGAACCAACTCCAAGACAAAGGTTTTCAATCTTCAAGTTATCAGCAGGATCACTCAAAAACTTATTTGGCTTCTCATTTCTGAAGTTGATAATGTTGGTTTTCAAGTCAGCCTGATGTGGATCTGGATATCTATTCAATTCGAGGCCTTGTTCAGTTTCCGATACCGACGATAACGCTGGACCGTGGGTATTTTCGTTTGCATCTAATAGAATACCGACCTTATAGTCGTCTCTAGCACATCTATAAGGTTCTAAGCCTAAGATGTTAGGTCTAATCAATTTCTTAAACTCCACCATTAATAAAGGAATATATATTGAAGAGATTACAAAAGTTGAGAAATATGAGTCAAGTAACGAGCGACACGCAATAGCTGCAAAAAATGTCTTGCGACATCAAAGAGTGTAGAGAAGCACAGCAGTTGTTAGTGGTTGAATCTTCTAGACAGATGGGGAGTTAATAGGGGACATGAATCTGACTCGATAGTCTGGAGATTTTTTAAGGGTCTTAAATGGCTTCATAATTCGATTTCTGGCTCTTTTGTATACTGTCTCTTGAGTGGTGTGGGGGTCTAAAGATGCTTGTACGGCTGTGTCAGAAACCATGCTGTGCTCTATGCTGTCGGTGTCAGGGTCATGTGTATCTTGCTTATTCACCTGAGTTGGGGGCTGGTCAACAGATCCAACTGAAGTTACCGACATAATCGACTTGGCAGTGGGGACTCTGGACATGCTAGGGGTCTGTGGGCTGAACAAGCTGGCAACAGTGGAATTGCTTCTCTGTTTCATGGCTTCAATCAGAATTTCTTCTAACCGTTCGTCAAAGTCCTCTTCGATCTCGTCTATGGCTGGTACGTCACTATTATCAGGTCTGTGGGTGTCAGGAGAGAATATTTTATTCTCTAACTCAGCACTTTCGGAAAATACTTTTTTGCGGGACCACAAGTCGAAGAAGTTTCTGATGGAGTCCTTGGTGTACCTTGTATAGGTTCTGATGGTGTTGGAATTGGACTCCTGTGACAGGATTGGCGTTGCTAGGTTTTTCGCTTTCATAATTGAAGAAATAAGTGGGTTGGCTTTAGTTATTATAGCGTTTGCAGATGGAACGACTTTCTCGTCATCCAACTCCTCTCTAAATAATTTTTCCAACTTTTGTGGTACTAAGTCATCCTTATATGCACGGAGAGAATTACTCGGTTGGGTGACAATATCAGGTCCGCTGTTCTCTATGCACTCCCGGAAATCGTTCCATTGCATAATCTGACTGGGTGGATAGGCATTCTGGAAAGTCTCGTTATTTTCTAGTGTTTGTTTTAAGTTGCCATTCACCACCTTGCCAATTTTGTTTCCCTCCACAGGTTTGCCAGAACCGGAGTGGAGACCAGAATCTAAACCAATGCGACTGAAGCCACTGCTTAGGGAATTGAAGAGTCCAGCCGGAAGATACTTGCTAGCTAGTGTGGCAGTAGACTCCCTGCTTTCATCCGGGGACTCCCTTGTGCTCTCCGGATCAGTCCTTGACCGTTCTGTGTCAGCCATGTAAGCAGTATCGGCACTGACAAGAAAATTTACAGGTTGAGATAAAGTATGGTGATAATTTTTCAAGGTTTTCAGTATGACGTAGTCACTTTGCATGGAATCAGCCACAAGAATCAACTCTCCTTGCTTTCTTGCTTTCTTAGTAAACAAGCTGTGCATGCTACTATGGTCTATTTTTCGGGTACGGTTACTATTTTCATTAGTAGGTGTATAAGTTGTTGTTTGGGGGGTGTTTCGAATGTCGTTTGCACTACACTGGAATTCCCAATCTTGGCCAAAATTGTGTTCTGTCTCGGCACCAACTCCTGGGACACTTTGGCGGTTTGCTAAAGTATTAAAGAACGTAATAACTTCTTCTACAAGGGACACACTACTGGAACTTGCCGAGGTCATTGTGTACTTTTTGCAACCACAAAAAGTGGTGAGATTATTTATAGTGAGACATTGGTGATATTTTGAAGTGAACTTGAGTCTCGGTTGAGATAGCAGGCTGATTTCAGGAGTGACTTGTTGATTCGGAAGTCAAATAGGGCACTAGAACTATTTAAGATCTGGAAAGTCAAGCCACAAGTTGCTTAACACTTCCAAACCAGTACTAAACTCGTAGTTTTAAGAGATACACCCAGACTCTTATACCGCTGGCAAAATTGAAGAGGACAAGAGTCAACACCAGTCAAGGAATTGCTTTTTATACTAACCCTACTCATGAGTATATCATATTTATTCTATAAATTTCTGGAGATACCTTACAAACTTACATAATCAAACACTAGAGTTCAATATTCTTAGAGGGACACACCAAAGGTATTCAAACTTACTAAAGTTATTAAAGTTATTGAATTATTGAAATTATTAAACTTATTCACACCCATCACACCCATCACACCCACTAAACTCAACTCCTAATCTCACCTATCCCATATTAAATACACCTCACAAAAATTCTCTCACAAACTATTTTCACCATGGAAATCGAGTTGCAATACGACAACAAGGCTAAAAAGATATTGGTCCCAGAACCATTCAACGATGAATATCCAAAGCTTGGTGAAGATGTCGACCAATTAAACGCTTTAATCACAGAACTCATAGCCAACGGAGCTGATGTGCCACCTGTGGCTACTGGTGAGTCCTTCTCCAAAGACATATCCAAAGTTGTCAAAAAAATGTACGACAGTGGTGTTGAAGCGTTTAAACAAAACAAGTTCGACGACAGTGTAAGGAAATTTGATATTGGGATCCAAATGGTCATAAGAAGACACAAGTTTGAAGCGTTCCAAGGTACGCTACAAGAATTGTCCATGTTTTTGATGTCGAGAACCGACGCTAACTTGAAGGCCAAAAACTATTTGCAAGCTTTCAATGACATCGATATGTTGCTCAATATGCAAATGTGCTTGCCAGAGAACTTTCTCAGAAGAGGTGTGGCCAACTACTTTTTGGGTAACTACGAGGCTGCCAGAGCCGACTATCAAAGAGGATTGGCTTTCGATCCAAACAACACTCGTTTGCGTGACGAGTTGGAAAACTGCTTGGACAAGATCTTGGAGGAAAACGGAGACCACCTTTAGTTTGTAATATACAAGTTTTTCTATGGTATTTCTAGGTTCTCTAAACCTGTATTTCCCACACTCATATTTTCAGATCGGTGCTCGCGATTTGTTACTGTTGAGATATCACAAAAGGTGTTATCTGATTTCTTCACATGAATACTTCAAAGAGGAAATACAGCACCGTGAGTTCTACTCAGTCGGTATCAGACTCATCATTTATGCCGGAGTCTGCACACACAGAACCAAGCGGTTCAAGAGGGGCCCTAAAACCTGGAAGACTAGGCTCCTTATACACAAGTACCGCCACTCCCACTTCTCATTTTCAACAAACAATGACAGGCCCAACAAGCATAGTCGACCTTACAGGCGACTCAGATGACGAGGCTGCATCAGATTCCGTTACAAATGTGCTGGTGTCCCATGAAAATGGGTTTAGAAACCAGAATTTGAACGATTTAGAAAATGGTGACTCAGCTGCAAAACGCAGACACAGAGATTCTGTAACTCCTTTAAGTGTGTCAGAGACTGAACTGGAAAAAGAGAATTTGAAACAAGTGACTTATAACAATTTGCACCCAGCAGACCTGTTGATAGGCTTTAAATCGCCGATGACACACGTGAATGATTATAGAATGGAAAATAGCCTGCCAGATGCACAATTCAACAAACTAGGTATAGATATAAGCAAATTTCAGAATCTCCACGACATAATAGAGAAGTTTCCAACCGCAGAAGCAAGAAACAAGTCTGAACTGGCTTCAGAGTTGAGTCTTGACCAAGCAAATATGCCTTCAATCAAGGTACCAGAGTTTCAAATTGAGTCACAAACTGAGGAGGGTTCTGACTCAGGTATGGAATCCGCTTTAGACTTTGCAAGTTTATCCGATGGTGACTCACTACCAGATCAACCTCAGTCAAACAACAAAATAACAACGCAAATTTTGTCCAGACAAGATGCAGCTTCGAGTTCCACAAATGCTGATGAAGCAAGTAAAATTTTTAAGCAACCATCTGATATTTACATGCAGAACAATAATAGCGTAATCGAAATTGATGAAAAAGAAGATAACACCCCTCAACAAAATCCAGGTCAAAATCAGAACTCAGTTGATCTGGAGTCCGACGATGACTTGGAAATTATCGAACCAGAAGTTGCAGCTAAATTAGAAGTTTTCAAGAATAGGCCAACTCACTTTGTGCAGCCTTCATATTCCTCACCTGCTGTCAAGCGAGACCCTAATCTTCCATTTAATACACCTGCTCCAGTACCACATTGGGGAACTGGTTCAACACAAGAACAAGTACAAGGAGAATTGACGCGGGAACGAGACGATAGAATTAACAGATTGGTAATTGAAAGAGATAAGGTTGTTATCGAGCTCCAAGCTTTAAAAAGTAAAATTAGATTAGCAAATCAGAGAATCACCCAACTTCATTTTTCGCCTGGCGTCCCACAACACGCTATTGCTGCTGAGAAAAGTGCTTTGGAAGTATTGGAAGCTAGTTATGATAGAAACACGAATGCCTACAGACAATTAGAAAGAAGTATTGGGTCACTAAAGTATGGTAACAATAATATTTCTGCAGATGAAATGGAGAGGATTAGAATTCAAAGAGCCTTTCAACAACGGGAGCAAATGATTAGAGCGCAGAACGCTTTGATCCAGCTGCAAGGTGGTCTCCACAGACCACAGTCGACTTCAGTTTTCAACGACTATTCCTCCAGGATAGGTAACCAACAAGTTGAGTTTAGTAATAGTTCACTAGGACTAAATTCTATTACGACGTCAGAAAACATGGGAAACCAAGATTTTGAGTCGGAGCACTTGAAAGATTTGATCGACAATATTGTGGAGGAGAATGAAGAAGTAGACGAGGAAGGTTTAGCTCCTACCCCAAGTAGTCTTTCTACGGCATTATTGAAGCATCAGAGGGTAGGTCTTTCGTGGTTATTGAAAATGGAAGAGTCAAAATTTAAAGGTGGTGTACTTGCGGATGATATGGGTTTGGGTAAGACAATCCAGGCATTGGCTCTTATGATGGGGAACAAGTCTGCTGATGAAAATTGTAAAACTAACCTTATTGTTGCTCCAGTTTCGTTGCTCAGACAATGGAAACAAGAATGCGAAGACAAAGTGAAGGACAACCACCAGTTGACTATAGGGTTGTTCCATAGTTTAGAGAAACAGAAAATGCTTACTCCAGAGCGTATAAAGAAGTATGACATCGTATTAACTTCTTACGGAACTTTGTCATCGGAGTTTTCAAAGCATGGCAAAGAGTCTGGTGGTCGTTATTACTATTCGCCAATTTACCATGAAGATATGAAGTTTTATAGAGTCATTCTCGATGAAGCTCAACAAATCAAAAACAAGGATACAAAAGCTTCTAGGTCTGTGGCTGAGTTGAAAGCCACCTACAGACTCTGCTTAACAGGTACACCTATGCAAAACAATATTGAAGAGTTCTATCCTATTGTTAGGTTTTTGAAAGCACAACCTTACTGTGAGTATAATAAGTTTAGGTCTGCAATCAGCGCTCCTATAAAGGTGAAACAAACCGAGCAGCTTCAGCAAAAAGCTTTACATAGACTACAAGTTTTACTTAAAGCTGTGTGTTTAAGAAGAACAAAGGACTCGCTAATAGATGGAAAGCCAATTTTGACTTTACCAACGAAGCATGTTCACGCTGATTTGTCTAACATGGAAGAGGAAGAATATGAACAATATACTGGAATTGAAAGTAAAAACGGTGAAAAGGCAAGAATGATGATGGAGTCTAGGGGAAATGCATGGTCGCATATCTTAGTTTTACTTACTAGACTTAGACAAGCATGTTTACACACGTTTTTATGTGAGTTATCTTCAGTGGATTCTGCTAGTAGGTTCAAGAATGAGCACTGGCGAACACTTTTGGCTTCTGTAGAGAATTTAGATGAAGTAACCGTGACTAAGATTAAAAATTTCGTTATAACACAAGGGGAACAAGCAGGTGCCGAGGATAAAGTAGAAGAGATAAAAGATGAACCAGATTTGATAAACCATGAAGTAGTTACTTCCACCAATGGTGGACTGCAAGAAGAAAATGTCAGCGAATTGAATGCATCTAATGACCAGGAAAAAAGACTTCAGCTTAGAGAAGATATCAAAAAGGTATTGGGAACCCTAAACGACACAACCTCAACAACAATGATTGTGTGTCAAGTATGTTCCTTACCTTCCACATACTTGTCCATGTTTGAATTCCCATGTGGTCACCGGATTTGTGATTCATGTATTGACGAATTCTTTTCTTCTCCAGATGAAGAAGCTGGCGATTCATATGTTGCCAAGTGTAAAGAATGTCCTCAAAGAATCAGCATCAAGGATATTATTGATTATTCTATCTTTTGTAGAAAGTACGTGGACAAATTGAGTTCACATAGTATCAAAGAAGAACTTAACCAGCAGTTCAGTGACAAAAAGACGGTCGCTGATAAAATAATGATTCTAGCAAAGAAGTATGATGGTTTCGAACCATCTACAAAGATGTACAAAATCATGGAATTAATAGAAACGATTAGAAGAGATTTTCCTGGAGAAAAGATTATTGTGTTTTCACAGTTTACCAGTTTCTTTGATTTGATGAAGATCATGTTTGATCAAGCTAGAATCCCATTTTTAAGGTATGATGGATCAATGTCGGTGGACAAGAAGGATATGGCCGTCAGACTCTTTTACCAAGGTGACGTGCAAGTGATGTTGACTTCCTTAAAAGCCGGTAACGCTGGGTTAACTTTAACTTGTGCATCCCATATCATTTTGTGCGATCCATTCTGGAACCCATATGTTGAAGAGCAAGCTATGGGAAGAGCACATAGATTGGGCCAACTGAGAGAAGTTCATGTTCATAGAATTTTGTTGAAAGGAACTGTTGAGGAGCGTATCATCAAGCTCCAAGAAGAAAAGAAAGAGATTATCAATGCAGCCTTGGATGAAACTGGGCTTAAGAATGTTAGTAAGTTAGGAAAGAGAGAATTGGGGTTCTTGTTTGGTTTGAATACGTTGTAATGTATCAAATACTGTATTATTATTATTTTGGGTATTGTTAGAGTAATATATAAAGCTAGGTTCTGAAGTTTTTTACTTTAGCTAGATTTTCCACCCATATGTTCTCTTTTATCAAGGATTGGTTATAACATAACTCCCAGGTTATAATGTTTTCAAAATTCTGACCGTATTTGGACAAAGACTTGCAAAGGTATATTATTTGCAAAATCAAACCATCCAATTGGTGTCTGACATCTGTGTCTTCGGTTGATACTTTGTCGTCATCATCAATATTCAACAATTCAGGCAAGTATATCTTAAACTCGTTAATCAATAAGTATGCTAGATTTTTTATGAATTGATTTATCAAGATGTTGTCTTCACTTTCGTTGGTTACCAAGTTCAAAGACTGGTTAATAATAGTGAAAAACATCGACACCGAGTGATATATTTCAGATCTGAAGATCTCGATGAATCTCTTGAGGTATGTGAATTTGTTAAATTTAATCAAAGGTTTCAAGGTTGAAATCTCGTTGACAATAAACTTGTATCTGGAGTTGAGGAATACAAGCTTCAAGAACCTAGTTTTTTCGATGGACTGATTGTTGTTAATCAAGTCGCTGTTCAAGTTCAAAAGGTCTAGCTGGTTCAAGATGTTGAAGATCTTTACCAAGTTGTTTTGTTTCAAGTTGGTGTTTAATAGTTTTATCAAGTTTTTGATCATCAAATGCAATTCCTTATTGATCTGCTTATTTATCTTGACAAATACCGACATGGAAGGAAACTTTGCTATCAAAGTCTTTGACAACATTGAGATATCCAACGCTTCTTGGTAGTTACCTTGCATAATACAGATTTTACACAAGGTAGGCAATTCCAACAAGTCCAAAATCGAATCAATGTTGCTCAAAACAGAGCTATTAGACTCTATGGAGTTTTGCAACAGTTCGTTGATCTTGATTTCGTACCGGGACGAGTCTTCGATTTTTATGATCTTGAGCATGGTTTCCACTTCCAACTTCATTTCGGTAGTGATAGTCTGGTTGATATCCTTCAAATCTTGACTTATGTCCACAATCAAGTCCCGGTTATCATTAGTGATGCTGGACAACTTTATGTCTGCATTTCTCTGCTGGTTGTCCAACTCTGCAATCTCTTCTGTCAATGTTTTCAGTGTTTGAGGATTCGATTCGGTGGTGGTTGTGAATGCCGCTGTAGACAATAGGTCTTCGTTCAGGAGCAATTCTTGCAAATACTGTCCCGATAGCTCTACAAGACTGGGGTCCTTGAGTATGTACCCCTTTACATGCGGATCCAAGTCCCCAAGCAACTTATCAAGTAACACCTTTGACATGTTTATGGAGAATTCCACGCGACATCTTGCACTGAGAAATGTCTCGAAATGCGACTTTTAACAACATGAGGAATTCACCGATAAAATTATCAACGAGTAAAGGAGACTAGCGTTGCAGTTTATTCAAGGGGATTGATTGAATAACAACAAACAAAATGGAAGGATTATTCTTCAACATTGACTATGGATACGTCGAAGGGGTAGTGAGAGGATACAGAAACGGGTTGTTGAAAAGTAACCAGTACTTGAACTTGACCCAGTGTGATAACTTGGATGACTTGAAATTGCAATTATCTTCCACAGACTACGGGAACTTTTTGGGCCAATACAGCGGTCCTTTGTCCACTTCAGTTATCAGAGACAGCTTGTCCAAGAAATTGTACCAGGAATTCCAATATTTGAGACAACAAGCCAGTGGAAAGTTATTGAAGTACTTGGATTACATCAGTTACGGTTACATGATCGATAATGTAGCATTGATGATCACTGGTACTATTCACGAAAGAGACAGAGCTGAAATATTGGCTAAATGTCATCCTTTGGGTTGGTTTGATACCTTGCCTACATTGTCCATTGCAACAGATATCGAGAGTTTGTATAGCACTGTGTTGATTGACACCCCATTGGCGCCTTTTTTCAAGGACTGCTTATCGGCTGAGGACTTGGACGATTTGAACATCGAAATCATCAGAAACAAGTTGTTCAAGAACTACTTGGAGTCGTTCGTTAATTTCGTGGAAACCGAATTTGGCGAGCCTGATAAGCAAATCATGTTGAACATGTTGAACTTTGAAAGTGACAGAAGAGTTATCAACATTGCTTTGAACTCCATCAACAACCAGGAACTAACCAGCGAAGATAAAGTGAGTTTGTTCCCAGAATATGGAAAGTTGTACCCATTATATCACATCCAGTTGTCGAACATCGACGACCCTGAACACATCAAATCCATTGTAGGTTCTATTGGCGACTACAAGGACTTGTTCAACGACAACCTGGACTCGTCCGGAACCTCCAGAAACTTGGAAGATTGGTTCTACTTGTTGGAAATGCAATACTGTAAGAATGCCTTCACCCAGCAGTTCACCTTGTCTACTATTTGGGCCTGGTTGAGATCAAAGGAACAAGAAATTAGAAACGTTACCTGGATTGCTGAGTGTATTGCCCAGAACCAAAAAAATAGAATCGATAACTATATAGCTGTCTATTAGGTCATTGTCGTTGTTAATGTTAATTATAATATAGAGTGTTCTCTTGGTTGCAATAGTTTCGCGTCTTTAATATTGGTTTAATATTGTGGATTGAAGTTCAGGCTAATATTGTGGATTGAAGTTCAGGCTAATATTGTGGATTGAAGTTCAGGCTAATATTGTGGATTGAAGTTCAGGCTAATATTGTGGATTGAAGTTCAGGCTAATATTGTGGATTGAAGTTCAGGCTAATATTGTGGATTGAAAGTTCAGGCTAATATTGTAGATACCGGAGATAACCCTACACATGCAACGGGCCCTTGGTTTCTCGGGAACTACTACGTTTGTGACCCACTTGGCAGAAGTTTTTCTGGCGGTAAATGCCATCAATTCCCAGGCACTTGTGATTATCAGCACCAAAGGGCTTATCGTGTACACTGATCCCAATGGAATAAACTGCCAGGCAGTAATAGATTCCTCTTTGTTCAGCACATTCAACTTATTTTATAGTGATGGTGACAGTGACAGTGCTAGAAATAGACGGCACGATGCCCCAAATACACAAGAACTGATAGATGAAGAAATTAGGTTTGGCATAGATCTTGGTTTTCTTTGTAGTACATTCGATAGCTTGAATACCAACCCCAAGAATAAAACTGTGTGTTACTTGAACTATGGTGGCGAGGGGGCTCCTTTCATAATAGAGTTTGAAGATACCATAATGAGCGAAAGCATTGAATTTCTAACTTTTTATGTCGACAGCTTGTATCCGTATGATAGTGCAGATTATGACGAAACGCTATTATTGTTGGATCACAGCAAACTAAGATACGAAATGATTTTAAACAGCAGTGTTCTTGCGAATATGTTGCAAGACTTGGCTGATATCAGCACCGAAGGCATTTTTATATGTCTTTCCAAGTACTTTGGTGACTTTCTAAGTTTTGTTTCAAAGGGTCCTTTAGGAGAGCTGAAATTAATATTTCCTAACGAAAAGAGTGCTTTGGAGACCTTGGAAATAGCAGACGAAACAATGAGAGACTTTTCGAGTTTCAAGTTCCTGAAGTTTTTCAAGATCTTTAAAGCTGTTAAACTTTCAAACAAGTGCAAGATTCAAAGTGATACCCGAGGTGTGTTCAGTGTACAGTTTATCTGCAAGACATCTAATAACAACAACTACACTGGAACATTAATTAATATTAACATGTATGAAAACGAAATCGAAGAGGACCAAGCACTGACAATGGGCTTTTATGGAAGATTGGATAGTATCTTTGACGAGGAAGCAGAAGCGGATTCGATGGTAGCTAAGAGAAGAAAAGTTAATGAAACCAAAAACGCAAGCATTAGAAAAGAGGTGCCTATGTTTATCTAGGGGTCTACATATAGGAAGTGCAGCATAATGTATATTACAAGTAACTAATCTTGAATGCCATTTGCAAGGTTTCTTTGAGACTCAGACCTAAGCTTATCTTTCTAGCGTTTAGAATTCTTGAAATAATGAACAACAAAATTAAACTTACCAATATCACCGGGGAATTGGCTTGTAAAAACCTCTTGGTCAAGTTGTAATGGTATAGGAGTTTTTGCTTCAAGGTGTCGATATCACCAGACGCAGCTGGTACGGTTTTGGGTGAAGGGTCAGTTTGATTCGACTCCCTGATTTGTTTCAAAGACTTGTATTTCAAGTCCTTTTCAAGCTTTTCGGTGTTTTCTTTCTTCTTTTGTTCTCTTGTTTTCTGAGCCTTCAACTGGGCTTGCTTTTCAGCTTCTGCTATTTTATCTTTTTCAAGCAGGTTCAACTTATCCAAATACAAACTCTTTTGTGCAATCAAGGGGTTTTCGATTATGAGCTGTTTAGCATCTTCTATTTGCTCAAGTTCAGGTAATATTTTCAATGCAAGCAACTCAACTATCTTTTTCAAAAACTTTTCGTCATTGACAGTTCTGTTTTCAAACCTCAAACCAGAATACAACTTGATGAACTTGTTATATACCACAGCTATATCCAAGCCAATGTAATTGATTAAATATAAGTTGTGCAAAAGCTCAGGTGGAATATCATTGACGTCTTCATATATGGTTATCAAGTCACCATAGATAAGATCTTCTTGCAACAGGGCTATTATGGCCTGTTTTTCTTGTTTTGCAACCTTAAAATCACCATTGGACTGAAGAATGAGCCCCACTTCTGTCAAATACAAGTTGAGGATCTTTATGAATAAACCTTCGTCGATTACTCCAGAATTCAAGTCTCTTACTAGGGTGGCATGCTGTGGCCTCAAGATTTCAAACGATTTGTCAAAGTTCTTGTTCATGAAGAACTTCAACGCCAACTTGTAGTTGTTTTCGATCAAGTTGGTGGTGCTTAACGAACCGTTCATGTCTGACATTATCAATGACTGTAAAATTCCGCGGTACTTTTATGGGGAAGATAACTGTGAAAGGTGAGTTGGAATACTTCAGCCGATGAGATTCAGAGCTTTGAGGAGCGAGGCAGGCGAAATATCAGTAAGTATAGAAATGGTGGAACATGTAGACGGCGAAGTTAGATAGATTATAGGTTTCTGCAATATCACTGGATTACAAGAATAGTCAACTTGATGTGGTTCATACAAGTCATTGATATCTAAAAGATCCTGATGTTCCAAAACAAATAACGGATTCAGGTTGAAAATATCTTGGAGGTAGTAAACGGACTCATGGTAAGTTGGCATTGTAGATAATTTCATGTGGGAAGGAAGTTTGTAGGGCTCATGAGTTTGGGGATCGATTTGGCCACATGCAATTTGAGTAGCAACCCGACGAGGAATCCCTCCACCACAACAAAACGGTAACCGGTGGCCAAAGCCGTCTCTTTTTATTGGATTGAGGGTAGTAAGTTTGCTGGTAGTCGTACTGTACACCGTAGAGTAGGTTAAAGCCAAACGCAACTGTTCATACTTGTACAACAACGCTCCAGTGTTGGTGATGCCAACAGAATGAAGAATCCGAGCAACCAGTTCATGATTATGGATTCTTGTCAATAGCAAAGGAGTATCAACGAAAACAGGGCTGTGGAGGTATCTGCATCCTATAAAAAACGAGAGTGTAATCAAGTCTCTAGTACAATAAGTGCCACGGTTTCTGGTGTATTCCAAAAAGATCTGCTTGGAAGCATAGAAATCACTAAGTACCGTGGCTGCACCTAATGCAAAAGAATCATAGTCTTCGGTGAAGATGGCTTCCACCTCTCCATTTTGTTCTAGGTACACTAATTGTGGAGTGGCTTCAAACGGTGCAACAGTGAACTTGATTCCAAATGTTTGTAGGATTGCCATCAACCCTTTGGAAACATCTCCACTGAACTCGGTGGCATAAATGTACTCCGAATCTAGGACCTGCTTTCCTACCTGAAGTTTTTTGGTGATGATGTTTCTAACCGCATCCTTTGATTTGGCTTCAGCCTCACTAATCACGGTTCTAATAGGAACTGTTTGACCTGGAAATACAAAAATCGGCTCAATGTCAACCTTTCTGAGATCATACAACGATTTAACAAGTGCCACCAAGAACAATTCACATTTGGTTTGGTGATACACTGCTTCAGCATCAAGCCTAGCATATTTTCTCATCCAAACGACGGCATCAATACCAATAAACTTCCGGCGATACTTGCTGTAACTGACAAGCCTCTTCGAACAGTTGATGGTTTCAAAGTAATTAGGCATACTATAGTAAAGAAAACAATTGCTACGATTTTATAGTGTTCCCAGAGTTTCAGATTTGAAACACCCTACAAAATCTGAAACAAATCCTCGACATGCAACTATATTAAAAAAGCTTTTCTAAAAAGTAATATACACCTCCCAAAACTAACACCCCGGTTCCTATGACTGGGAAGCACCAATATGGTATTACCAGCACGTACGCTGGAGGTTTGATAAATGGGAACAAAGCCATAAAAACATTGGCTGCTAAAAACACTATTATCAAAATAGTAGGAGTAGCAAACTTCAAAGAACTCTTATGAGACTTGAATGCCAATAACAGCAGTGTCTCGCCACTGGAACTGTTCCAGGAAGCGTCGGTAAACCTCAAGTACACCAACCCGAGGGTCAATAAAATGTTAATCCAAGTACCTGGATAAATGTACAAGTTTACAATAAACTCGTAGATCTCCGTGGAGGGTGGAACCACTAATACCACCACGGTAACTAGCCAATGCAAAGCCAAAGAATGGTTAAACTTTTTGAAGTAGCTTGAAAATGGAATCAAGTTTTCAGCTGCCAACTCTTTATTGACAATGGAGTGAGCGTAGGATACGACCAACACGTTTCCAAAGTTGGAGACAGCGATAAACAAGGGTAATATTCTGGAGGTTATGTTTTCTCCGAAAATCTTGTTGAAGAAAATCCCAGCAATAAGAACTCCGCTGGACATGATTTCCGATTTGGGAATCACCACCAAGTAACTCAAGATCACTAAAAAGTACAACACAGTAGTAAGCAATACTGCCAAAGGAGCAGCTCTGGTCAAAACTTTATAAGGATTCTTTGTTTCGCTAAGGACGTAGTTTGCATTTTCCCAGCCCTTGAAGGAATATATGATTTCCAATAAAGCCACCGACACAGAATAGTAGTTTGTGGGATGAGGCAGGTGGAAAATGTTGGTAAAGTTCCCAGATTTGGGTAATTCGATGCAATTGAGCCACACCAAGGCTCCACATGTGATGATCAACATCAATATAAGGATTTTGCTGACTCCCAAGAATATGAAAAAGAAGTTGGATTGGTGGTTATGGTAAACATGCAAGTAACAACAGATGGAAATACACAACACTCCGATGGATTTAACGTAGAACCCGCTTAGTTCTCCGTCATTCAATTCGCCAAAGATAGCAAACAACACGTATTTTCCAAAAGCATAGGAGTTTCCAGAGCTGAAGCCTAACCACACTATCAGAAACGAATACACAAATCCTATTAGTCTTGGGTGAAACACTCTCTGAAGGTAATTTTTCTCACCCCCGTTTCGAATTGGAAGATTAAGGGAGTATTCAAGGTATATAAGGATCCCACAGCCAATTACCACGCTTCCAAGCAACCATAGCGAAAGGTATAGGCCGATGTTTCCACCACAGTATTGGAATATTATTGACGGGGTCAGAAAGATTCCTGTTCCTATCATTTTGTTAACTATAAGGGACATGGCAGACCATGAGTTGATCTTGGCCATTGTATATGAAAGGGAAAAAGATAGTGATAACAAATATTTGATGAGGCTGCAAAATTAACAATACTTGATTTGGATTATCGAATATCCCGTGATCAAAAATTGTTTTGGTCAGAGTGTTTTTGTTATTTTAAAGTAGGAGGGTATAGATAGCAGTAAGAGTATGCATGATTCCGGTGGAATTAACAACGGATTCTACAAATGACAGACAAAAGACTTTAGAATCATCTGAAACCTGTGAAATCAGCGTAAAACATGTAAAGCCTCAGAAATCAGCGTAAAACATGTAAAACCAAGCTTAATCACCATAAAACATGTAAAACCAAGCTTAATCATAAAACCTCAGAAACTAATCAAATCTGAAAAGAATCAAATCTGAAAAGAATCATCTTATCAACCAGAAGGTGTGTTTACTCAACTCTACTAACAAATATATATTAGGCAGTTCTTTCAATAAGATGGATACCACTATCACTCTCCACCGGTTCACTGATCTCGCCCACATGCAAGTTAAATGCAGCCTCTTCGAAACTGGGTTGCATCTTTCCTCTTGTAAAGTATCCCAAGTCTCCTTTTTGTGCGTGTGACGAACAGTCACTTTCGGTTTCTGCCAACTCGCCCAAGGTGATATCACCAGTGGTAATTTGGTGTCTAAGTTGTTTGATTTGGGAAATGGCTTCTTCTCTGGTTCTAGTGATTCCGTCAGGCGATTTCCATGACTTTGGTCTTCTTGATTGGTTGTGTTTAACCAACAAATGAGACGTTCTGACCTTTTTGTCTTTCACCACTGGCTTGAAATTATTCGCTTCATACTGTTGAAGATATTGTTTCAACTTTGGCAAGTCGCTATCCATAGGAGGTTCCCACTGGGACTCCTTGGTTGCATAGTTGTAATAGTACTCACGGTTATGTTTGGATGAAACACGGAGAGTCCAGTTTGATGGCAAGCCTGTTGACATGTTGAGAATTTTTTTAGTATGAGTGATGCACTCGATTAAAGATTAGTACACATTTATTACATGCTAATAGAAAAAGAACATTAATAAGACAAATTCATACTAATAGTAACAAAAAGAAGATTAAGACAAATTCATACTAATAGTAATAAAAAGAAGATTAAGACAAATTCATACTAATACTAACAAATAATTTTAACAAATAATTTTAACAAATAATACAACAAAAAGATATCAGACATTTATTCAAATTCCTCTAAATACACATTCATATTTTCTAAACCAATTCTAAATACCCTTGGTCTTCAAGGCTTCCACAACCTGTGCATACACAGTGTCAACAGAATGATCACATCTGACCTTCACCACCTTATGCTTCTTTTCAAAATATTCCACCACCGGCATGGAGGTGTCAATAAACGTCTTGAATCTCTTCTTGATACTTTCAATGTTATCGTCAGCTCTTCCACTGGTCTTTCCTCTTTCCAACAATCTGGTCAACATCACCTGTTCGGGACATTCAAAGAACAAAGTGAACGACGATGGAACAATCTCTTCTTCGAAAGTAATGGCTTGGTCCATTTTTCTGGGAAACCCGTCCACTAAGAACTTCGTGCTTCCCTGGTGGTGCTTCTCGGTGATGGCTTGCTTCAACAAGGCAATGGTCACTTCCTGTGGAACAATCAACCCATCCTTAATGTATTGTGCAATCAATTCACCGTACTTACTACCAGGTCTATTCTGTTCGGCTCTCAACAAATCTCCAGCACTCAAATGAACAAATCCCTTTTCATCCACCAACTTAGCGCATTGGGTACCTTTTCCGGCACCTGGACCCCCCAATACAAATATAACTGAAACTTCCGATGGCTTGAATGCTGGTTGGGCTTTTGGTTCCACTGCAGATTGTGGTCCATTCTTCTGGTATAACGTGGCTGCGACACTGGTACCCACTGCCAATGCTCCAAGAACAACTAGAATCTTCCCATTGTTTGATCCCGAGGCCGTGGAATTATAACGGACCATTCCTGGGCCCGTGGCTCTCAACGGACGGATTCTGGCGGCGTGTTTCAAACTTCTGGTGAACATCAAGTGTTTTGTGATGAAGAATTTGCGATTGTTCTCAGGCTTTGTTTTGCTTACGTAATGGGGTTTTACATGTTATTACGAGTGATATTTATATGATGATTAGATACGTGTTGTACTATTAGATGCTTGTTTGGCGATGCTTTTGTGTAATTTATATTGTTTTGCAAAAAATTCTTAATAATTTTAAAACTTAAAAACATTCAAGCATCGTGAACTTTACAGATTCTGAAGTTATTGAATTAATTTGTATTGAATTAATTTGTATTGAATTCAAATTCCAAGGTTTTGAACTACAAGTACTCAACGAGTCTCTCATCACTGTACCTCAAATATTTACCATTGAGCTCACCATCCCATCCTCTCAAAGCAAGATTCACATACACATTGGAAGGTACGTCTGGGTGCAAGAGCTTATTTTCGGTCTTCAAGTCGGTGAATCTCTTGTGTGCCTTGGCTGTCATGCTATCTACATGCTTTTCTCGGATGTCTAACTGCATGTTTGTATCCACAGTGCCCGGGGCAATTGCTATTGTGTGAATACTTGGCTCATCATCAGCAATGGTCAACATCAAATGATTCAACGCCGCCTTTGTAGAACCATAGCAGCCCCAGCCACTGGTAGCACCAACAGAGGCGCCAGAAGATACCGCAACAAAGTTACCATTTGAAGCACGCAAATATGGCACAGCGAATTTGGCCAACTCAACCACAGAGAAGAAATTCACATCAAAAGAAGCTCTCCAGGCATCAATGTCAGCGTTTTCAATAGAACCAACAGGGTCAAGAACACCAGCGTTAGCAATGACCGAATTGAGTTGCCCGAATTTGCAAATAGCCAATTCCACAGCGTTTTTGTTGGTTTCGGTTTGGACCACATCACCAACCACAATGCCTACTCTATCATCACCATATTGTTGTACGAGCTGTTTCAAAGGAGCTTCGGATCTGGCAACTGCAATTAACTTGGTTTCAGGATGCGACATGTATATTCTAGCAATAGCAGCTCCAATACCGGTGGAAGCACCAGTCAAGATCAAGACAAAAGTCATATTCTGGGGAAACTACTCGCGAACAGTTAAAGATTCGTAGGTAATTTGAAAACTAGAACAATGATATTCCTAATATAAGACTGAAATGTAGCCAGAGTCATGAAATAGAACTGAGAGACCATCTAGGATCTTGAAAATGCTTGGGTTTAATAACCATAGCTTGAAGTTCAGGTGTTATAGATTTTTAGGCTACAGGTTAACATGACTACAATGACAAAGCCGCTACTTGTTGTGTACCAAATCAGATATCAAACACCAAAAACAAAACCAAAACCAAAACCAAAACCAAATACAACCTACTCACTAAGAACTCAAAAAGAAGCCACAAAGAACCTACAGCAACAAACATTCACACATTAAAAGTTAAAACTCACCCAAAACACGCCTGAAACCCACCAAACCCACCTGAAACCCACCAAACCCACCAAACCCACCAAAACTCTACATTTATCACAAAATCACATCAACACCTCAAAAATACCAAAAAACGCCAAACAAAAATTCGCAAAACAATGAATATCAATATAGATTCGGCAAAGGATACTCTTTGCAAGAACATATTGATTTATGGCTACTGCAAGTACGAAAACAAAGGATGTGCTTTCAGTCATAAGTCTGGAAAACCCAGTACTCCAAATGGAATTTCACCGCCTGCACCCGAAACAAGCACCAGTTTACCCAAAGATAACAAAAAGAAGTTCAACTTCAATACTCCATCATTCCAACCATCTTCTGGAAAGTACTCCCCACGAATCGATGGCATCCAGACCTTTGTTCCCGAATCTGCAAATGGCGACTCAGTAAAAAAATTCAATACCTCAGCTTCCATATTTACTCCCAGTGGATTTGAATCAGGTTCTCCGGGCTATAGTACACCTCCAATTGCACACGCCTCGTTGAATCCCGTCAGCTCTCCAGTGCAGCAGAATGCTATAATCTCAGGTGCTAATGTTGCTGCAGGCTCAAGTGCCATGTCTGCACAATCCCATTCTGTACCCTCCAGTAGTGGTTCTGAGGTATATTACACCCAGAGCACCATGGCTAGCAATTACCCTTTGAACCACCATTTGTATGCACCTGCACCGCCTCCCAGATTAAGAATGCCTTTGTCACCTTACGAAACCAGTGCTAATGACATGTTCATACCTAATGAACTTAGAGAGATGCTAACTAAAAAGAACGAAGCCACTTTGACCACAATGGGAAGAAGCAACTTACCAGAACATGTAAATGGTTTCCATTCGTTATTACCGCTAGACATGGAATCTCAATCCAAAGTATGGGGTATCAACAGTGCCATATATAAGGTGTTTTCCAATGCAGATGGGAATCCCTATGTGTTGCGTAAGCTTGACTTTGAAAAAGTCACTGCTATAGACACAGACAGCTTCAAAACCATCAAAAAGTGGAAAAAAGTGAAAAACAATAACGTGGCTCAATTGTATGACTGTTTCACAACCATTTCGTTCGACGGAATAAACAGTAAACTTGTAATGATTTATGACTACTATCCTAATTCAATGACATTGTCTGAACAGCATATCCACAGAAAAATGGGCTACAAGTTGGAACCAGTAACCGAAGAGTTATTATGGGTATATCTTGTACAGCTCATGAATGCAGTAATCGCTATCCATGACACAGGGTTGGCCGCCAGATCTTCGTTGGACTTGACCAAAATCATCATCACAAGCAAGAATAGAATCAAATTGACCAGTGTAGGGGTCGGTGACATCTTGAACAACGAAGCCGATAGTAATCGATTTGGCAACTACAGAGAGGTAATAGAAGCAGAAAAGAAAAATGACATCAAGCAGTTGGGAAGGCTCATGGTTGAATTGAGCATATTGATTCTTCCTATTCACGTAAGAACCAAACTCAGCACCATTAACCATGTCAGTGACTACAATGAACCATTATCGGCATTGCGGACCCATGTATCTGAAGGTTTGGTTGAGGTCATACAGGAATTGCTTACGCAAGAGGTGGAGTTGCAACAATTCTACAGCAAGCATCTCAGTGTAAAGGCACTCAAGATCTTAAATAACCTTCAAGACCTGAATGACTACATGGAGAGCCAGTTGGGCCGAGAAGTGGAAAACGCAAGACTTTTTAGGCTCATGGCCAAAATCAACTTTATCGTTGATAACCCCACCATTCAATGGAACGAAAACGACAAGGTGTATCTTATCAAGTTGTTCAACGATTACGTGTTCCACCAAACGAACGAAAGCAACAAGCCAGTAATCGACTTGTCCAGAGTGTTAACTACATTGAACAAGCTAGACGTTGGTGTGGATGAGAAATTCCTCTTGCTTTCACGTGATGAAGAGTTATCGATCTTGGTCAGTTACAAGGAGATCAGGGACTTGGTTGACCTGGTATTTAGGGATTTAAGTAAGTAGCATGGAGTAGATGAACATTAAGGATTGTAGATGAACATTAAGGATTGTAGATGAACATTAATAGATAAGACATCCGATGCGGACTAACACAGTAAACAAGCCCGAAACAGGGCCGTGGCACCTGAAACATGAGCAATACTCAAACGACATGCCACTGTCATGACTAAACCGTGACACACTGATGTCGCCAGTGACTAATTGTGGTCGCTGACCCTGAAATCAAGATGTCGCGGTGTCGTTTTGACTCATAAACCGAAATAAATAGCCTCCAAAGTGCCGACTGCAAACCTCACTTTCTATTAGCTAGTAGTTTGTTGTTAGTGTCTTATCTTGAACCTTTGTATCTAGTGTATTATTGGTTCAGGTGAATTATTGGTTTTAGTGATTTTGTTTTTTGTACATTTTTAGTTTACAGCTTTAGCTTGGGTTAGCTCGGATAGGTGTTATTGTGTTTTTGGTTTAGGGTTAGGTTCATAACTGGTCAAGTTCAGTTTATTCGTTATTGTTCAGTTTATTGTTATTGTTCAGTTTATTCGTTATTGTAAAGTTTCCAACGTTTCTACGTTTTAGTGTCGGTGTTCAAGAAGAGATGTCTAATTAGTTCAGGCATCTTTGTGTGTTATATTTTAAGTCCTTAGTTTGGAAGACAGTTTACCATAGTCTTCCTTTGTGTTTGGTTAGCCCTGTTAGGTCCATACGTCATGAGTAATTACAGTTGTGAATCTCCAAAGAGTACTTTGTTTACTCCTATTGATTCACTTTCTAGTCCTATTGACGACCCTGAAGTTTACTTGCCAAATGACTACAAGTATTATCAGAATAACTTGGACAAATCCCAATTCAATTTGGCTTTGATCAACTCGTCCATATTTTTGATCAAGTTATTATACAAGAACGACCCTAGTATTGAAATCAACTCGTCAAACTTGAGATTCTTCATCATTGAAACTTTGAAGAGATCCAAGTCCTCGATTTCCAATCTTCAGATTTCTTGTTACTACTTGTTGAAGTTGATCAAGCTGAATGATTTTGATACCCTTGAAAAGGACCCCAAGAAGTTGTTTTTGGGGTTGCTTATCTTGTCGTCAAAATTCAGTCAAGACTGCAATTACTCATTCAAGAGCTGGTTAAAGATATTGCATATGAAACCAGAAGACTTGAGTCTCTTGAGGTCTATCGAAGTCAAGTTGTTAACTCAATTAGACTACAAATTATACATCAACGAAAAGATATATGAAAACTGGTGTAACATCTTGTTGATATTTGGCTATGACTTCATTGCCTCCCAGAAAATTTTCAGCTTGAAGTCTGAATTAGTATGGGATGCTAACGAAGATTCGATTAGTGGCAAATTAATGAAGTGGAAGTCCTTTTTCACTAATTTGAATGAAGCAAATCTTAATATCGTTAGTGTTAAATTCACAACTTACTATTTGAATCAATTCGATAAGAAAGTTTTTATGGTCGAATCCTTATTCAAGAGAAAGCTTGATATGGAACAAGATTTAGGTAATGTTAAGATGTTATGTAAGTAAAATATACTTTTTATACCTCATCTCATAAACGTTGTCATACATCATTACTTACTATATACATATAAACATCCGTCGTTACCCCATTTCGCTCTAACATGGATGGTCAAGAATCCCTCATTGTTCTTGTTGGCTTTGTTTTCTGTGAAACCTTTACCAACCAAATAGTTATTCACTTTACCTATGTTGTATCCTCTGACCATTATATCACCAAAGTTACCCTTGTCCAAGTCAATAAGCTTCATCTCATTAGATTGGCAAATACACCCAGCAGACAACAAATTGGTTTCTGCTTGGGAAGACAATTGCCTATAGTCGTAGAAGTCACTCAAAATCAACGGTCCAACAATAGACTTGTAAGTCGATTCTCTAAGCACTCGACAATTGAGTAACGAACATAAAGCGTTAAAGTCCTTGGTGCCGAGCTTAGGAGGTTCATGTATAGGTTTAGACAAATAAAGTAACCTTAAGTTTAGTTTGTGGTTCAATTCACTGAACTTACCTCTTTTTAAGAAGTAGCTCTGGATTCTGGTTTGTAACATTTCCAAACCGTTATAATTCAAAGTTGCAGGCAAATTGGCGACGGTATTGGATGTTACATCTTTATAGTCCATAAATAAAACGCTTGGGTTGAATTCTTTAAGTAAAACATCCAAAGGTTTAGGATCACATAAAACCACATTAGCATTACTCACAAACCCAGCCATAACTTTGGTGATGATGTTGGTGATTGGCTGGTTGGTAACAACCACAAAAGTGTCAGTGGGCTTGAATGCCTCAATTGCAGGTAAATGTTTCAACGCCGATGAAATGCTGCTAACAAAGTTGATGACTACGTAGTCAGTATGGCTAATGATTTTGTTGTTCAACTTCTCGCTGATTCTAACTCTAGCACCCTTATCCTTTTCAAAATCATAGACATTCTCATAGGAAGTCAATTCACTCTTTTTGTATTCAAACTTTAAATCATTCCACATAATATCAACAGTTATGTGTTCAGGATTAAGCTTTTCGCTGTCGTAAAAGTTCACCAAGGTGGCATTGAGCAAGCACGCCATGATAACCACAAAGTTATTCTTGGATTGCCAGAATTCATTCATCCGTACACCCACAGACTTGATACCGTTCTTGTTTAACTGGTTTATCACGGTATCAATGTTAAAGTTGATCTCGCTTAAACATATTCTTTCTCCATAGATAACAATGTATTTAGAGTTTCCTTCAAGTCTCCTGACCACAGTCTCCCAAATATCACAGAAGTTTCCGTTTCTAAGCTTGTAATGATCATATCTGATATCCAAACCTACCCTTAAGCCAGCGCCAAACTCTAACTTATTAGATCGATAGATAGCACTCTCGTTACTAAGTCTTGTGGTTTCAATGGTAGACTGCTCTGAAAGATAGAGTTCATTCACATCTTTAGTTGCATCTATGTACTTCTTGAAGATGAAATGGATAAGCAAAACCGTTCCAATTGCAATTAGCACCGATTCTTGTGTCATCGTATAGATTATATTTTTGTGCGCGAAAAAAAACTGATTATGGATTATTGGAACACGGCGCTTAAAAGCAGATTCAGAATCAAGTCCACACAACAGTTGCTTAGATACCTAGTAGCATTGTGGGTGGCTACGTTTTTTCTCCACGAACGGGTTATTCCTTTCTTCACAGCCCAGTCGTGCAATTGGTCACGTTTGAGTAACTTGAGGCCAGCCGACATCAATGATAAACTGAAGAATGTGGTACATGGCAAAGAAGTGGCCAACAAGATCCTAATGATTGCAGATCCACAGTTGATTGACAACCACACATACCCAGGTAGAAGTCCCTGGTTATTGGAGACAAGTAAGCACACAGTGGACCTTTATTTGAAGAAGAACTACAGGGCGATGATGAACCACTTACTGCCGGACTACGTGTTTTTTTTGGGAGATTACTTGGATAATGGCAGATCATCTACCGATGAGTACTTTTTCAATGAATTCCAGAGATTCAACAACATTTTCCCCCCACACAAGCTCCAAAAAAACGTCAATTTGTTTTTCAACATTCCTGGAAACCACGATATTGGGGTAGCAGATACAGTAAAGGTACCATCCAGGGATAGATACAACAGAGTTTTTGGAGAATCCAACACTATCACCACAGTTGACAATGTAGATTTCATTGCCATCGATTCTCCTTCGTTTTTAGCCTCCGATGCCACAATCAATGGTCCCACAAATGAATTTCTTGAAACCAGTTTTCCAATCGGAAATAGAAAAGTTAGGCCTAGAGTTCTTTTGAGCCACATTCCACTATTCAGAAACCCAGATACCCAAAGGTGCGGCCCTTTAAGAGAAGCTGACACTTTCAAGCTTCTCAAAGGCTACCAGTACCAGCTGGTAGTGGAGGAGGACCTAACCAAAGACTTGTTGGATAGAATAGACCCAGAATTGGTGTTTTCAGGTGATGATCATGACTACTGTGACATTCGTCACAACAACCATACCAGAGAAATCACCGTCAAGTCAATTAGTATGGCCATGGGGATCTGGTATCCTGCCGTGCAGCTATTGACGTTTTCCAACGCCGACGAAAAGTTCAAATACGAAACAAAAATGTGCTATTTACCTACTCCATACTACAATGTGGTTCATTATATCGTTACAGCTGTTTTCAGTGGGTTGATGATAATTTACGTCAACGTTATTCACAATCACAAGGCCTACAAGCCAATTTCCGACGACACAGAACTAGCAGACATTACCAAGAATAATTCCCAAAGAATCCTGGAATTTCTTGACCAACAAGACAATGGTCATAGCTCTGGTGGTTACTTACCAAACTATACCTTCACGGCCTTGGACCACATGGGCAATTCCAAGTTCAAAACCCAGATTATTGGGATGCTAGGAAATATGCAAAAAATCGAGCTATTTAGCATTTTATTGGAGATGGCTGTGTTGGGAGTTGCAGTTGTGGTGATGTACTGGGTGTTTGTAGTGACAGCATGAATACAACGTCTGGATGGTTTGGATATCGTGGTGTCGCATGTCGCATGTCGTAAGGGAATCTTGTTGCAAAAAAGTGTTAAAAGTTGTGCGGTGTTACTCTTTTAAGAGGTGGGATTTATTGGTTGGTTTCACACATAATTCCGGCAAAATCCACTTTCTATAAGTAGAAGGACTCCACAGCCAATTGCATTGACATTAACAGCTGCAATTGAACCAGTAGATACTTTTCAAACCAGGAAAAATGGGCTGTTCAGCAAGTGTTCCTGAGTATGAGGAAGAAGAACAATTTCTTATGGACAGAAGAATTAACGATGCTATAAACCAATCATTAAACCAAACCAAAAAGGGAAATAAGAACCAAATCAAGTTGTTGTTACTTGGAGCCGGTGAAAGTGGAAAGTCCACAGTGTTGAAGCAACTAAGACTATTACACAAGGGTGGGTTCAGCCACCAGGAGCGATTGCAGTATAGTCATGTTATATGGGCCGATACCATTCAAAGCATGAAGATATTGATAGTTCAAGCAAGAACTTTGGGCATAGCTTTGGACTGTGACCGGCCTGATAGCCACTTGGGTAAATACAAGAGGGTGATTTTGAGAGCAAATGCGTTGCAGCAAATAGACACTTCGATAGCGGGAGGTAACAATTTTTTGAATGACTATGTGTTGAAATACAGTGAACAGAATCGGATCAAGCGAAGAAATAACAGCACCGGTGTTGCAGTTAGCTCATTTTGGAACGAAGAGGAGGACAACCTGGATGTAGCACACGAGGTCGAGAACCTCAAAAAGACCGAAGTACAGTTTACTAGGCAGGACGTGGTAGAAAGTATTGAAAAGCTTTGGAACCACGATTCTGGGATCCAAAAGTGTTTTAGTCGTTCCAACGAATTTCAATTGGAGTCAAATGTGTCGTATTATTTCAACAAGGTTCGTGATTTTGGAGATCCCAGCTACGTGAGCGATGATACCGACATTTTGAATGGTAGAATCAAAACCACAGGAATCACTGAAACCAGTTTCAACATCAATTCCTTCAAATTCAAGGTTTTGGATGCTGGTGGACAAAGACTGGAGCGAAGAAAATGGATCCACTGCTTTGATAACATCACTGCAATCTTGTTCGTAGTAGCAGTATCTGAGTACGACCAGATGCTATTTGAAGACGAACGGGTTAATCGAATGCATGAATCAATTATTTTATTTGATTCGTTGTGCAACTCCAGATGGTTCATCAACACTCCGTTTATTTTGTTCTTCAACAAGATCGATATATTCGAGACCAAGATCAAGACATCACCGTTACTGAAGTACTTTCCAGACTTTGAAGGAAAGGATGGTGACTTTGAAAGTAGTATTAGTTTTTTTGAGCAGATATTTTTGAAGGTTAATAAGGCAGACAAGCCGATTTACGTGCATCGGACAAAGGCTACTGACAAGACCTCAATGAAGTTCGTGCTATCAGCAGTAACAGACTTAATAATTGAAGAGAACTTAAGAAAGAGCGGGTTGATTTAACTCTTGAAATCACCATTTGTTGTTACTTTCATGGCTTATTAATTTCTATGACACTATATATGTTGATACATATGTTGATATATATGTTCATTATGTTCACAGAATCAAGTCATGTCTACAACAGAGCTCTAACAGAATTTTTATTATGCAATATATATATACTATATTTACCATCTCAACATGGCCATTTGGTTTCTCCACTTGGTGTAGTCCATCAAGGCTTCGGCCTGACCAGTAGAAGAAATAACAAGGTCCTTGTCCCACAATGCAGCCTTGGCCCAGGCGTTGACATCCTTGGTCTGAATGGCATCAATCTTCTCCAAAGCTTCAGACACAGTGTTTCTGTATCCCAACAACAACACCTTGTTACCGATATCACTGGCAATAGCAGCAGTGGAGTTTAATTCCGACAACAATTGGGTCTTGACTTGTTGTTTAGCTCTCTCGATTTCAGCGTCGGTGACGGAAATCGACAATCTGTTCCATTCCTTCAAGGCAAAGTGGACAAAGTCGTCTATTAAGTCGATGTTGGACATCTCAGCATTGAAACCCCACAAACCAGCATCAGAGTAGGAGGTGGAAAAGTGTTGGTATTTGTCCACAAGGTGGTATTCGTGAACCAAAGAAGATAATCTTGGAGAGGTGGTGGTAGCATTAGTGGAGTGGTGGTCAAAGCTACCAAACACAGCAGCAGCAACCTTGGCCACATAGTAGGCTGGGGACTTGATGCCTTCACCCAAAACACCGAAAGAAATGTAAGCTTTTGGCATGGTGTCGTCTCTCATTTTGATTTCAGAACCCAAGAAGGTGGCTGGTTTGACGGCAGGCTTGTGGCCTTGGGCAATCTTCAAAGAAGATTCGATGGAGTTAACCAACTCATCGTGGTTCAAGTTACCAGAAGCAGCAATGACAACGTTGGATCCAACAAGGTGTGATTCCAACAAACGTTCAGAGTCTTGGACTTGCAAGTCGGCAATGGATTCAGAAGTACCCAAGGTTGGTAAACCCAAGGAGTAACCCTGGAAAGCAGTGGCATTCAAGTGTTCCAACACTTTTTTGGCAGGAGTGGCTTCCAACAATTCGGCTTCTGCAATCAATTGCTTTTTGGCAACCTCGAACTCAGACTTAGCGACAATTTCGGCAGCATTAGAACCGATTTGAGCAATGACTTTGGCGGCTTCCAAGATGTTTTCGTTGGTAGCTTGGGCAACGATACCGTTGGTCTCCTTATCGCTTTCACTGGACAACAAGACACCGTTGTTCAATCCGTTACCCAAGATCTTGGTGGTCAAGGCAGAGATACCGTTGGAGTAGCTGTGCTCGGATCTGGAACCAGCACCAAAGTACAATCCGACACTGGAAACTTTGGCGTGAGGATTGGACTCAGTTGCAACTGTTACACCGTTGGACAAGGTGGCATATTTGGTGGTGGAATTGGCGGTGGCGATGAAACGCTTGCTGGCCAAGGTCTTGATACTGTTGTTAATACTAGCACCACGAATCATATTGAAACTTGAGGTTAATTCTTTTGAAAAATTGTTGATGTTTAATTCGCTCTTTTTCTCAATTTTTTGTCAATTTTGGTTTCAGCCAATAAAAGTTTGTGTATTAAAATGAGACACACTGAGAAAATGGTACCATATTTAGCGCGGTGGTGGTGCGAACCTGGGGCGAGCCTGGGTCGAGAGTTTACTTCCGTGTGATTTGGGTGCAAAATCTATGGCCAGGTAGTTGAAGTTTTGTAGTACTTCTTTGAGCGGAGCCATTAACACTTTGTCTAAGGCTTATTACAAGCCACTGTTTTAGAAGTGAATCCAGTATTTTGAAACAACAAAAGACCTTTATTCAAATAATCTCTGGCAAAACTAAAAACTTGAAACCTCCCAAACAAAAAATTACCAAAACCAAACTTTGTGACCTATAAAACTTCATACAAAGACAACAAGTCATACGTCTCAATAGTGTTAGCTTCAATAGATCGGGCATCCACAAAGTCCGGCTTTAACTTTGTAAAGTTTTTATGGGTTGTTGGTGACCCTCCTGTAGAGATTCTGGCTGCTGATAATGAAACGTCATTCAAAATCTCCTTCCAAACATACTTTTTGTCAGAAATACATGACATTCGAGTCCCTTCGGCATAAGAGAAGCTTCTTTTTATGTGTTTTTTGCTGCTTATTGGCTTTTCAATTCGTTCTCCATCTGCATCTGCACCGTCATTTTCATTATTTTCTAAACTATCATCTCCCAACTCTATCAGGTCTTCACCCATAGGTGCACTTGTAACCTCCACTATGGGAGTTAAGAGTATATTAGTCAACTTCTTTCTACCAAACCCAAAGAATCTTCTTCTAGGTCTGGCAACTTCCAGACTATGACAAATACAACCACAGCAACTTTCAAGGGGCCCCAAATGTAGGGTCTGATTATCTTGTTTGTCTGATATTTGCTGTGGCGCCAGGTTTTCAAGTTCCTCTGAATAGACCTCTTCCAAAGTTGCAGCTACTTCTGTAGTTGAATTCTGCCTTCGTAACTTTAAAAACTTGCCCAGTTTTACCAAAAATCTATCATTAGAAAACATTCTTAAGCTTATCAACCTATCAGATATTTTGGTTTGTATGATTCGTGGCTCTTTAGTGTTGCTGTAATATTTCTGGAGAGAATCGGCTTTAAAGTACTCAAACTGGTATTTGGCCTTATGGGCCAAATATTGGAGTTTCTCCATTTGTAACTGCTTCTATCTGTCGGAAACCACAACTGCTGTACCACCAATAATAACTCGGGCAATTCTCTGGAAATGTGTTTGTGAAAATTGCAGCCAACACAAAAAGCGGTGAGATGCCATACTCAGACTATATATTTCCTATTTACAGTTATAATCTAACATAAGCTCTTTGAGCAGTAGCAATCTTGTGCATCTGGGCTCTCTTTTCGTAACCCGAAGACTTACCTTCGTGACTGTTCATTATTTCCTCAGCTAATCTCACGGAGTAATCAGAAGACTTCTTTTTGGCAGCTCCATCCAACATCCAGAGGAAAGCATATCTGTATCTTTGCTTTTCAGATAATGGATAAGGAACGATTTTGTTCTTAGCAGTACCGGTCTTTTCCGTTTTGTTGGCCAACAATGGCGACAACTGTTCCAAGGTCTCTTTTAACACCACTACTGGGTCTCTTCTCATTTTCAAGTACACCAAATACAATGCTCTGGATACGATTTTTCTGGCTTTAGATTTCTTTCCGTCTCTCATAATCAAATTGACTAACTGGTCCACAACCGGTATGGCCTGAATAGGAACCTTGGTGGTAACAAATTTCTGTTCTTCTGCCAATTGTGCTTCGCTAGGTGTAAATTCTTGTTTGAGGTATTGTTCTGTTTCAGTCAATTCTTTAATGTATACCTCAGTTTCATTATCTGGAGAACGGCCCGCTCTTAATCTTTGCAATGCCACCAACCACGAATCCACATCTGCTTCTGTGATCTCGGTTTTATCTATGGGAAAAACCTGTGCTGTCAAGCTTTCGTTTGTGATGCTCTTTTGTTGGTTGTTTACGTTACTTTTGCTATAGTTGAAACAGGTGACCCCAAAGCTTCTCATAGCCACCATTCTGGTCTTCGCTACTGAACCCAAAAGCCTGGCACCGTTACCTCTAATCATAGTCAATATTCTCATTGGAAAATTTTCATCGCATTTTTTTCAACCAAAGTCGTGCGCATAAGAAAGATAACAACATGAGTGAACAGTTGAAACAACGGTTGCAGAAGATAGTGGAAAGGAAATACTACGAAAACGAAGACGACTGGGAAACTTTGATGCCTTTAATAATCAAGGAAATCGAATCACGGGGAATTTCCCATGACACAAAGCCGAAATCAGACAAACTCATCCACCAGCTTAACACACACTTCAACAACGAGCCGCCCTTTACTATAGTACGATTATGTGAAATTCTCGTGGATCCCACGTCATCAGGATATCAATTTGACACAGCAAAGTCTATTTCCAAGTACTTGAATGCCTTGTTGAAAATTGTGGTGGTATCATCTGGAGTGAGCCTGTTTCCTAAACCCACATTTGAGGTGGAGGAAACACCCAAGAGTGACGATATACCTTTAGTGAAGATTCCGTGGTTGGAGCAGACTTTGCAAGAGGACTCAGACATCGAGACGTAGTTTTCAGACTTACAGAGGATTCAAAGAGTCACAACATAAGAGTATTCAAACAGTAGTATTCAGAACCAAGAGTAATATTCAGAACATAAGAGTAATATTCAGAACCAAGAGTAATATTCAGAGTAACACACTACAAAGTACTAAACAAAGAGACAGTCGACAAGTAAGGAGAACATCATTTGAGTCAAGAAGTTCCAAAGCAATAGTGACCAACACTGGTGAGATTATAAGTGCTAATGCACTCAAGCATAACCTGCTATAAAAAATGTAAATTATTGTAATATATACAGCTACTCGTGGGTCCAGATGTCATGCATCAACTCAAACATCCCATTATTATTTGTTTCAAGTACATAGATTCCATACAAAGAAACAGTAGTACCCAACATCAACAATCTCGACGCTATTTTGTGCCAGATTCCATACACTCGCTTTGGAATATAATCAATTATGCAAGATTTGAGGCCCATGTGACTGTGTGCCAAAACGGTTACACACAAAGCATAGTCTATGATGGGAAAATCGCTTCCAACTATGAAAGGAGCTATTGTCAACGGAATCAAGGAACCAGCAGCGATTCTTTCGTAAGTCCAATGATGACCACCTTCTAAGTAATTTGCTACTGGTGGTTTGTATGCGTCGTTGACAGAACCCACGATGTTTCCAGGAGGCTGTTCAATCAACTTGTATTTGGAAAAGTCGGGTTTCAACGAAATCAGCCTTATGTGTCTGGCAGGACTGAGTCCCAGTCTGAAGTTTGTGATTCTTAACATTGGTGAAAATTTCGCAGTGAGGTTTTCATCAACACATTGGAGATGGTGGGTGTGGTTAGAGTGGTATGTAGCATGGTTTGAAGAATATTTACAATAGAAACAACTCATAAAGCTAAACATGATATCTACATTACTATATACAACTACCAAGAAGCCTTGGAAACTCCAGGAAGAACACCAGCATTGGCTCTGTCTCTGAAAGCAGTTCTGTTCAACTTGAAATCCTTGATGACCCACTTCCCGTTTCCAGAAGCAACACATCTGTCTCTTATTTGCGTGAACGAAGTGTATTTGGGCATGGATGCCAACTGTAATTGCGCTTCCAATCTCACATTACCAGGCAACTCGGTGTTTCTGGCTATATATCTTAAAGCGTTTCTCTTGACTTCGTGCTCAGCACATTGTATTCTCTTGAACTGGTCCTTGATGACTCTTGCATTCACGAATGAATGCTTTGGGATGTCAAACTTGACAGGGAATCTGAAGGGCATGTTTGATACCTTGAATAAAAATTTTCGTGAGCGTTACCCGATTTTACATTATCAACTATTTGTAATTCATAGCAAGACTCACAAACAAAATGTTCACGGGATTGGTAGAAACGATCGGTACCGTGGTGGAATACAAGGAAGTAGACCCTTCCACCTCAGGTGGTAATGGCGTGTCCATGACTATATCTGAATGTAGTGAAATATTGGTGGACGCCCATCTTGGAGACTCCATTTCAACCAACGGGGTTTGTCTTACGGTCACCGAATTGAACCCCGAAAAGACGTGGTTCAAGGTAGGTATGGCACCCGAAACATTGCGTCGTTCCAACTTGGGAGACTTGGCCCCCGGATCCAAGGTGAATTTGGAAAGAGCCGTGACCAGTGACGTGAGATTGGGTGGCCATGTAGTACAGGGGCACGTCGATACCATTGCCACCATCACAGACAAAACTGCAGATGGCAATGCTATTGTTTTCACCTTCCAATTGCGTGATAACCAGTACATGAGCTACATTGTGGAGAAAGGATTTATATCAGTGGATGGAACGTCGTTGACCATAACCAAAGTCGACTACAAAACATGCGAATTCTCCATCATGATGGTGAGTTATACCCAAACCAAGGTGATTATGCCCTTGAAACAGATAGGTCACACCGTGAATATCGAGGTTGACTTGACAGGAAAGTTGATTGAGGCCCAGATCGAAGCTAACTTGAACAGCCAGCTTGATAATCCCGACAGCGCACTAGCCAAGTACATCGAAAAGCTTGTAGAAAAAAAGGTCAAGGAGGTGGTCAAAGGTGAGTAGTTTAAAAATGTAAAAATCTCAAAAACCCAAATCTCAAAAATCTCAAAGGCAAAATCTACAAACACCATAGTCAAGTTGCAAAGCAAAAGGGCAGAACACAGTAACAGGATCATAGTACAGACAACAGAGTAACCATGGATATTGTATTAGGTATTAAGTTGAAGAATTGCACGATTCTTGCCACATCCAAAGCAGTGACCAGAGGTATTTCTGTGTTGAAAGATAACGAAGATAAAACCCGGATGTTGAACGAGCACAATTTGATTGCCTTCACAGGAGAAGCGGGAGACACAGTTCAATTTGCAGAGTACATCCAAGCCAACATCCAATTGTATTCAATGAGAGAAAACGATATTGAATTATCGCCAAAGGCCACTGCGTCTTTTGTCAGAAACCAGTTGGCCACTTCCATCAGATCCAGAAAGCCATACCAGGTGAATGTGTTGATTGGGGGCTATGACACAAAGACAGACGAACCAACGTTGAATTACATCGATTACTTGGGAACCCAAGCTATATTGCCTTATGCTGCTCACGGCTACGCTGCTTTTTACTGTATGTCATTATTGGATAAACATTACAGGCCAACCATGGAGTTGGAGGATGGATTGCATTTGTTGAGGTTGTGTTTGAAGGAATTAGAGACCAGAATGCCAATGGACTTTAAGGGTGTGTATGTGAAGGTGGTTGATAAAGAGGGTATTCGTGCAGTAGATATCTAATGTACGTGTAAGATTTTGTATGTGTAGTTTGTGTGTGGAAGGATGTGGAATTGTGAGTGTCTTATGAGATGTGGTCTTAAAATATGGTCTTAAAATATGTCTTAAAATATGGTCTTAAAATATGTCTTAAAATATGTCTTAAAATATGGTCTTATGAAATATGAATTGTATATATGAGATTTTATGTGGTTTGAATAGCGTTCTTATGAATGTTTTGAAAATCTACGAATACAAATAGTGCAAATAATACAAATAATACAAATAATACAAATAATACAAATAATACAAATAATACAAATAATACAAATAATACAAATAATACAAATAATACAAATACAAATAACCTACGATCCTTACACTTCAACCAAACAAATCTTCACAACTCCAGCTCACCAGGACATCTACAAACACCTGAAACAGAACAAAAAACACCGCGACAATTTATCCCTACAATGTCCTTTAAATTTCCTAGCCTTAAATCGATTCAAGACACCATTGCCAGTTACGACTTCGAGTCTATCTCAAAGACTACCGGTAAGACCTACGAGGAATTGAGCAAAACTATTCAGCCATTTACTCACAAAACCAGCGAGTTACTCTCACAACAAATTTCCCAGATCCAGCAGTTTGCTAACGCCAACCCGAATGTTGAAGTCAGCGAATTGCCAAAAGAATACTTGGAGTTGGAATCCAACTGTGACTTGTTGTTGCAATTGTACACCGATTTGATTCATTTCACCAACGACACCTTTAACAATGTGTCGTATGACTATCCTCCTGCCAACAACTCCTTGACCAAATTCAAAGAAAACGTCATTGGAAACAAGTTTAACCAGTTGAAGAACGTGTCGTCGCCCCAGGAATTGGAAAACATCTTGTTGGGCAAGGAAGAAAAGAAAGAAGATACTGCCGAAATCCAGGTTGTTCAGGTTCCAAAGACCTTGTACGGGCAATTGTCTAAGATCTGTGAAAAATACCAGACCGAAATGAAGAACTCAGAGTCGCCATTGAACTTTGCGCTTTTGCAAATCAGCTCGGCTTATTTGGAGATTGCCCACAGCAGATTGGACATGGACACCACCATCATGAACCAGTTGAACTTGAAGTTGGTGGAGATCTTGAACCAGGAATTCATCAAGGTCAATGAATTGAGAAAGAAGGTATATTCCATCAGGCTGGAGTTTGATGTTATCAGAGCCAAGGTTGGCGAAGACGAAGAAAACGACGACTTGATCAAGATCGAAGATGACTTGGTTAGTGCTACCGAAGTGGCGGTGATGGAAATGAAGAAATTGATCAAGCCTTCCACCTCGGTCAACTTGTTGAAGGTGTTTGTCACCGCACAGAAGGAATGGTTCGAGATGTCTGCTAAGAAGTTGTCAGGGGTGTTGGCCAGTTTAGATAAGATCAAGTTTAGTGAGTAGTGCGTAAGATTTTTATAGTCAAGTACAAATACACATGAGATAGAATGCACAAACCAGGGTACAGCGACAAACGAACCACGGTTAACAAGTCGCATCTCTTGGAGACAATCATACGAAACCGAATCCGGGACTCGATTTTTTACAAACAGCACCTTTACTTGACTAACGAGCAGACCATCCTCCCGGTGATAGTAGAACATGTTGAATATGTGAAGGGAGTGGATTCCAATAACAGACCCAGTCCATTTATATGTTGCTTATTCCGAATGCTTGAAATCAATCCGTCGTCAGCCATATTAAATGTGTACTTGAACCAGGACAAATTCAAGTACTTGACAGCGATGGTGTTGGTGTTTATTCGAATCACCAAACCGGCAGCAGACATTTATGGCTTGCTTGACAGATATATTACCAATTATAGCAAGTTGCGAGTGCAGCTATCAAACCCGGTGTTTGAACGAGGGGTTGCCATCCGGTACTCTATAGTATATATGGACGAGTTTGTAGATGAGTTGTTGAATAAGGAAAGAGTGGTGGATATAATTCTACCCCGGCTCGAGGCTAGGGCAAAGTTGGCCGAGAAAGGGGTTATTGGGGACCGGGAGTACTTGGTGACTACGCTTGGACACGAGGAAGAGGAGTCTGATGATTTTACGAGTGATAGTGATTAATAGAGTAGTTTTTGTTCTTTTTGTTCTTTTTGTTCTTTTTGTAGTTCTTTTTGTAGTTCTTTTTGTTCTTTTTGTAGTTCTTTTTTGTAGTTCTAGTTCTCTTGCAACTGCTACTTTTTGCCAAATACTTCATACTAAATACTCTTACTAAATACTTCATACTAAATACTCTTACTAAATGCTCTTACTAAATACTTCTAGTGCTTACTTCATACTAAATACTTCTAAATACTCCTTCTAAATATTAAATACTCTTACTAATACTCTTACTAAATACTCTTACTAAATACTCCTGCTAAATACTCCTGCTAAATACTTCATACTAAATACTCTTACTAAATGCTCTTACTAATACTTCTAGTGCTAATAACATTTCACTATTGTCGTTCATCCTCTTCAATTCTCATTCTAAAAAATCAAAATACGTCATATTCTCAGTTGCCATTCTCACAATACTCAAGTAACGTGGAACCAAAATGGCGGTAACTGTAGGCGAAGTATCACACTCGCAATCAAACACAAAGATAGTCTTCATAGTCATTTTGTTTTTGGTGTCATTACTAACATTTATTCTACAGACAGAATTCACGTCCAGGGCCTACACCTTGGGATTCAAGGAGCCGGTGATATTGTTGTTGGTAACCCACGGCTCCTGGTGGACGTTATGGCCCGTACAGGTGGTGATTGTGGCTGCTATTAAGATGTTTTCCAGAGCCAAAAGAACCGCCCAACCCAAGGTTCACAAGTACACTCCTTTGAACCGCTCCGGTCACTCCAGTCACTCCATTTCCGAAATGAACGATTCCAGGAACACGTCCTTATTAACCCCAAATGGCACCAGCCCCGCTCCCGAGTTGCCAACCAGTCCTGTGGGCTACTTCACATATTTCAAAAAAGCAATCATCAAGCAATTCCATAGTGTTTACCACACATCCATTATTATCTACGAGTGCAACGTCAACAACGACCAAAGAACGGAAAATATCAACGAATTGATCCAACAGAACCCTCAGCTTCCGTCGTCTTCCTCGTTGTTTGAGTGTGTCAGAACCTTTTGTGCCACTCCTTCAATCAAGTACGTTGTATGGAACATTTTGATTTTGTCTGTTTTGTTGAATGTTGCAGGTCTAACCTGGTACGGTGCTATGGCCATCACCTATGCGTCCGATGTCACTGCTATTTACAACTGCTCGGCGTTTACTGCCTATGTTTTTGCTATTCCGTTGTTGAACGAGCGGTTTTCGTGGTTGAAAGCCAACTCGGTTATCATAGCGGTCGTGGGGGTATTCATCGTTGCATATTCCGGTAATAGCGACGATGATAATGCTGAATATCCATATAGAGTCTGGGGGAACTTGGCTATTGCCATAGGTGCAGTTATTTACGGGTTGTATGAAGTGTTCTATAAGAAATATCTTTGTATTCCTGCCCACTTGTCAAAGTTGATCACACCTAGACGTCAATTGGTATTTGCCAACTTTGCCATGTCTGTGATTGGGTTTGTTACTTTGATCATTTTGTTGGTGGCAGTTTCTGCGGTGCAAGTGTTTGGATTCCACAAGTTCAATATGTTTGACTATGACAACAGTGGAACCATCTGGGCCTACATTATTGGGTCTATTATCTCCAACTTGTCATTCAGTGCGCTGTTTTTGTCGTTGATTTCCTTGACAAGCCCTGTGTTGTCGTCAGTGAGTTCGTTATTGACTATCTTCTTGATTGGGATAGTAGAATGGGTTTTGTTCGATAACACTTTGAGTTCCCAACAGTTATTGGGAGACTTTTTGGTTGTTGTTGGATTTGTTCTTTTGACAATAGCTTCCTGGCAGGAAATAAGTGAAGGTAACGATAATGATGAGATGGAGGTTGTTTCCAACTATTCATTTGCATTGAGTACCAACCAGGAAGCTTAGGGACTATGTAACATAATATTCATTTCTTTCTTAGTTTTATTTTGTTTCTTTACAATTACTGTAGTTGCTGTAGTTTGTGTCTCTTTCTAGTTCTCTTTTTTACTCTTTTTTACTCTTTTCTAGTACTCTTAGTACTCTTTCTAGTACTCTTAGTATTCTTTTCTAGTACTCTTAGTATTACTCTTTCTTTTACTCTTTTTTACTCTTTCTAGTACTCTTTTCTAGTACTCTTTTCTAGTACTCTTAGTATTACTCTTAGTATTCTTTTCTTTTACTCTTTCTAGTTCTCTTTTTTACTCTTTTCTACCACCCTTCACTACCACCCTTCACTACTAACACTCTCAATTCCCGACATTATCTCCAATACAAAATTTGGGTGCGAAATATTTGCCGTTATGACTTTAGACAAAGGTTCGTTTGAAGGACTCATGAGTTCATTGAACTTGGACGACGAGTTCACAGTGTACGAAATCAACGAGAACTTGAACTATCAGCAGTTGTCAATCATTAAAACCAGCGTGGAGCTGCAATTAACAAGGCTATTCGAAGTTTTGAATAATCACTTCAAAGTTGACATGAATACGCCTTTAGTTACAGACGGGTTCCCAAGAAGCGACATAGATGTGGTGGGCATAAGATTGGTGAGAGTAAAGATAATAAGACTTAGAAATGACCATAAACGTTTATTATCGTTGATAGAAACCAAGTTGATAGATTCGTTCAGGAAGCCATTCAATCCCCAACAACTGGAGTCAAATGCTATGACATCAGATATTCCGTTTGCAGTGGTAGACGACGTGACATCAGATATTCCGTTTGCAGTGGTAGACCACGTGATACCTGACAGTCCTGCTCACAAAGCAGGGTTGTTGAAGGGAGACAAAATCATCATTTTCGACAACAACATCCATGCTGGAAACCACGACACCCTTAAGGGCGTGGTGACCCGAGTCCAGAGCAAAGTAGACCAGGTGGTCACCATTGATGTTTCAAGACCACAGCGTGTTATTCTTGAATTAGTTCCCTCCAACAACTGGAATGGCACCGGTTTATTGGGATGCAAGATCATTCCCCTTTAACCCCCGTGCAACGTACTGGTGAATGTAAAAACATCGCCATTTTCAACAACATAGTCCTCCTTATCCTCTAGTTCCCAATCGGTATCGTTAATCAACACCAAGATCCCAGGCCTGACCCTCCCGTCGTCCATAAACACCGGAATATCTTTCTCATCGGCGATGACGTTCTCACAGATCAACCGAATTACATCTTTCATGGTAGCTTCACCTTCCTCCTTTGGAATGGTAAGTTTATGCTCACGTACCTTCTTGCTAATGACATCCAAGCCCCCTAAAAACTCGACCTTCACCTTTATCATCCTTGTATTGTTTTTGTATGGACTGAAATAACGCGAATTTAACAAGTGTTGAAAAATCTCAACTGGACAAAATGAACTTCACCAGAACCTTGGGTCTCTTGTGGATGGCGTGGGCGGTTGTCGCTTTGAACACCGCATTGATCGTGTACGACTCCCTCACAATTGATTTGAACGATGCTCCGGCCGACTTGAAGAATTTGGTGGTATTTTTGAACGCCCACAACCACGAAACCGTGTTGAGAGGCTATACCGAAGACGACTTGCAAATGTTCGTGGGTGCAGAAGCTCTTGTGCAAAACGTGTTTCTCTTGCCTACACTGACCAAGAAAATCACCAGAAAGCAGGAATTGAACAAGGCCAACTTGGTCAGGTTGTTGAACAACAACAACGTCAATGTGGTGGTGGTTGGTGACAGCGATAGCCATTATCCTGATGATGTGAGGGAGTTTTTGAATGAAGCAGGCATTTATCCTTCACCAAAAGGCTATAAGATGATTGACCATTTCAGTGAAGACGACAAGGTTCACTTGACCAAGCAAAACATTGAGTGTGAAAGAATCATCGGTGAGGTTGAAATCACCTATGACGGCCAATCTGCTGTCATTGACAATAACGAGCAGTTGATACCAATCATCAGAGGCGGGGCCACCAGTTTCTCCACCAATGATAACGTCAACCCATTAGGAAACGACAACTCCTGGGGTATTGGTCAACAAAGTTTTGTTGCCGTAGCCTTACAGAGTTTGAAAGGCGCTAGATTGACTTGGGTTGGTGATATGAGCTTGTTGACTGAAGAGTTGTTGACTTGGTCTTTGGGCAAACGAAATGTGTTGAAGTTGCAATTTGCCCAACACCATAAGGCGTGTGAGCCTGAATCGACCAACAACACCTTATATAGAATTAAGGACCAGGTCATCTACACCATTGGGGTGAGTGAATTGATCAATAACGAATGGAAGCCGTATGTTGTTAAACACGACCAAGATGCCTTGCAATTATCGTTCAAGATGTTGGATCCATACCACAGAATCAACTTGAAGCCTTTGGGTGAGGTTGCTTCGACCGAAGACGGGCCTTTGGATGCCTATGCCTACTATGCCAACTTCACTATTCCTGACCATCATGGTATGTTCACCTTTGAATTGGACTACAAGAGAGAAGGGTTGAGCTACTTGTTGAGCAAGCAGATTGTAGCTGTGAGACATTTGGCCAACGATGAGTTTAAGAGATCGTGGGAGATTACCAACGCCTGGTACTACGTCGCCAGTGCCGGATTTGTTGTTGTTGGATGGTTGTTGTTTGTTGTGAACTTCATCTACGTTGTCAAAGAAGACAAGATAAAGAAGGATATGTAGAGCATGTATAATCACAAAATAAACACAAGCCGTTTAGAGCAAGCTCAAGGGAGGAATCTGACACTGGAGCTCTCTTTGATGTTGGGGAACCACTACTGAGGTAATTTTGTACTCCAAGGACGAATCCAACATCTCTACAGAGTGTTCTCCGTGGTCTATGATTTCCCAGATCCCATCTATGGTTTTGAAAACGGTATTTCTGGCAATTCCACTAAGAACCTTGGGGTTTTGGATAAACAACTGGCCACTAGAACCCGCTGGCACTGTCATAGAAAACGTGGTGCTGTAGGTGTGGGTGATGGTGGTTTCTCTTTGTCTAATAAGAGAAACAGAAACCAAGAACGAAATCTTCTTAGAAACCTCAACTGCCGCATTAAAAGAAGTCAAGCGAGCGATTCTGAACCCTATGGAGCCACCGGCCCCGTCATAGGAGTCTAGACATGGAGTGATAGGCACATTTTCGGGAATGAACTTTTCAATTACATCTTCGACCTTTGTCAAAAGCCAAGTGCTTAATGAAGCTGCTCTAGCTGAAATCGAAGTGCCGTCGTTAATGGCCTCGTTAATGGAAGGAGTGCCATCGTTAATGGCCTCGTTAAAACTGGTAAGCCGAGATGGCTTGTAGTTATTTTCCACCTTGACCAAAAAAGAGCCATCAGCCGTAATCATTATGGGTCTATTCAAACCAGCGTCTTTCAAGGTTTCAGCCAAGTTTTGGGCATCTTTCAATGTTTCTACTTGGTGGTATTCATTTTTGATACCAGCAGCACTAACAAACTGTTCTGAAAACACAATGCCTTCAGGAGTATTAAATCTCAAGTAATCGATGTCATCTAAAACTATGGTAGTAGATAGTTCGTTCAATGTGGCTGCTGCAACAGCCAAAAAGCCCAAGAATTCCTTTTTGAAATGCATTTATGAAAAGAAGGGATGTTTGAGTTTATGTAGTTTTGCAGCATAAAGTGTATGGAGGTTATTGTAGCTCTGGAGCCTATAATTTTAGCCTATAATTCAATGAAAGTTATAATTCTGTAGAGTCTAAAAGTCTGTAGAGTCTATAAGTCTTCAAAAGCCTAAAAGTCTTCAAAAGCCTATAAATCTGTCACTATAAAGCCTATAAAAATCCATACATAATCTCCATACAAAAAATCTCCATACAAAAATCACCATACAAAAAAACGCATACAAAAAAACGCATACAAAAAAACACCATAAAAAACCAAAAAATCTCATAGAAAAACCAATGAACACAGAAGACGAACAGAAGTCTGTAGCTTTACAGCAGAAGTACAACGGGTTCCAGGCAGATATTACCGACTTGGAGTCTGCCATAGGGACCATTTCTTCCCAGTTACAAGAACACATGATAGTTGACCAGACATTGAGCAAAATCGAACCAGAAAACAGAAAGGGTAGAAAGTGTTTCAAAATGATCGGGGGAGTTTTGGTGGAAAAGAGCGTGGACGATGTGATAAAGTTGTTGGATGGCGATATCAAGACGTTGAGACATCAAAGAGAAGACACGGCGAAGAAATTAGACGATGCTAGAAACGGATTGGATAACTTCATCAAGACCAACCATATCAAGATTGTGAGACAGGCCCAGTCGTAGAATACAACTAAATAGTCATAAGTATACATTTACAAACTTCAGAACTCTCACACGCTTTTGGCTCACAGGCTTTGGCTCACACTTTTGGCTCACGCTTTTGGCTCACACAGCAATGCTTTTGGCATATTCGGACCTGGCGTCGGTGATTCGGTTGGTATCTCTGTTGATAGCTTCCCATTTGGGCTCGTCCTTGAACAATCTCACAGCTTTAATACTTCTTTGTGCGCTGGATAATGTGAACCGGTGGTAAATACCTGCTGGCAAGATCAACAAGTCGTTTTTGTTCAACTTGGCCCTGATCCATTTGTCACCGTCGTCTCTCACGTCAAAATACCCTTCGCCATCCACAATATACCTGATTTCTTCATCCTCGTGGTAATGCTCCTTGTAGAACTGGGTCATTTTGGCGTTAAAAGCACCAACGTCGCCTTTAAACGAGTCTAAATTAAGGGTGATTTCGTCCCTGTTTTTGTAGTGTCTTTGCAGTGCCAAATCATTCAAGTCGTCGAGGTTGTCAATATTGTAGTACAAAACCCCGATTTCCTTCAATTTGGCTTCACCAACCGCCACGCCCGAGTTGTGTTCGTCAGTGAAGTCTTGGGGTGTATCCTTATCGTCGTGGTAGAAAAACTGAACCATGGAGAATAATTAATAATGGCAATTTAATTAGTGGTGCGGTTTCATATGACTTTGAGCCATAACGTGGAGGGAAATAAGCACATGTAGTGGAAGTGGCTCTTAATGTAGGAAATAAGCTCTTAATGTAGGAAATAAGCTCTTAATGTAGGAAATAAGCTCATGGTGGAGGCCCTACTGTTGTAGTATAGAGTTGGTTTGGGTGGGTAAATTTCAGTAGTTACAGGCTATTGCTTAATATTTAGTTGAGGCTCATGTGGCTTTGGGAATCTATTTTTTCTACACCGCCAAATTCTTGTACAGTTTTTGACCGTAGTGTCTTTAAACTTGATGGAACTCTCACATAACTTTTGACGCCGTCTACAAATTCTGGCACAATCTTCACACAAAGCCTTACAAACCTCATACAATTCTACAAAATTCTACAAAATTCTACCAAATCCACCAAATTCTAGCACAAATCCTCATACAACTCCTCAGACAAAGCCTTACATAACTTTTGGCACAATCTTCACACAAAACTTCATACAAATTCTACAAAATTCTACCAAATCCACCAAATCCTAGCACAAATCCTCATACAAATTCAAATTCTCATACAAATAAAATTCTCATACAAACTCTACCACAAAAAGTCTCAAAAACCATGTACGGGGCCAGAAGCGACCATGACAGGATGCTTGCGTACCAGCAAAACATCGAACAACAACTTGCATCGCAGAGCAAGAAGCAGCCTCATAGACGTATTGTTGACCACGGCAATAACATGGGAAGATGGTATATAAAAAGGTCCATGGGATTGTATACCCAGGCAATTGGAGAAATAAGGCCCGAGTCTTCGTATTTGATCGACCTTTTGCCGTCCCCAGCTTATTCCAACATCAATCTGACCAAAAACAACTTGGGAATCGTAGACTCCCAGACAAAGTTTGTGCATTTGTCTTCCAACAAGGAAAAGCACACCATCAACACTGTGAAATGGACACCAGAAGGAAGAAGATTGTTGGTGGCCAGTCATAGTGGTGAGTTTACGTTGTGGAACGGAATGACGTTTAATTTTGAAACCATTACTCAGGCTCACGACTCGCCTATATTGTCTTTGAAGTATAGTCACAATGACAACTGGTTATTGAGTGGTGATCAAGATGGAGTGGTGAAATACTGGCAAACTAATTTTAATAACGTCAACATCATAAATTGTCACCTGGATGGTATCAGAGACATCTCGTTTTCGCCTAACGACTCCAAGTTTTTGACCAGTTCCGATGACTCGTCGTTGAAGATTTGGAATTTCAACAATGGTAAAGAGGAAAGAGTAATGAATGGACACCACTGGGATGTCAAGTCTAGTGACTGGCATCCGAACTTAGGACTTATTGTCAGTGGTTCCAGAGATAACTTGATCAAGTTATGGGACCCTAGGTCTGCAGAGTGTATAACTACCTTGCACGGCTTCAAAAACTCGGTTGCAAAAACCCGTTTTCAACCTACAGGTATGCAGAGACTATTGGCTTCAGTTTCTAGAGACAGATCTTGCAGAATCTTTGACTTGAGAACCATGAAGGACTTGTTGGTATTAAGAAACTACGACAGTGATTTGTCGTGTGTGGAGTGGCATCCTATACACGCCTCTCTCTTCTCTATTGGTGCGTACGATGGTTCGCTTAGCCACTATAATTTGGACTCCTATATTCCCGATGACTCCAAGGAATCGATAAACGAAATCCAGCCGATTCACAGAATCCCCTATGCCCACGAAAAGTCAATTAATGCCTTGGAATATCATCCTTTGGGCCATTTATTATGTTCAGCAGGTACTGATAGATCAGCACGTTTTTGGTCCAGATCCAGACCAAACGATCCCATGGCTTTCCAGGATGCTTTGTATACCAACGACAAAAACGGTGCCTGGTACTACCAGGCCAATAACAACATCAATGCCGTGATTGCACCTCCTGAAAACTTCAAGCCTACAGCAGTAAATATGAATGGATCTGCAGGTACCGATAATAACCATAACCAGAGCTCAGATAATAGAAACAGAAACCCACCAGGCATTCCAGGTATTCCTGGGCTAAACTTAAACTAGCCACTACAAAAAAAGAGCAAATAGATGGTCCAAACCAAATGTATATTAATGGTATTCCCTGTTGCCTCCCTTGACCGTTACATCCCTTTATCATTGGTATTCGTTATATAGCATAAAATTCATTAACCTTTTCATAATACTCCTGGGACTCTTTTTTCGAGTATGCTATAAAGTAATTTTCTATAAGCTCGTTTAAACTACTTGGTTTATAGTTTTTGAAGTCATAAGACTTGCCAGCGTTTTCTATCATAATGTAACTTGACAAGTCATAGTTTGACAACTCGTAGTCGGTGATTGGCTGATAAGCTTTTTGGTAGTTTTCCAATCTCTTTGTGAAGTCATCGATGGACTTGTTGAAATCACAGTTCTTGTAATCATCATTCTTGGTTTTGGCCTGGATATTGTACCTCGTCAAACGAACATCGTTACATTGAACATCCAAGATAATCAAGTTATCCAAGTCGATGTTGTTTTCTATCAACTTGACCAAGTTGGCTCTTCTCTCTAATGTGCTGTTGGTGGCATCCAAGATTCCCACATTAATGGACCCCAAACTTAACTCATTGATGATATTGGTTAATGAATCCATGGCAATCAACTCTCTTTTCATCCTGCTGATCTGGTTGCTAGGGTCAAAGAACTCGTAGCTATTGAACTGCTTCAATGTTTGTCTTCTTTTGTCACCACAGTTGAATATTTGTGTCTTGTATTTTGTGTTCTCGTTTAAATAATCGGTTAATTGTTGGCAGATGGTACTTTTTCCGGTGGCAGGTAATCCCACCAACAAGATAATGTTCTTGCTGTCATGGCACCTCTGGTATTCGTTGTTGATAACAAACGAATTAGATGGCGATACAAACGCTGATGTGACGTTGGTATGTATTCCATTTCCATTTTCATCATCACTATCAACGCCATAGTAATGCCCTACATGGAACTCGTTATTTGACAACGAGAATAACGAGCTGCTTGATCCTGTATTTGATCCTTCCATATTATAATACTGCTAGATGGCTTATTCCGAGTCGTTCTAGCGTTCTATCGCTGGTCTATATCTATAAAACTTGGGTTGTTGACCGAATGACTTTTTATGTTCTCCGAAGACTTTCTTTTCTTGACTGCGTGCGTTCGATGATACCTTTTTAATGCGTTTACACAGCACAGTGCCTGACTGGTTTGAATTAGCTCTGATTTGCTGGGTCGTTTGGAAACGTGCTAGTAGGTATGTAGTGAGTGTTGGCCCGACGTATTTTGTTTTGCTTGGGAAATTTACGCCTTTATAAATTGGAGAAACGTACGAACGGAAAATTCAACGCATAAATTTCACGGATCAACTTATGCCTGAAATTTGCGATAGGAGCTTCAGGACTTACGGAACAATTGGGTGACAATTTTTAAATGCTTTTGCTGGTAGCGAGATGGCATCGTATTGATACTGTCGGAGAATAATACTAGTAGAGCACGTTTCAGCACTTTGATTGTATTTGGTTTATGTGGCCAAAACCCAACATATCGCTCTCCTCCTTTGCTTACATAACATGAGCCAACGTTATTCTGTTACAGTTCCAAAAGTCGTGTAGTCACAAAAACACCATCATAATAGTGCCGGGACCGATTATGATGTATTGGTACGTTATTTGCATGTAATCTTACGTACGTTATTTGTATGTAATCTTACGTAGGGTAAAAGAAATTACTATCTATTTGCATGTAATCTTACGTAGGGTAAAAAAAATTACTATCCAAGACACTTATGACATCAATGTTTTCGTCGAAACCAATAAGGCGAAGTCGATTGCAAAGCAAAATTTAATCGAAGTTCGTAATGAATGTCGTCAAAATCACAAATTTGATATGAAATTAGCTATTTACACATTTCTAGATTTTCAGTGTTTTTCGTAACTGCAGTTTTTTTCTACTGTTCTTTTCTTCTGTTCTTTTTCTCCTGTTCTTTTTCTCCTGATCTTTTTTCTACTGTTCTTTTCTCCTGTTCTTTTTCTACTGTTCTTTTTCTCCTGTTCTTTTTCTCCGTTCTTTTTCTACTCCTCTTCTAGCTCCTCTTCTTGTTCCTCACCAACCTCAGTTTGACTACTTTTCTCATCCCGGCTTCCCAAAACTAAACCATACGTACGTGGTGACGGAATTCTTCTTTTCAAACTGTAAGAAATTTTCCAGTCTTGTGACTCACATGTCGGTATACCTCTCAACTTTTTCCCATCCACATGCTGTTCGACTCGTAAGTCATATTGAAGAAATGGTTTGCTGACCAAAGACTCATTCATCTCTCTAAGCTTAACCTGTTTCTCTTCTTTATTGAGTTCTCGCAACTGTGCTAACTCTAGGTCTGATTCATGCATTTCACTGGCAAATACTTGGATTTTAGAACGCTTTGCGTCATAGTTCATCACTATCTTATAAATATCTGAATCTGGCAAGTCTTTTCTGATTTGTCCTAGCACATCTCCCCAAATCTCGAGAGACGCCTTGAACTGGGTATTTGCAATGTATGATGCAATAGGGGAGTTCTGGAAGTATATCTTGTCAATATCTTCTATGGTCATATACTCGAAGCCTAGGTAATACTTCAAATTATGATAGCTGATGAAAATTCCCTCCATTTGCCCAATTCTTGCTTGGAACGAATATTTCAATAAGGCAGCTGTCCTCTTCAAGTCATAAAGCTCCAAATCATGCTCAAAGTTGTTACTGTATTCTGTAGTTTTCATGTCCGGATTACTGTGATCGTATCTAACCTCCCCAATAGCTCTGGATTTCAAGTCAAACACTCCGCTACCTGGCAAAGAGTAATCAACGCAATCCAATTGGGATCTCATGAGAAACCTATCATACGAAGCTATGTTGTAAACACTGGTGGGGTCGATAAACTTCTTGTATTTGTCAATTTTGTTTTTGGTGTCAGTTGAAAGATCATCTGCTTCTTGTTTATCTAATGTTTGTTCAAATGCCTTTTCTTTCACCACCAGTTCTATATCTTCACCTAATGCTGCTAGGCCATGTAGCTTCTTATAAGTTTCTAGATCGTCCAATTCGTTGGTGAGAAATGCTTCTGATATTTGTCCAAACTCAGACAAGTAAGTCTGATTTTGAAAAGTATTATCCACTTCTATGCAGTAAACACCAGGACTATTTCTGGTTAAAATAAACGATGATGGCAACAGGGACATTAATTTAGTGAATCTGCCAAAATCAAACAGTTTGGGATGGTTGGTGTAGCCATTTATCAACTTGTAGAACGTGAAAAGCGTTGCTGTCATAGAAGAAGTGGATGAATAGTATGTTTTGCCTTGTTCTTTTGCCAAAGATGCCAACGTAGTATGTTTTGAAGGAGGTACGTAGCTTTCACTAAAATGAGTGAACAGCTCCAACCTGTCTATCTCCAAAGGTTTATCTGTTGTTAGTTTTTCGTCGGTTGAAAACTTCTGGTACTGAATACTTTGTTGATGGAGTACTTTGGATAATTCATGTGCCAACGTGGGGAGTCCATGTGTTTGAGGTGCAACTACTTGTTTGAGGTTTTCTTTAGTGTTGGTCTCTCTAGAAAGTACAATTTTTTGCACTACTTTTCTTTGGTGAATATGTTCCTGTTGATTATACCATGGTTCTTTTCTGGAATGACCTCTGGAATTATGCTTTCTGAATATGTTCTGGTATCTAGCAGGGTTTCTCACTGCCGTACTCTTCTCACTGGACTGAGAGGGTCCATCATTTGCTGGATTGGGTATAGCCTCTTTGACGTTTGTGTTGTATTCACTACCACCACTTTTCTTTTGCTCTAATGCCCTTAGTATTCCCAAAGGAAGGCCTGTTTTTGGTTTATTCTGTGGCTTTGTAGGTTTGTGGTTGGGGCCGTCATCTACTGGATTTTCTTCAGCAAACTTGATATCTGCTTTCGAAACAAATATTCCACCCTTAAGGGCTTCATTAACTTCTGCTGTTGTTACTTTGAGCTCTTTTAGGGCTAGCAGGGACACATGCAACTGTCTGAAACACCTCATAACTGATATTCGCGATGCAATTTTGATGCTTTTGATTTTGTTTGTATGAATGAATTGAAGTATTTTATGAAGAAATTGTAGAACTATTTTATGAATATTTAAGAGGTATTTATGAATAAATTGAAGTATTTTACGAAGAAATTGAACTATTTTATGAATAAATTGAAGTATTTTATGAACAAATTGTATGAACTATTTTATGAAGAAATTGTAGAACTATTTTATGAATATTCAAGAGGTATTTATGAATATTTAAGAGGTATTTTATGAACAAATTGTAGGAGGTATCAAAGAGCACTTATACCGTAACCATATCCTATTCCTAATTATACAACCTTCTATCCAATTCTCGCAATACATTTGCAACTGATTGAACTTCAACCTGCATTCCCCTGGTGGTCAATTTCCCTACCAAAGTACTGAAATCTACAGAATTGAACTTTTTGTGCCTCGATAACGTCTTATAGGCATCAGAACAAGGAATGAAAAACCCTGCTGAAGGGTTTAGGCCACTAGGGCCAGGTGTAGACACCGGAGTGGAAATGGGGGTTGAAGCACTGGAGTTAATATTCGAGGTATTGAGCTTCACTGCTGGCAACGTTCCAATGTCACTTTCTGATTCCTTTCCTGAAGTGAATTTAGATACCTGGGACGCAGAATCGGTGGTTTGGGCCTTATTAGCCACTGTGGTACAGAATAATGTAGACATTGGATCCAGTTGACACTGTTCACAAGTACCTGGATTACCAGTACATCCACTTGGTTTGTCATTTCTGGTTGAGGTAACCACTGTGGGTACAGCCCCCGGAGTCAAATTAGTGATATCCCTGATTTCAACTGAAGGTCCCGGATGCATAACCGGTAATGAAGTCTTTCGTACGTTTGTTAACTGTATAGGTGGTAACGCAGTTTGGTCATGGAATTTTTCATTGTCCTCGTTCAAAGTCTGATTCAAAAGTGCTGCTTCTTTTGCTGCTTCTCTACAAACACACGGAGTGTCGTCTGTGCAAAATCCACAGTTATCCACAGGCGAATCTTCATCAAACTTCTCTTCACTTACTGGTGTACGGCTATCAGCAACTGAGGATTCCTTTTTAAGGCTTTTGAAATCTGGAACGGGCTTTTTAACAAACCGGGACGTGAAGTCGATTTCTTGTGGTTCAGCCTTTCTTTTCTTTAAAGATACAGCCTGCATTGGTTTAAAGGTCTTGAGGGTTTGTTGCAAATCAACCTTTTTGGTTTTAATTCCTACATCCTCACACAAACATTCGTCTTTCACACACACACCACAGTCAAAATCATCTTGCTTGTCTTTAGGCGGAGAATCAACAGAAGGGGCAGGAGAAATCTGCTGCACCGAGTAAACAGAACTAGCAGGGGAATTGGAGTTCATATTCATAGGTGAAACCGCACTCATACCATGGTTATACGAAGAACCGATACTACCAGATCTCTTCATACGGTTCACTTCCTGTCTCATCTGCTCTAAATTCTTCACCAAATACTGATTTTCAACCTTCAACTTGTTGATGGTATTGATCAATGCCATTTCTTTCACATCCTTTTCCTTTTCGATTTCCATCAATTTCTGTTCGAGTTCTTGCACTCGGGTGGCTCTTCTTTCTCTGAATGCACGTTGAGCAGCTCTGTTCTGAGCTTTGCGTTTACTAGCAGGCGTATCCACACTAGGTTTTCTTCCGGGCTTAGGTCTGGGAGGTAAAACCCATTGTTTGGACATGCTGATTCCCAAGTTGGAACTGGCTGTTCTGATCTGGACTGGTGGAGATCCCGCCAGAGGTGGCGAGGGTGCAATACTCAGTCTTGGGATTATTGCTTGCTTGGACATTATGAAGATTCAACTGGGAGCTCTTTTCCCAGACTCTTTTTTCTCGACAACGATATCAGCTCCGTAGGTAATACTGATGACACTATAGAACCACTTCTTATTGTTTTTGTAACTAACGCCTCTTGCACTTATGTTGGCGAACAAAAAATTAAAATGATTTTACTGATGAAATTGATAAAAAATTATCTTTTCGATCAGTGCAGCCAATCAGAACGTGAATTCGGAAAATCGGTATTGCGTAATCAGAACAGGAAATGTTTTGCAGCCCTCCCGAAGTGGAGTTAAAGCCCGAGGAGTTTAGGTGGAGGGTTGTGTGTGGTAGATGGCTGTGCACCTGATTTATTGAGTCGGTTTCGTGAAGGTATGGCTGATGGGTTTCGTGAAGGTATTGAGTTCGGTTTCGTGAAGGTATTGAGTCTTCGGTTTCGTGAACGTGGTATGGCTGATGTTTCGTGATATGGCTGATGTTTCGTGATGCAAGTTATTTCTACTAACAACCCTGGTCAGTGTAACTTTCGTGGTGTTTGACGAGTGTTTACAAAAGGTTTTACGATTCGCACCGTCATCGGAGGTGTTTTTTGCTCATCTTAAAACTGTGTTTTCGAAGACTCTATTAGTCAAGATGCATTCTCAAGCATAATTGGTCCCCAGAAACTCTACACTCGACAAATTACTTGATAGTTACACTAATTACTATGTACATGATAGTTCAACTAATTACTATGTACAGATAGTTACAACTAATTACTATGTACATTATAGTTACAACTAATTACTGGCTGCTCTCTCGCTTTGAATTTTGGCAATATCTTCAGCACTTGGTGGACCTTCAGTCAACATCTTGTTCAAAGTGATCTTTCCAAATTCGTCCTTCAACTTCTGTTCTTCCTCTAAAAACTTTGGTGCATTCTCCTGCAAGTATTTCTGGAAGTGTTGGTATTGCAATTGACCGTGTTCTCTGACAATATCCAATGGCATCTTTGGTTCCTTGTTGAAAGACGATGATGGCAATCCCAATAAAGACGCCAAAAAGCTTCCTGCGTTGTATTTCTGGTTCAACAAGTGTTTGTTCTTCTTCTCCCATTCGGCCCTCAACTTCTTTTCTCTGGCATCGAACTCCTCAACCAACTTGTTCTTATCATCAAAAGAACTCAACACTGGTCTCACATCGGCAAGGTTCTGGGTAGCCAAAAATTCCAAGAATGGAATCAATTTGATCAACTTATCATCTGGCTTACCATCCCAAACCTCCATTGGGATGGCGTTTTCTGGCTGCAACGAGTAGCATTCAGGGTTGACATCAACAATCACGGTTTTGGCTAAATCACGGTTCATTAATGATAAATCTTTAATCAACTTACCATCCTTTGATCTGCAAGCTTCTCTGAAAAGAGCATAGGAAATGTAAGCGTGCAAAGGATCCAACTTGTTGACGGCTCTTTCACTGAAAACTTGACTGTTGGAGCCAAAAACAACAATTTCGTAGTACTGCGACAAGTAACCCAAGAAATAATCCAATCCAGGTCTCTTAGCAGTTCTCCAACCATTCTTAGTATCCCATTCCGAATGAATCAACAAGTCATCCAATGACAATACCAAAGTCAACGGTCTTCTATAAGCTTCTGGTGCCGGTGGTGGTAACAAATTTTCATAAGCAGGTTCAGTGAAAAAAGTGAAAAGCGAACTCATTCTGGTACTCATTCTTTCGTACATCAAACCAGGAGTGTAGCCGTTTGCAATGGTGGTGGCTTCCAAGGCTTTTTGTTCTTCTTCGGAGTCCCAGTCTCTACTCATGTATCCAAGTCCTGCAATGGAACCCACCAATGTAGAGATGTAGAACCAGTTAGCAGCCTTTTCTCTCTGCTTATCTTTAGAAGTCATGTTTCTTCTTCTTCTCTTTTTACCTTCGGTGGATTGTTGGTCGTTAGCATCATTTTCTTCGTTTTTGGCCTCTTCTTCAAACCCAGCTCTAGCTAAGATATCGTCAGTCAAGATTTTATCTTTCCCTTTTTCCAAGTGTCTAACACAGGAGGTGAAACTTCTCAACTGATTAGACACTTTAAGGGGTGCGACTCCTCTGAATCCCCTAACAGAACCAACCATCGTCCTGTTAAGTTGTGTGATTCCAACCTTAAACATTGTTGCAATAGGATGGAAAAATTTTCTGTGCGAGATTCCAGTAAATTTGATGATGTAAATTTGCAACTTGGTTGTCGCACAAATGTTGAAGCGGTTGGGAGGAAGTATAAATCGGTTTAACACCATTGACAAGACGTTCGAGGAGTTGAGGAAAACTCCAGAACAAGCGAAAATCCGTAAACTTCTCGAAGGAATCAATACCAGGCCAGAAATTGTGAATGTGTTGACGAGGTTCCTAAAAGAGTTGAATGCAATTGGCATTAACCAACAGCTCCATACCAGGTTTGACAATAGATACCAGTATTACATGAGGATGCTCAAGTTCCGCCAGTTACATGGGGTGTTCTGGGATTTGTGCAAGATCCACGACATAAGTGAACACGATCATAAGTTGAATTTTGATTACAACAACATCGGGTTACTTGATCCCAAGAATTTCAGTGCTGAGGATTATGAAAAGATACTAAACAACAAGAGCAAGTAAAGAAATGTAAATAATTAGGAATATAGCTAAATGACTGCATAATCTGTTGAAAAGTATGCCAATCTCTGCATCTTTTTGTTCTGACATTTTTGTTCTCTGCATTTTTGTTCTCTGCATTTTTGTTCTCTGCATTTTTGTTCTCTGCATCTTTGTTCTCTGACAATTCTTTGTTTTCCAGTAATCTTCTAAGGCTTAGGAATCTGCAAGGACTTGGAAATCTCTCCACATCCCTGCAAAATAAACACCACACTGATGGCATGGAACTCCATGAATGAGTCCTTGAGCAAAATTGACCCTGGCAAGTCCTCTAAAATCCAATCCTTGTAAACCAAAACAGCAAAACTGACTACCCAAACCAAGTTGGTAGGAACAGGCAAACCTTCAAAGTACTGGGACTTTCCAGATTTATCCTTTGGAATGTTGTTGGTGGAGATGTTAAATCTGGCCAATCTTGTTAAGCCGCACAACACCCAGAACGTCAAAATCAACACATCGACCGTGGTTCTAAACCCAATAGCAAAGGCAATGGTAGCTGGACTGACGCTGAAACTGATCAAATCAGCCAAAGAGTCTAATTCCTGACCCATCAAACTGCTTTTGTTTCTTAATCTGGCTACTCTTCCATCGAAGAAGTCAAAAAACAAACCCAAGCAGATGAAAAAGTGTGCTCTTTGTACATACATTTTGTCACCTGTCAAGGTGTATCTAAGACAACTGATGATAGAGTAAAAGCCACTGAAACCATTCAATAAGGTGATGAAGTCAGCCATATGCAAATTTCTGATCAAGGAGAAATGTCTCTTGTCTTCAATAAATGCAGTGTATTCATATTCTTCGGGTCTAGGCAATGGTTCTTGATTGGAGGACAACGAGAACAACGAAGAAGATCTTCTGATAGGTGGATGTGGGGTTTCGGAGTCAGTCATATCTTCACCGTCAGATGCAATTGCAAAATCGTTTTTTTTGACGCCAGTGGAGTAACTCATTTCACCTGGTTCTTTTCAAATTAGTCTATTCAAAGTTGTAGCAGCTGTGATCTGAGAAGTGTATATGATTATATCGAACTTTCTACACGGGTCTGAGCTGGATTACACAGAATTTCACGACAATTGGCAATTAATGTGTGAACGTGTAGTTTGCAATGATTGCTGGGGATGACTTTTCGAGTCGCAGTTCACACTTTTATAGACATTTCGGAGGGCGTTTACAGGTCGTTTCGGAGGTTTACAGGTCGTTTCAGAAGGGATTTACAGGTCAGAAGGGACTGGCCGTTTTAACGTGTATATGCTAACTATTCCCATACACTAGGTGAGTATTCACTACTTATTCTCTTGTTTGTCATCGTGGTTTTCGTCTGTAATGTAGAATAGAGGCACTACCAAATCCTCGTTGGCACGTAGAAAGTTCTTAACCTTGGTGGGTTTCAACGACAGAAGAGACTCCAACGAGTTCATACTGGAAATCGAGTTGGATGCTCTGTGCACAGTCAAACTTTCATCCTGCGGTGCTTGATTTGTTCTTGCAAGCCCGGATTCTTTCAACTTCCGAGAGATGAGCTCTTGTTGTTGCTTCAAAAACTCTTGCTGAATCTTGAGATAGTTTTCATGGTCCTCAGTACCTGGTGTAGATGGGATAGGAGCTCCGGAGGTTGAACCAATCGAAGAATGTCCAATATTGGCAAAGTTGCTAAGATTAGCCAAACTGATTTGACTTGGAGAGTTGTGTCCAGATCCTGACCCACCTTCATAGGAGTTTTCAAATGGATTTCTTTCTGATCCTGAGCTTGATGGTGTACGTATGTTCGGGGTGAAAGCTCCCAGCAAACTTCCCTGGAGAAGGTTGCCCGGTAATGAGATGTGGGTTGGTGCTGCATCGGAATCTCCCGAGGCTGGGATTGTGACATTCTGCACATTTGCTTTGTTCTCAAAACCATTAGCTGGAGTCGAGGTACCGGTTTCAGGCGCCGAACTAGACTCTGATTCGGCATCAAAGCTTTTTGGTAAACTTACTAATGGGGTGTTAAATCCAATGTTTGGAGTACCTGGAACTGTGCCTGGAGGAGAGTTCAAAGATGCTTTGGAATCGTTGAATCCTTTAGCTCCGTAAACTTTGGCTCTGCTATCCATTTTAGCCTCTACAAACTCAAATCTCTTTTTGAAGTCTGATTCAAACTTAAGTAATTCACCAAGATCAGTAACCCAATGCTTGAAATCATTCTCGTTGTTACATTTGAATGAAATTTGCTTACCAGAATCAAGGTGAACCAAATTGAACTTGAGACTTTTTTCATTTTTGACAACCATCTTATATGAGTTTAAGTTGAATGATCTTTCAGGTATATCATTATGACTAATAAATCCTGCAAGCTTGCTTTTGTGTGTGTTGGAGTTGGTGCCATGGTAATGCTCATCCTCCCTACCAATGATGCTATTACTTGGACTTTTGCCGTTAGCGGTTTCAATCTTGAACTCATGCAAGTAATTGCAAGTCAACAAGTAGTAGTTTCTGGTATAGTTTTTCAACAACTTCAGTTTCTTGTAAATAATTCCAAATCTAATACATTTGTTGTGGATTGAGTTGGCATAAGGTACAACCACAGACTTGAAGTGTCTGACTTCTCTTTGGGAATTCTTGGTAGAAGGTTTGTAGAAGTTCAAAAAGTTCGTGTTCCAACAAACAAAGTTTTCCCACTCTGAGTTGCAATCAAAGTTGATAGTTCCAGTGTTAAGGGTGGAGATCTTTGCAAATCTATCAAAAACATTGGATAAATCCTTGAGAATGTAATTGAGCAAGTCCTTTGAAATGTTCTGCAAGTTAACATAGGCGGCATAAAGGTAGTTTTCCTTGACTAGCTGGTTCTTCAATTGATAGTTTAATCTCAACTTCAATAAAAATGGGTCATCCAATACTTTGCCATCATTATCATCGGCTAAGTAAGAGTCGCCAAGCTCGTCGTCATTGTCAACGTAATTGATGGTGCTATAGTACTCTACTGAAGTCATGTAAGACTTCAAAATCAATCCAGTCTTGCTGATTTCTCTCTTGATGGAATCATTTACAAATGATTCGTTCTTCAAGCTAGACTTGATTTCCCTTATCTTGCTGGATAAATTTTTGTACAACACTTCTAATTTGGGAATCAACTTGTAGACCAATTCACGGTGGTGCTTTACATTCGTCTGGTACAACTGGTAATGGTGGTTCAATATAAGGGAATGCATGTAGTCGTATACAGCTGGCAGCCCAGGGACAGAGTTTGGACCTTGGATGTTGATTATTCCACCTGGTTGGATGTTCACTCCATTTTTTGAAGGTTTGACCCCTTTTGTGCCTGAGTTTGCTATCTTGCTCACACCACTAACAACTGGAGTGACAGAATTATTTGAAGCAATTGATTTGAGAAAGTTCTGGTTAGTGTTTGACTTTGTTTTAGACAAGTTAGGACGCTTTGGATCATTGGAAGCAACACTGGTACTAGAAGCAGATTTCATAAGTGGTGGTTTGGGAGTCAAATTTGAAGATTGGTTTGAACTGCCTGTAGAGGAGGCATTGGAGTTGGTGGTGGGAATAGTAGTGGAACTTCCCCCGGAGTTCACTCCCGGGATCGTTTGCAACAATTCGAACTTATCGATAGGTTTACCAATGCTAATATTGTATGAGTTCAACACCTGATAGTTCAAGTTGGACTCAAAGTCTTTGATTAAGGCTGTTTCCTTAAAGTAGTTAATCAAGTACTTGATCAACTGCTTGTAGTTTTTAAAGTACAAAACCAACTCGTCGATGGGTTTTGAATCAACATCTGGCAAATTGTGATAGAAAGGAGACTTTGGATCCTTGTTTGGAAGAATAGACTGTTTCTCAAAATTCATTGCACAAGTCAACTGGTATTTTGGGGCAGTGATCAAACAGTTGGTGTTTATTATTGAGATCGTAAGCAGCAAAACTAAATTCAGCGCAGGGTAACAAGTTGTTTCAGTTACGTGTTTGAAACGATGACGCTGAGAATCGGAACTACCCAATAGATCCCGTAACAAGGTAATATTCTGAAGGTGTAGACTAAGGATGATATCACAAGCAAATTATTGTGCTATAAATACTTGCTCATCGGTAAGCCAGGAAATCAGGGGTGATTTGGGCAGCAAGCTTTCCACAGGGCGCAATTTTAGTGGCAGTACCTGTAACAACCTAAAACCGATGTCTGGGTACTTCTATGTATCAATAGGCTGGAAATAGCAACAACCAACTCTATGTGACACAAGTTGTAGTGAAGATTGTGATTGGAAACATTTGGAAGATCACAGCGTCTGATGTTGGAATGCGACATGTCGCGCTATTGCAAAAATTAGACACAAATACAAATTGTTTCAAATAGTTTCTACAAATATTTACTACAAATAGTTCAACAGTTCTAGTAGTTCTAATAGTTCTAGTAGTTCTAATAGTTCAAACAGTTCTAATAGTTCTAATAGTTCTAATAGTTCTAATAGTTCTAACATACTTCAAATACTTTCTATACAGATTGCATAAAAAGAGTTTCCAAAAATACTCCTACTACTACCTAAAGTACTTCCTAGTCATATTTCTATCCACTTGCAAATACTTTCAGGTTGACATCAAAGTTCCATGGAAGGACTCGGAAACAGTATGCAGACTATACCCGAAATAAAGTTGGACATTGATTTTGATACTGCCAGCTTGGACTTTGAGATAGAATTGAACAATTACGAGGAATGCAAAACCAGACTTAGCGATAAAATCTTCCATATCTTCAACAGAAAGAGAGACCGCAGGGTAGACAAGCAGAGGAAAACCAAACGTGGAAGGATATCTTGCAATGTTTCTGGTTCTGATATTTCTGTATGTGACATCTTTGGAGTTTCTGAGGTTTTGTCTGGTGATATCAAAGCCAGTTGCAGTGGAACATCCACAAACACATATCCCAAAGTTGAAAAGATCTACATTCCGGTCGAAACAACTACCTCAAAAGAGACTTGTGAGTCTGGTAACTGTAAAACATTCCCCCGGTCAATATTGAAGAACACCAACTTGAATATCAACCTCGAGCTTGAATCAGTCAAAAACAACGATAAAATCGATTTTGACCAGTTTATCGCCGATTTCGAGTCCAATGAAATTGACCGGTTTACCCATAACAATCTTAACTACAAGCTCTTACAGTTGAGTAACTACTATTCCCATAACGCTTACACTTGATTACCTAATATATCGTATCTCATTAACTATATGGCTGGTTTGGGCACGCTTGCTGCATAACAGTAACCCTCGGCTGAGCCGCAAAAATCCCGAGAAAATATGAACCCTTATACATCCCAAGTTGTCGAACGACAACATGAAACCTTACATGAGTTGACGTGTAGCTGTTCATATTTCGGTGTTATTGTAGGAAATCTCATTCAAGTTGAAGTACAACCTTCCAATCAAGTTATTTGTTTGCCCATACCACTTTAGAGTCTTGAATCTGTTGATGGGAATGGTTTTTAGTATTTTAAACCCAAGTAGGTTATTACATCCTTTGCAATTGAACTTCTGCATAACCAAATAGGTGTCACTTGACTTCACTACGCCTATTTTGGGGTTGAATTTTATGTTGATGATGTTGTTTTCATTAGTTCTGATAGTTACTGGGTCTTGGTTTTGTGCATCCTTCCTATTTTCAACAATAGCGGTGTTGGCCGATTCTATCTTGCCTGTGTTATCTGTTTGGCCCCTGTAGTCTGAGCTTTCAATGCAAGTTATTGCTGGTTGATTATTGCAAGCATTTACCTGCTTGGAACTGGTTATCAAATGATTAAAACATTTACTGCAGGAGATCATCGCTTTATCTGACGACTCCAACAACTCAATTCCCATCTTCTTGTCTATTTGTTCAATTCTTTTGATCTAAGGAAACTTTCAGTTGTTGTGCCAGAATATATGCAAACCAGTAAAATATCAGTAGTAATATAGTTATAGCTTTGAATTTTTATACTGTTAGGAAATGGGAAGATTCTTCTTGGTAGTGGATTTTAACAGCACTAAACCTTACGCGCATTTCACATCGTAAATAATATTTGTGCAATATGTGCCAGTGCATTCTCCGGAAGTACCCAAGCAGTAATTACTGGCCATCGACGACCCTTTTGAGCATAGCGTAACATGATATTCGTACAAACAGATCGACGGTCCTGAAACGACTTACATCATATACTCAGCTGCTTGGTCTTTTGATAGGGATAAAACTACCTCATCATGATTTCAAGTACTTGGCATCCTACGGTTTATTACTACGTAATAGTTATAATTCATGCAATGTCCCTGATATCAACAACAATAAACGCTTATATAAGGTCTTACTAATCAGCAAATCCAGTTTTGCAACCGCGCAATATCACGTGACTTGGGTCGATTACAAATATATTCTTCTTTATTGATTAGAATTGTTGAAACTTTGCATCAATACTATTTACTGTGGCTCCATATAGACATGAGTTTAAGAATTACCGATGAGCAGTTGGCCCACATCAACAAACAGCTTTCTACTTTGACTCCACAAGAAATCATCAGATGGAGTTATATAACGTTTCCAGGATTGTTTCAAATCACAGCTTTTGGTTTGACTGGTTTGGTGACAATTGACATTATGTCAAAACTAGGTTTACCTATTGATTTGGTATTTCTTGATACGTTATATCATTTCCCACAGACCTTAGAGCTCGTAGAGAAGGTGAAAACCAAGTATAATGCCAATTTGCAAGTGTATAAACCTGCTGGGGTTAGCTCTGATGAAGAGTTTGCTGCAAAGTATGGAGACAAATTATGGGAGTCTGATGAATTATACTACGACTACTTGGTCAAAGTAGAACCGTTACAAAGAGCTTACAAAGAATTGAACATCAATGCTGTTTTAACAGGAAGAAGATCCAACCAAGGCGGGTCCAGAACAGAATTGAATTTCATTGAAATCGATAAAGAATTCAACATCATCAAAATCAACCCTTTTTTAACATGGAGTTTTGCTCAGGTCAAAAAATATATTGATGACAACGAGGTACCGTTCAACGAACTCTTGAACTTTGGCTACAAGTCTGTAGGCGATTGGCACTCCACAGAACCAGTGGGTGAAAACGAAGATGAGAGAAGCGGAAGATGGAAAGGAAAAGCTAAAACCGAATGTGGAATTCATGAAACCAGTAAATATGCCAAATTCCTCCAACAATCAAACTAGTTGCCGGTTTAGACCCTAGATCAGCTCATTTGTACCTAATATACACCTTGTCCAGTTATGTGCGTTATCAGGGCGGAATCACCTACCATATTGGGTAGGCCCGCGGAATTTTCAAAATGTATATAGATCCTGGTGGCTCCTTGGAATTTCACGACAACAATGTTAGCAGACGTGGCCATAGAGCTCTATAATGTGATTGAACAGAACAAAATTGCATCCATAGCCACAGTGTTCATCACTGCTATGGTTTACTGGCTTGTGGTGTACCCATTTTATTTGTCTCCATTGAAAGACATCCCAGGACCATATATATTCAGAATATCCAAACTTCCGTGCTTGCATTTCCAAAGAACCAACCAGTGGGTCACGTTTGTACACGACTTGCATAAGACATATGGAGATGTAGTTATTTTGTCGCCAACTGAAGTCAGTGTAAATGAAGACTTGAAGTATCTTACTGATATCTACACCAAAAACTTCCCAAAGTCCAAGTTCTACGAGAATTTCAGAAACCACGGGTTTAAAGATAACATGTTTGCAAGTTTAGAAAATGACAGACACATCAACTACAGAAAAAACGTGAGTTCGATATACTCGAAATCGGCTGTGTTCAATTCCAAGAATACTACTAGAGATAACATCATCGATAAGATCCAAAAATTGATCAAGGGAATTAAGCAATCCAGTGTGGATGGAACTAGACCAGACTACATCAACAGTGAATCCAAGGTAAATATTCACGGTAAGGGACATCATAGTGCCGATAAAAAATGGTTTATCAAGAATAAGAAGGAATTGAAAAACTTGGGTATTGAGGTCTATTCATTATTTGGAGCTTTGGCACTTGATGTGGTGAGTTCGTTTGAATTGGGATTGGAAAACGGAACTAACTTGCTTGAACAGCCTGAGAACAGAGACATCATCAGCTACCACCGTTATGTTGCATCCATGGTGTTCTACACCACATTGATGCCTCGGTTATGGGAATATGCTGCAACCAAGTTGATTGTCAAATCGGCAGAAATTGTTGAAAACTGGCAATTGGCATTGTACGAAAACGCCGAAAACAATGTGCCCCAGTTCAAGCACGACCAGAACATGACCACTTTGGAGGTTTTGAAAAAGAACGGGTTGAGAGGAAAATATGCTTATTCTTTTTTGAGTGATAACATTTTTGCCGGACACGAAACCACTGCAATCCAATTGACTTACTTGACATACGAACTTTCCAGACCAAAACTCCAATATTGGCAAAAACTCTTGAAAGACGAGTTGGACAACGCCTTTGGAAAACCAGAGCCAGGAAAAATTATCGACGACTTTGAAACAGTAGACAATTTGCCAATTTTGAACGCACTTCTTTTAGAAAACTCCAGAGTCCACACTTCTATTCCCGGAGCAGAACCAAGACGTGTAGACAAACCGTACAAAGTCGGCGACGTGGTGCTTCCAGTAGGTACCACCATTTCGGTGCAACCATATTCGTACCATCGTGTTGCCAAGGTATTTCCAAACCCTGACCATTTCTATGCGCAAAGATGGTTGCAAGACAACCACGAAACTGACGCCGAATTCATGGAAAGATTCAAGTTTCAAAACAAGTATATGATTCCGTTCGGTAAGGGAGTCAGAATGTGTCTCGGATTGAACGTGGCTCAGATCGAAATGAAGTTGGCTGTAGCTAATATCTACTGGCACTTCAATTCCAAGATCTGTGACAACTGGTGCGAGGTGGTGCAATACCACTCCGAGGTGAAACTTCCAAATCCTATTGGAATGGGTGATGTTTACGTCGGCTCCAATCAAACCGACGAGGAAAAGATGACCATGTTAGACACTTATACCACGAGACCCTACAACGACGAATGTTGGTTGGAGTTCTACGAAAACTAGTCATTCATAGGTTCTTTTTTTCGCAGCAATTGTTATCAAATAAACGTTTATGACACTCCATGGTAAATTTTGTACCCACTAATGGAGCAACAGCTATTGTATCTACTACCATCTACGTGCGTACAACTCTAGCATGCTACTGTTTATCCCAGACCCCACCCCATTTTTGTTACAAAACTGCCCTAGACGTCTGTGAATTTATGCGGTTGATGATCCGAAATCTCCAGAACATGAGATTTTTGCACTTAAAATAGTTTAGACTTTGAATCTTGCTGTTTTATTTTTTGTCGACGGCTCACAGAAACACACTGATGCTACCATTTGCTTTGTCGTATCCTCCTGAACAAGCAATTGGGTTCTGGGGTGAGATTACATCTACCATTGACTGGTGTGAAGAAAACTATGTGGTTTCAGACTACATTGCAGAGTTCCTAAATACCATAACCAATGCCGTTTTTATTATCTTGGCTTTATTTGCAATCTACCATGCGTATAGAAACCATTTGGAGTTAAGATTCATGCTTACTGGTTGTGGGTTTTTGCTTGTAGGTATTGGTTCGTGGCTATTCCATATGACCTTGCAGTATCACTTCCAATTGTTGGATGAATTACCCATGATCTACGCCACCTGTATTCCTTTCTGGTCGGTATTTAGCGAATTCAGAAATGCAACCAGTAGCTTATTCATTGGTTTGGGGGTATTCATGGCTGCTAATTTGTTGACTGTCATATATTTGTATTTCAAAGATCCTACCTTGCATCAGGCTGCTTATGGTATTTTGAATGGTTTAATTATCCTCAAGTCACATATATTGACTAAGAAGTATGTAAAGGATGAGAAGTCCAGAGCAAATTTGAATAAAACCATGATCTGGGGAATCTGCTTGTTCTTATTTGGTTACTTTTTGTGGAACTTGGATATCCACTTATGTGACCATTTGAGAACTGCAAGAAGACACGTTGGTATTCCCTATGGCTTTGTGTTAGAGGGTCATGGTTGGTGGCATATTTTCACTGGTTTGGGGGTGTACTACTACTTGACTTACGAGGAATATTTGAGATGCTTCTTGACTGGAACCGAAACGTTCTTCAGGTTTGAGACTTATTGGGGATTACCTGTGGTGGTTTGTATTGATCCAGTTGGTTTCCAGAAGTATAAACAACACAAGCTCAAGTCGAAATCTGATTAGGTCATTAAACTAACACATAGACTTCCTGAGTATGGAAACGAATAAAACCTACTTTTCAAAGTGTGTTCGGGATCCCCTATATATTTATACTTGATTATGGTTAATTTTTTAAAGCAAACTAATTATCTCTTGTAAAAACTTATCGCTGTTACCACTGGCAACCTCCTTCAACTTGGCAATAGTTTCTTCAGTACCATAGACTAACTGGCTGTCTTTGAAACATTGATTTTTCCAGGCTTTTAAAATCTCATTCAAGCTTTCAATTCCTTGGTTAATTTCGTCACTGGAGCACTTGGTTTTCTTCAACTTGATGTAGTCGTCTTGATTATCTTGTTCTTGCAATTCACTGGCCTTTCTTTTTGCCATGTTGATGATTTTTTCTGGAAATTTCACTAATTCGGCAACGTTAATTCCAAAGGATTTGGACGAAATACCCTCTTCGACTTTGTAGATCAACGTCAAATCATCGTTGTTCTCAATCAAGGCTTTCACTTGCAAGTTCTTAATCTTTGGGTATTTGGACGACAACTCTGTCAATTCATGGAAATGGGTTGCAAAAAGGGTGAAACATTGTTTCTCCTTCACGATGTACTCCAGTATCGAGTATGCCAATCCAAACCCATCGTAGGTAGAAGTACCTCTACCTAATTCATCAATAATAATTAACGAATTGTGAGTAGAGTTTGACAAGATTGAAGAAGTTTCCAACATTTCAATCATGAAAGTGGATAGTCCTTTAAGCTGAGAGTCACCAGCACCTACTCTTGATAAAATAGAATCGAATATGGGTAAAACTGCTGGTGCGTCTGTTGGAACGAAACATCCAATCTGACTCATCAACGCAATGACTCCTATTTGCCTGATATAGGTGGACTTACCACCCATGTTTGGACCTGTGATAATCGAAAAATTGCTTTGGTTATTGTCCATTTCAACATCGTTGGGAATAAAATTCAACTCATCTTGTACTTCCAAGATTGGATGTCTAGAATTCAGTAATTGAATCTTTCTGTTGTTGAATTCATCGCAGCTGGTTGTCTCTGCCAATGGTAACAAGGTTGGTTTAACGTATTGGATTGGTGACAAAATAGAAACGTTGGCAAAACTTTCAATGACGTCCAAATGTGCTAAAGTTAACGACAACTCAATGAAAATAGACTCAAATGTAAGAGTAACCAACAAGATTTCCTGAATGATTTCCTTCTGCTTTCGGTTATACTCATCCAAAATCTGTTGATGTTCTCTGGACAATTGTATTAACTTAGAGTTGGTAAAAAACACACCTGCCTTAACTGTTTGCAATTCACGATAATTTGTACCTCTTAAAACTGAAGAATCGTTTCTGGTAACTCTGAAGCACCAGTTGTGTACTTGATGCTTTTCCAACTTCAACTTTTTATCAATTTCCATGTTCAAGTCATCAGATACCAATTCGTGTTGTTCTTTAATCTCTTGCTCCTTCTGCTTGAGCCTATCATTCACTGCAGTCAATGAGGTTTCGAATTCTGGATTTATGTTAAAATCGCTGTTCAAATCATTTGATTGTAAAGCACTCAAATCAATGGCTGTAACAACTAACCCTTGGAATTTACTTAACTTCTCGAATGCTTGTTGAAGTGGTTTTAACCAATACTTATTGATTAGTTCGTTTGTGTCGTTAATATCATCCTCGTCGTTATTGGTTGCCAATTCAAACATTTCAATCACGTTTGGTAAAAGTAAGTACAATTGATAAAGTCTAACAACATCCTCTAACTTCTTGTTGTCATTGCCTGTCTTTTTCAAACTGCTATTGATCTTCTTGAGTAGTCTTTTAATATCTGGTACTTGGTTTAAGAATTCTTCGTTGATGAAAACTCTTAAGCTTGTATCGTCAATCAATTTATCCACCAAAGATTGTCTTTCTTGAATCAAACTCAAGTTTGTTAGTGGCTGCTTCAACCATTGGGACAATAATCTTGAACCATTTGTAGTCTTACACTTGTTTAGCAACTCATAGATGGAGCTGATTTGATTGGACTTGACGTTCAAGTTGGCTTGTTTTGAAGGGAATATATTCAACGCATTCAATGTAGATGAGTCCAACTTCATATAATTCAACAAATCATACTTGGAAATATTAAATACTCTAGCACTCAAATCATCTTCACCAGCCATGGAATTGTCACTCAACAATTCTAGGTAATTGATCAAAGCATTACAGCATCCAAAACTCAACTGAAAGTCGTTAGAGTTGATACCTTTTGACCCTAAGATCAATTCAAGATTTGTTTCATCTTTGCTCAACAATTTAATCAAATCTTGTTCAATGTCCTTGTTGGTGAAGATAGAAGCCTTTAAGCTGCTAATGATGATTCCAATCTTATCCAAGACCTGACACAACTTGGTGACATCAGGCATGTCCTTGTTTTCCGGATCATAGTTGGATGGCAAAATAACTTCCTTTACACCCAATTGGATCAACAAGCTTTCCAAGTTCGCAAACAACTCACTGTCTTCAAATTCACTAATTTGAATGTGGTTGTTAGATAAGTCGATCAAACAAATACCGACTTTCTTGCCACTACCTTGGTTTTGGAATTTGATTGCGGCTGTAATTGGTAAAGAACCATCCACAAACATGTTTTCCAAGTCAACCCCGTACTCGTTGGAGATCTGTTCCAAATTACCTGGCGAACCTAATGACTTCAAAGTAAACGACTTGTAATCGTAGATTTCAACTTTATAGTTGTTTTCGATCAAGCAGAACTTCAAAACATTGTTTAAAAACACCTGGGACGAAATTGTCACGTATCTGTTCTTGGAGGACTGGTTATATTTGATAACTGATTGAGTTTTATAGATATTATCGGCTATCAAATCTGCATCAACGTCAATTGCAGTATAGTAATCTTTATTGTGATCAGTAAATCTAATTGTGTTTGGTTGCCTTTGCGACAACTGCGAGAACTTATTATAGTACCTTCTTTCCTCCAAGTTATCAGCAAACTTGAGATCTGGTCTAGTACTTGACATAATGTAATTGTTTTTACAAACGCGATCGCGTTTTTTTTTGGCTGCAACTTAATTCTGGTGGTGGAGAAGGTGAGTGATTAAGAACTTGGAAGTAGTTTATTCTATTCTAAACAACTCCAAAGATATCAAAAATTTTCAAGGGGTTGTTGATTGTAATTTTAAATGAAATGCATGAAAATTGAAGGAATTACGGGAAAACTGTTGGATTTTACCTGGATTTTCCCCAAAAAAAGACCCATCTCTATTAACTCGTGCCAAACCACAACTCCACCATCTCTAATTTCTTTCCCAAAACAGTTTGATACCATTTCATCTCAACCTCTTCCAACACCTCAAACTTTATACTTGAAATTTTCCGAGTGCGAACTTGACTCTAATCTATTAACTCATCTATCAATTGATTAATTAATCGTACTTCAAAATCTTGCTACGCTATGTCCTTACACACCACTGAACTCGATGGAATTTTGCCTTTGTTGTCAAGAGGTAAAGTCAGAGATATCTACGAAGTTGACTCCAAGACTTTGTTGTTTGTAGCTACAGACAGAATCTCAGCCTATGATGTGATTATGAAGAACGGGGTTGTTTCCAAGGGTAAAATCTTGACCAAGTTGTCAGAGTTCTGGTTTGAGTTCTTGAAGGATGAAATTCCAAACCACTTGGCTTTGGAAGATAACAGTGACGAAAACTTGTTCAAAAACTTGCCTGCACAGTTGTGTGAACCAAAGTACAGAGACCAGCTTGCAGGAAGATCCTTGTTGGTCAAGAAGATGAAATTGATTCCATTGGAAGCTATTGTGAGAGGTTACATTACTGGTTCTGCTTGGAAGGAATACAAGAAATGTAAAACCGTTCATGGTTTGACCATTGAACAACAAGACTTACAAGAGTCTCAGGAATTCACACAACCAATCTTTACACCTTCTACTAAGGCCGAACAAGGTGAACACGATGAAAACATCTCTCCAGAAAAGGCTGCAGAGATTGTTGGCAAGGAATTGTGTGATGAATTGGCTGCTAAGGCTATTGAATTGTACTCCAAGGCTAAAGAGTTTGCTAAAACCAGAGGTATCATTATTGCCGACACCAAATTTGAATTTGGTTTGGACGAAGACGACAACTTAGTTCTTGTCGATGAAGTTTTGACCCCAGACTCTTCGAGATTTTGGGGTGCTGCTAGCTATGGTATTGGCAAGTCTCAAGATTCTTACGATAAACAGTTTTTGAGAGACTGGTTAACTTCAAATGACTTGGCCTACAAGGAAGGAGTATCCATGGATGAAGAAATTGTTGTTAGAACTAAAGCCAAATATGTTGAAGCCTACGAGCTTTTAACTGGTAGAAAATGGGAAGAGTAGAGCTTTTGTAGACAATAATAAAACATGCCAATATATTAATCCTTAAAAATCATTATAATACATAAATAACCATGTAGCTGTGAAATGCAGGCTAGTAACGGTAATTTTTCCTCAAGTAGACCTCTTCAAATTCAGGGATATGCCTTTTGTCAAGACTTAGTCTCTCCAACTCGTCGGTTACTCTTTTCCTGTAATTGTTATTATTGAACCGAGTAGGTGAAGAAACCTGACTTGGTTGTTGTGGTGGGGGAGTCTGTAGCTTGTGGTAGTTGTAATTGTATTCATAGTCGTCGTAGTCATTTCTTATTTTCAAAGGGACTCTTCTGTTATTATCTTCATGCAATTCCTTTGGGCCTCTTGGCTTATTTGGAGAAACCTGTTCGGTTGGGTAGTGAGTATTTTGATGCAAAAAGTTGTTTGCTTGTTCAGTTGAAACATTCAGCAGTTGAACTATGTTGGAAGGAAACTTGGTGGGATCAGATTTCTTTCTGTTCAACTCAAGGCTTCCTAAACTATTCAAACTAGTATTGGACTGGTTTTTATGGTTGCTGACAATGTCTTTTAATCTTTGTTGTACTTCCTGTTCTACTACGAACTTGAACTCACGCTGATAGTTCAATCTGACTTCTTTGGCCTCTTGGTCCATTAATTTTTTACGAGTTTCAAACTCTTCAATTAATTCGTCTTCCAATTTCTGTTTCTGAACATTGTATTTCTTCTGCATGTTATTGAATTCATCTTGCAAGTCGTTTTTCTGGGAAACAATTCTGGATTCAAGATTACTGAGAAAGGTTTCTTTCTTCTTCAATTCTTCGTTTTTAGTTAATAATTGCTTCTGGAATTCGTTCAAATCTACTGTGACTTCCTTTAACTCCATTTCCTTTCTAAGGAATCTGATAGGCAAAGTCTGCAACAAATCAAAGCATGAAGGTCTGATTTCCGGGTCAACTGTAATACACTCTTTAATTATGGAAATCAATTGTGAAGAGTACACTGTAGGCAATTCTGGTATTATGCCCTTTCTGATTTTTGTTTGTAACTGCAAGTGGGTTTTTGCTTGAAAAGGTGGTTGCAAAGTACACAATTCAAACAAAACGCAACCTAAAGACCATATATCACACACAGGACTATATGGGTTATCCATTAACACCTCCGGAGACATATAGTAAGGCGTCCCCACGTAGGTTTTTGCAAAATCATTTTGGGAAGTCAACATCTTCGCCAAACCAAAATCGCCTAGTTTGATGGTTTTACCACTGTTGAGCATGAAAATGTTATCGGGCTTGATATCTCTATGGATAATGACGGTTTCCGAGTTGATGGAGGGTTCTGTTTCGTTGGTGGAGAATAAATTAACCTTCTTAGCATCGATTCCATAATGGCACTTGTGTAGGGCCAATAACGTTTGCACCAACACCTGCCAAATAAACTCTTCTGGGACTGTTTCCTTGTTCTTTTTGAAGTTATTGATGACCAGACCCAAATCACCACCATCGCAATACTCCATGTAGATGTGAATAGACTTTTTGGTGCTGATATGATCGTGTCTACAGTACTTGACGATATTGGGGTGGTTCAATTCTCTCAATATTCTAAGTTCTGAAATCAACTGGTTTCTTTCTTGTGTGTTCATCGACGTGTATTCAATTTCCTTTCTAACAAACACTTGGCCATCACCCTTTTGCTTGACCTTGCGTACGATTCCAAAAGAACCTTTCCCGATGACTTCAAGAGCCTCATACTCATCACTGATTGTGGACATTTCAAGTGCTGTTATAATGCCTGTGGACCCACCTCAATGCCTGCCTGTACTGGTTTGAAAAATGGAAAATACACCTTAAATCTACTTTGAACCAAAAGATATTATTTTATGGTGGGTTTCCTACATTCGTCAAGTTTACCCTTGTCAATACGCTTATGCTATTGTTTGGAATGTGGTTTACTGTGTTTTCATTCCCATCCACCCGCTAATTTATTACTTGTTTGAGCTGAATCACTCATATTTTGCTTTTGCACATTTGCGGTAATTTTTCGCATGCGATGTGGATGTCGCGATGTGTTCTTTCTTTAATGAATGTCGTGTTCATTCGATGTCGTGTTCATTCTTTAATGGCCGATGCATTGTCAGCCAAAACGGTACAAGCTTCTTAAAACCCAGGATAGACTAACTTTTAGGTAGTTAATATCGATTGGAATTGAAAATCGATTGGAATTCAAACCTGGAATCATCCCTATAGTTATGTAGATATGGTTATACACGTTTGAAATACTTCATAAAGTGCCGAGAAGTGATGCCGCAATTCTATTGTCCTACAAAAGTCATTCCCAACACGGCTAAAGTTCTTTTACTTGATGTTAAGCTAAACTTTTGTCAAGACTTCGATATCATGTGATCCTCTTCTGTGTAGGCTCCTAAAACCACCTGTTGCTAGACAAGCTCCAAAATCCAGCAAAAACTCCAGGTTTCCAGCATTTGATTTCACTTTATTGTCAACAATAGAACTAAGAACATAAGTTAACCCGCTTCACTTGCCAGTGGAAAACTATTTAAACCGGTGGAATTCTAATGTGAAATTCCAATGCTTCTCCATACTTTGATCCAGCTCCTCTTTTTCGCTTTGGCATTTGGTTTGCCTACCAAACGTGAAGCACCTTCTGCCGATCCGTTTTACACTGCTCCACAAGGTCTTGAAAATATTCCCGTTGGTACTATATTGAAGTATAGAAATGCTCCTGCTCTCATAAGAAGTGTCTACTTCGAAGTTAACATCCAAAACACCTGGCAATTGTTAGTGAGATCCACTGACTCTTTTGGAAATCCAAATGCCATTGTCACCACCGTTTTCCAGCCTTACAACGCCGATTCTTCCAAGTTAGTCAGTTATCAGGTTGCACAAGATTCGGCCAACATCAATTGTTCTCCGAGTTACTCATTTCTGAATGGTGGTGGCTTTTCTACCATCACATCTCAGGCAGAAACGTTCTTGATCCAGACTGCCTTGGATGCAGGATACTACGTGGTGTCGCCTGATTATGAAGGGCCTAAAGCTGTGTTTACTGGTGGTATTCAAGCTGGTCATGCTACCTTAGATTCTATCAGAGCTGCTTTGAATAGTAGTGCTATTACTGGTATTCAGAAATCGGCTGATACTATTCTTTGGGGATACTCTGGTGGCTTATTGGCTTCTGGCTGGGCCGCTGCTTTACAACCTACCTATGCTCCTGAGTTGCTTGGAAACTTGAAGGGTGCTGCTCTTGGTGGTTGGGTTACTAATATCACGTCTACTCTTACTGCTGAACCAATAGTAAACGGTGGTATTTTTGCTGGTTTGGGTGCCACTGGTATGGCAGGCTTGAGTAATGAGTATCCCATTTTAAAACAGGTGTTTAAGGATGCCATGTATCCAGATAAGTACCAGAAGTTCTCGCATGCATACGACGTTTGTTTGGCAAATGCCGTTTTGGACTATTCCTTCAACAACTACTTTGAGGGTCCACACAGATATTTCAAACATGGTTACTCTATTTTAACCCAAGAGCCTGTTGCAAGTATCTTAGCTAACAATACTTTGGGTTTGATTCCTGCCAATACTCCAAAGATTCCTATGTTTGTTTTCCACGGAGTGATTGATCAAATCGTTCCTTTCAAAGGGGCTCAAAGAGTATATGATGCCTGGTGTAATGCAGGAATTGAATCATTTGAGTTCAATGTGGATTTAACTGGTGGTCACATCACCGAAGTGATTCAAGGTAGTGGTGCTGCATTTGCATGGATCCAAAAGACTTTCAAGGGAGTGCAACCCGTGCAAGGGTGTAAGAGAACTGAGAGATTCACTAATCTTTTGTATCCAGGCTCATTGCATTCCATTTCTAAAGTCTTAGGAGCTTTGCTTGCGAATGTTCTTGGACAGAACATAGGGCCAAACGGTGAAAACTTGCTTTTCCAAGGATCCAGGTTGATCAGTGCATCCAACGTCACTTCTTCTTGATTTTTTTAACGTTTTTTGGTTTAGCCTGTTTTGTTTCTTATTTGTTCTTATCCCACTTCGTGGTAAATTCCATACCATCTCTGTACCATTTTGTAGTAAATTCCATACCAAGTCAACCTGTATCGTAGTAAATTCTATACCAGACCAATCAGTAAATTCTAGTCAAAGTTCCCTAGCAGATCGATATTGTCATTCTTTATCCCTTGCAGCATGTAAACTCGTCTAAACCTTTGCAATTGGTACTGCATTGGGTAGCCATCTTGGGTGATATACGAGTTATCACCGTAAATCATTGCAGCAACTTAACCTGAAACACTTCCTCTGTTAACTGTTTAGAGTCAAGCTTGAACTTGGCGATGGCTTTGGATATGTGGGGTACGATAGGGTGGCATCGCTGAATGTATACACTCTAAGATGCATTCACTGGTTAGAATTCCGCTCGAGAGTTAAACACTTTGAAAGCCGCCGCACTTAATCCTAACAGATAATGCCGAACGAAGCCTGAGAATAAGTTTCACGGAGATATGTACATCTGGAACTTCAGTGGCCGCAATCGTATATCCAGGCAGTAAATGCATTCACCCCTGACGCATGCAACTCTAAAAGCACCACTATACTCACTATAAACTGGCTAACTTCCTCTATACACAACTGCAGTTTACTATTTACACTCAAAAAACTTTAGTTGAGGTTTCGGATTAAAGACTGTGGCAAGGGCTCTAAACATAAGCATTATTGTACTCAAATTGATGAGTACGTAACAAAAGACTTTAGTTACTAGTTTTGATTCGATGCATGCAGCAAGTTCATTATATGCATGCAGCAAGTTCATTCGATGCATTCAGCAAGTCCATTCCATGCATGCAGTCAGGGTTTTGGTGGTAAATAATACCTGACTAAAAACTATTCTGCACTGTGTTCACATGATATCCAGTGTCCTGATAAATCTAAGTTGGTTAGTTACCAAGTGGCTCAAGATTCTTCAAATATCAATTGTTGTCCAAGTTTTGCTTTCCAAGATGGAGGAAACCTTTCAACCATTACTTTTTAAAAACCAAACCGCTTTGAACGAAGGTTACTATGTCGTGTCTCCAGACTACGAAGGCCCTAAACCTGGAATTCAAGCCAGCCATGCTGCATCAAAGGTGCTTTGAGCGGCTGTGAGTTGACCGGTATCAGTAAAGATGCAGATGTTATTATGTGCAACTCTTGTGGCTGAACCTTGGGTCAACCGGGCTCCATGCGGCTTTGCCTGGTTTGGGTATCGGTGGTTTGGGTAGTGAGTACCCTGAATTGAAGGAGTTCTTGAAGACTGCAATGGCCCCAGACAAGTACGAAAAGTGCCAGAGTTCGTATGGCCAATGTTTGGTGGATGCATTCCCAACGTTTGCATTTGTCAAGTACTTCAAAAACGGTTTGGTTGACTTGCAAAAGGAACCTTACAGTATCTTGAGAAACAACATCTCCAACCTACCATACCTATGTTTGTGTACCGTGGTAAGGCTGACCAGCTCGTTCCATACGATGAAGCTGAAAGAGTTTACAACACCTGGTGTGGTGCCGGAATGAACTCCTTTGAGTTTGCGGCTGATCTAACCGGTGCTCATATCGCCGAAGTTGTTCAAGGAAGCGGTGCAGGTTTCGCTTGGATCAAGAAGTCCTTTTTATACCCAGGTTCTGTGAACTCCATTTCTCTGGTGTTAAGTGCTGCCCTTACTAACTCTAATAAACTTATACCTGGTAATTGTGGGCGTGTATTTACCGTGCGATAAGAATAGCGAAAAAATAGTCACACTAATGTTAATGAATATGAAACACCTCCTTTTATTGCTTCCAGTGGTAGCCTCGTTCCCGTTGTTTGGTAGCCAGGTTAATGTTTTCAGCACTGAGGATTCTGTTGCCAACCGAATTATTAAGGTGGGTCCTTCCGAATTTAAATTGGTCAGCGAGAATGACAAATTGCAATTGAAGAGAGAAAACATAAAGTTTATCGATGTTACAAACTCGGTCAATGTCAAACAAGCCCACGAATTAGGTTTCTTGGAAACAGTTCCATCGGGGTTTAACATTGAATTATTAGGTTCCAAGTTTTTGAGTCAAATTGCTCCTCCAAAAAACTACACTTATCCTGATACAATTAAGCATGGTGACGCTGTGGAAAACTGCATTAGCAGAATTGATACAGACTTGATGCATAAGAACTTGGACAAGTTCACTTCCTTTTACACAAGATACTATAAATCAGACACTGGTTTGGAGAGTGCTGAATGGTTAGAAAGTAAGGTCAAGGACATTGTAGAGCCAGTTAAGGAGAAGGTAAATGTTACCAGGGTTCACCACGAGGGTTGGGATCAGTTTTCCATTATTGCTAGTATTCCAGGAAAAGTTGCTTCCAAGGTCATTGTGGGTGCCCACCAGGATTCCATCAATTTGTTGTTTCCAAGCTTAATGAGAGCTCCGGGCGCAGATGACGATGGTTCTGGAACAGTCACTATCTTGGAAGCATTTAGAATCTTATTGGATTTATACGCAAAGGAAGAGTTTACACCATACCAAACTTTGGAATTCCACTTTTACTCTGCTGAAGAAGGAGGATTATTGGGGTCGTTTGATGTTTACCAAAACTACTATGAAACCAAGGAAACCGTCGTGGGCTTATTGCAACAAGATATGACTGGCTACACCGGAAATGTTGCGAAAGACGACCAACACATGGGGTTGATAACTGACTACACTAGCTCAGGCTTAAATGACTTTATCAGAATGGTTATTGGTAAATACTGTAGTATTCCATACCATGAAACTTCCTGTGGGTATGCTTGTTCAGACCATGCTTCTGCCATAGAGCACGGCTTCCCTGCTAGTTTTGTCATTGAGAGTGAATTCAAATACAGCAGCAAGTTTATTCACAGTGTTTATGATACTGTCGACAGAATTGACTGGGAACATGTCAAGGAACACACTAAATTGACTTTGGGTTTTGCTTATGAATTAAGTATGGCCAAGGTGGAAACTGATATTTAAACTATTATCTATGAATACATACGTTTTGGGCCATTGTAGAACCATAGAACCATAGAACCATAGAACCATAGAACCATAGAACCATTGTAGAAAGTCGTGTCTTTCCCGACTCTCAAAAAAAGTTGGTATCGCGAATTTTGGTATCTCGAATTTTATATTGAGTGGCAATGAACGGTATTTCAGTTGATATTAACCACTTAAAAAAGGGAGAGGTTTCAATGGGAACGGCGATTATGGCGGTTACCTTTGAAGACGGAGTGATATTAGGGGCAGATTCCAGAACCACCACCGGATCCTACATCGCTAACAGAGTCACCGATAAGTTGACCCAGATTCACGATACCATATACTGTTGTAGATCGGGTTCTGCTGCAGACACCCAAGCCGTGGCCGATATTGTTAAGTACCATATGCAGATGTATGCATCGCAATTGCCAATAGATGAAAAACCAACCACCGAGGTGGTGGCCAATATTTTCCAGGAACTCTGCTACAATAATAAAGACAACTTGACTGCTGGTATTATATGTGCGGGTTATGATGACAAGAACGGTGGAACTGTGTACTCGATCCCTATTGGAGGTTCCATTCACAAACAGGAGTATGCTATAGCCGGTTCTGGTTCGGGATTTATCTATGGTTGGTGTAACGAGAACTACAAGTCTAATATGAATAAGGAAGAATGTGTTGGTTTTATCAAGACAGCGTTACTGGAAGCTATGAAATGGGATGGGTCATCTGGAGGTGTTGTTAGAATGGTTGTGTTGACCAAGGAAGGGGTGGAGAGAAAGATATTTTATCCTCACGAAATAAGGGTTTAGACGAATAAACGATTGCAGTGAACTCATTTTTATCACCTGTGCTAATAAGTCTTCATATGATTATAAACATTCACTACCTAGAAACTAAAGTACTAATTATATATTAAAATTACAGTAAAGCGTTTAACAGAAGAAGTTGTACAATCTGTACCACCATGGTCTGGAAGCAAGGTAAGCTCTTTCTTCGGCAATTTCTTGTTTCAACACATCCAAGTCCAATTCTCTTCTACCGGTATCAATATCAATGTCCTTAGCTCTAATGTAGAGTATCCAGTTTTTAGTGTAAATCTTGTGGCCAAGGTAGAAAGCAATGACAACTGGAACAGCCAAGTAGGCCTTGAAGAAATCTCCAGCATCTGGAGAACCACCCAATGGGAAAAGAGCAACCCAGAATTGAAGACCCAAAACAACAACGTTCAAAACAGTACCGTAGACAGCACCGTAGACACCAACTTGGGAAGTGTAAGCAATTTCGTCCGTGGTTCTACCTTGACTAGCCAAAGCTCTTCTGAATCTGATGTGACACACGTTAATGGAACCCCAAGTTAAGATGGAAGACAAACCAGACAAAGCCAACAACCAGTCAAAAACTTCACCATAATGTTTTGAAGCGGAGCTGAAAGCAATCAAACCGAAAACACATTGGACAATAATAGCCATCAATGGTCTACCATTCTTATCAATGTAACCCAAGAACTTTGGAGCTTGGCCAGAAGATGCTAAGGCAGCCAAAGTACGGGAAGAACCGTAGACAGAGGAGTTACCAACGGACAAAACGGCAATCAAGATAACGGCGTTCATGACACTTGGTAAACCCCTGATACCAGCGTTTTCAATGGCAATGACGAAAGGAGAGGCCTTAGCATCGTAAGAGGAAGTACCTTTCAACTTTTCTTCGTTGTATGGAACCAACAAACCGACCAAAGTCAAAGAAATGATGTAGAACAAAGTAATTCTCCAGAAAACTTGTTTGGTAGCAGATGGCAAGGTCTTCCTTGGATCCTTAGTCTCAGCAGCAGCCAAACCAACTAATTCAGTACCAGCAAAAGCAAAGGCAGCAGAAACAAAATTCACACAAACACCCTTGGCACCATGGGCGAAAGCACCAGGATGTTGCCAGTAACGACCACCAATGTATTCCTTGTTTGGACCACCACCTGCAGCCAAAATAATACCCAAAAAGATAAAACCAATCACAGCAAGAACCTTGATGAAAGAGAAAGCAAATTCAGCTTCACCATAACCTCTAACACCAAAAAAGTTGATTATGACAATTGCAAACCAGAAAATAGCAATAAACGCAGCCGAATTGATTTGATCGTTCCAATAACGAACAACAATAGCAGCAGCAACCATCTCTAAAGGAAAAACAATCAACCATTGCATGGCATAGTTCCATGCCATACTGAAACCCCAAGATGGGTCGATAAATCTAGAGTTGTAAGTAACGAAGGCACCAGAAACTGGGAAAGTAATAGCCAATTCTCCCAAGGATTGGACAGTACAGTACATCATAGTACCGATTAAACCGTAAGCAATGATAAGACCTGCTGGACCACCATTTCTCAACGCACCACCAGAACCAACAAAAAGACCAGTACCTACAATTGTTAGTAAATAAACTACTGATAAGGATGTTATCTTTTAATGTCGCACAAAATTGCGCCAGGCCACAATTGTGGACCCGTACACCTGGGATTCCAAAAGATAACCAAATGAAATTTTACATACCAATAGAACCACCAATAGCAATCATCTGCAAGTGTCTGTTCTTCAAGCTTCTGTTCAAAGGGGAGTTGGCAGTCTTGATGGCGATTTTTTCGGCTTCAGTCAAGTTAGGATCAATACCCAACTCTTCGTCGTTGACTTGCTTGAAGCCGTCCACGAACTTGGCCCAACCCTTCAATTGTGGTTTGCTGTCTTGAGCATCGAAAGCATCGATGTAAACACCACCGTTCTTGTCAGAGGCATCCTCTTTAGATCTAATGTAATCTAATTCCTTTTCAACCATCTTTATTCAACCAGTAAGTAAAGAATGAAAAACCAGCCAGGGAATCTACACGATATTTAAATGGGTGCAGCCTAGGCTGATAACGATGCTAATCATGTCGAACTATGGCAAACAACCAATTGGGTAAAATAAAAAAGAAAAAAACCCACAAAGAAACCAATATGCACACTGATAAACAGATAAAACGACCTGTAAGAGCAGTACCATCATACTTAACAATAGATATGCTGATAATGAAATGAAAAAGAAACATAAACAGCATGTATGCCGGAATCGCGACATTACCCTAAGCTAATAGCCTCTCCGGTTGCAGGATGGTTATCAGTCGTTGATGACGATCGTTACTACGTCAATGGTGACTGTTGGCAACATTGACATATTCTCACAAGAAAGAAACTTGCAGTCCTGGAAATATTGACAGTGAAATCAACTGCATCCTATGGTATAAACCCTATTTGAACAAAACACGCAAAACACTGATACCATATGTCCTACGATAATTGGACGAAATCGGTCATAAGCACCTTATCTCGCGACAATGTCTCTATGGCGATACACCCGCTAAAAACGCATAATTAAATGCCTTGATTATGTAATGAAATTGTGGAAGAATGTAATGCGTTAGGCGCTTGACACCATGTAGCATCTGACATAGGTTACGAAAAGGCATTTATTTTGAGTTCTTGGCTGGAATGTTTCTGAAGTCTTTGGAGTCTGTTTATAGGTATCACTATAGGCCCCAGCCGTTTGCAGCAAGCTTTTTCCCCTATCAAGCTATAAGTTTCTCTTTGGTGCAAGGACTGGGGTTTATCACGTTAACAATTGCTTTACGGTCGCCTTGACCTGCTCCCAGTTTTCCAAGCAAAACTGCGGCTATTCAGGAATTGCCGTATTAGGTTAATGCCTTGAGACATGCCGCACTTGGTTGCACCAAAAACTACGAACATTAAACCTTCGCTGTGTTAACGATGGTCCATAGTGTTGTAATTACATGGTTTTACGTTGATTGTAGAGTTGTGGCTATACTGTTAATACTATTTCATTAACTGCTAACCTGAAGTTTTCTATGTTTTCGTTTACCATTCGTTATCTAGGTGTTCATCATGTTTTCTTTATCTATGTATTCATCATGTTTTCTTTATCTATGTATTGGTTATCAAGGTTGTACAACTGCCTATTGTAATAACGTCGGTTTTGTCTCGACTGTTAGGCGATATCAGCAGCTTATCATTATATTCTCATCTATCATATCTCATTGGTGTCTCACATCTTATTGGTGTCTCACATCTTATTGTCTCTCACATCTCATTGTCTATCCGCTCTCATTGGTCTACATCGCTATCTACCATATTCTTATCATCGAACAATTCGGTGCTTTTGTTCCGGACGGCTTTAACTGTAATTGGAATACTGAATTCCAACAATCAGGCGGGGGTCCTGGTTTGTGGCTTAATGCTAAGTGCATCACCCGATTTATGAGCCTTACACGCAGTCATCGTCTTTATCAGCTCATCGTTTCTCTTTTCGTGCTTTGGTGAGTCTGATCGCGATAGGCGTTAGTATCGATAGGTTTTAGTATCGATAGGTTTTAGCATCGAAGTATACCTAGAAATGCATTCCCAACTAGTGGCACAATAAACTTTTTTCTTATTTCCATAACTAGATACCCCCGTATAAGTCCGCTTTTCCTTTACAATACATGATAATTTGGTCGCGTAAAAATCCTCAAATAATGTTGAACTCAAGGAAGTTTCAGTTGGTAGCTCTCCGAATCTTCACAGCACTCTTAGTGATATACTTAGCGTTCTATTTATTTTCAAATGGCTCACCAATAGTCCCAGTAGACTTGAGCGTTTTAAAGGACCCTAAGTTTACCTTTAATAGCGATGACGTCTATTTCGATCAGTATCACGATGTCAAAATAGAATCCAAGAATTATGCAGACTTGTTTACAAAGATCGAAGTAGATGACTTCCTTTCCAAAGACTTTAATGAAAGATGTGACTTGTTTTTCCAGAATATGTTCGAGTTAAACAAAGATTGGAATAATGACCCATGGTATGGGTTTTCTTTTCAAAAACAGTACTTCAAGCCCTATGAAGAGTATAACACATGGATAAAACACGAATTGCAGAAAGATGGAAAAGAAATCTTGAGCGATGAACAAATAAAAGAGCAATATGATTCTTTCTGGGAAGGTCTTTTGCAAGAAGAACAAGTGATCCATGACTTTTTCACCAACATGAGAATCTTCAACCAATGCTATCTTCAGAGGAACTCGCAGCCTTCTTTGAATGAAGAGACCTTGTCATCGAAGGTCTTCCCTTATTTAACCAATAAATATCCAGTGATTGAGGACTTCAATTTACACGCAATGGTGACTACTGATTCTTTACCTGGCAAAGGTTTTATGCTGAACTTGCAAAATAACTTGCAAGGTAAAGGTATCGTTATGACCCTAAAGGACAGCCATGTCGATGACGCCCTCAGATTGATCAAATTGTTACGTTTCATGGGTAACGAGTTGCCTATCCAGGTTGTGTACTATAAAGAATTCTCCGAGGCTTCTAAAAAGAAGTTGATTAACCTGTGTAGATCCAAGTTGACTATTGGAAAAGAGTTGCCGTTACAAAAGATCTACTTTATTGACATCACCAAATCTGTACAAGAACCACACTTGAGTAAGTTTGAAGGTTTTGGTAACAAGATTTTGGCCACCATGTTCAACACCTTTGAAGAAATGATCTTGATAGATGCTGATGCGGTTTTGTTGAAAAATCCAGTGGAGTTTTTCGACATGCAAAAGTACAAGGTCAATGGAACTGTGTTCTTCAAAGACAGAAAAACAGTGGAGTACAGGGGCAAAAATGACTTGATTTTCTTCAAGAAGATGTTGCCTTCTAAATTTGACTCGCTAATGTTTGATATTCCACAACCAACCAACTATTCCCTCAACAATGATTTTTTCATGGGCTATAACCACTATATGGAAAGTGGTTTGGTTGTTATTGACAAGAGAAAGCATTTTTTCAAAGCTTTTGTCATGGCACAATTGAACTTTATATATCCAGTTAGTGCTAGAGTGTATGGTGATAAGGAATTATTTTGGTTGAGTTTTGTGGTTATGGGTGATGAACAGTATTCTTTTAACAAACACTTTGCTGCTTCGATTGGTGAAGCAACCCCTAACTCTGAAAGAATCAAAGATATTGGAAGCGATAAGACCTTGGCATCAAAAGAAGTTTGTTCAAACCATCCTGCTCACATAAATGACGAGGATGACCACACTCTTTTATGGTTCAACTCAGGCTTCAGGTTCTGTGGCCAGAAATATAATGCCGATGAAGAATTCAAAGGAAGAAATAGATACACTCGTCTTCACACTGTGGAAGCATTTAAGGAATTTTTCGACAGTAAGTTAGATATCAAAAGTGCAGTGATTCCTCCATCACAAGTGATTGAAATCAAAGGAGGCACCACCTATGAATCCGATAGATCTTGGCAGAACATGCGTCAATACTGTCATGGGTATACCTGGTGTGCTTATTCTTCGATTGGTGATGACCTGGAAAACAATCCTGAACTCAATGGTATCTACATTGAATACAGTAAGCTGGAACAGAATTATTTCAAGGAACTCGGAAACATCTGGATGGGGAACCAAGTATTTGAAGAGCATAGTACAACAGAGGTGAGCTAAGATGATGAAAACGAGTTTTCATTCAAATCACATATTGTTTGGACAATACCACCACCAATAATCAACTGCATTTACGAATTCCACCTCAAGCTTAGTATAGCATGTAATCTTATAGACAGGTATTTCTACTTATTACTTTATTTCCCGGCTGTAGGCTGCTGTATTATAAGCGTAACCGTGTTTGTTGTATTATAAGCGTAACCGTGTTTGTGGTGACTTTCGTTCCAAAGTTGCAAAAAATCGCGACAATGAAACACGAAGATAGCGCTTACCAGGAATTGCTCCTAGCATGTCGACTGGGAGATATAGAAACAGTGGACGCATTATTAACAACCCCCAATTTGGATATCAACAAAACTGACGAATGGGATTACTCGCCGTTGATTTTAGCTTCGCTTTGTGGCCATTTGGATGTGGTGAATTTGTTGTTGAGTAGAGGTGCAACTTGCGATAGAGACAGTTTCGAAGGCGAAAGATGCATCTACGGGGCCTTGAACGATGAAATCCGTGATTTGTTATTGAGTTTTGACATCTCCAAGAAAATTGATATCAAGCAACCGTTTGCAAGCCATGTCACTTCTATGTTATACCCTGTGAATCCTCTATTAACCAAGGACATTGTGTTTGAATTTAAGGAAGTCAATGCTTCTGTTGACAGACATTTGAAGTACTTTAAGTTGAGTAGATTCTTACTTGCCGCAAGGTGTAACTACTGTGAGTCTAAACTCAATGATGAGTGGATGGAAAAGCTGGTGGTTGTACTTCTGGCCACTGATTGTGATCCTTTTTCTTTTAGCAAATTGGTGGAGTACATATACTTTAAGTTTGATAAACTCCAGTATAGTGAAGGATTGGAAACCTTAGCAAAGAAATGGGGATTGCTTGAATTGGAAAACGGATTGAAGGTATTGCAATATGTTAAAGATGGGAAAAAGAGATCGAAAATGATAAACGATAACCTGACAACCTTTTTGAGAACAGCAACAAGGAATATGTCGTTATTCTATCGTACAATTGTCGATTGTCAGGTTATAGTTACTCTAAGTGATGTTTTACAAGACAAATCGGATGATGAGGACGGAATCGAATTTGAGGATATAAATCCTTCTAAGTACTTAACCAAACTTCAAAACCAGCAGTTGTTCAACTCTGATGCATTTCCTGATATTATACTATCAGTGGTGGATTTGCAGACCAACTCAATTGCATATTACCCGTGCCATAAAGCTATGTTGATTAGATCTGAGTACTTTGATACCATGTTTAACTCTGAGATCTATGCTTCCAATGTTGAAGAGCCCAGAATTAACGGCGATTTTGGAGAAATCATTGATAGACCGAGGTACAACAACACTCCTGTAATCAAGTTGAATTGCATCAACAAGGAGGTTGCTGAGTTGGTATTGCAGTTCATATATACTGATACAATTGCAACCATTCCCTTGAGGTTCACATCTGAGTTATTATTCTGTGCTGACGAGTTGCTTCTAGAAAGATTAAAAACGCTTTGTGCTGTTAACGTTACCAAACAGCTTAAACAATTCGACTGGAAAGAATTTGAAGAAATGGAAGATACGCTTGGATATGATTGTTTCGATATGGTAAGAGTATCCTGGCAAACCAGAAGTGATAAGCTTGAACAATTTTTCACCAAATCCATTGCATTTAACTTAGAGACAATATATCGCTCGGGTGAAGAGAGTTCAAAATTGCAAAAATTGATTGATGAATCTGCCAACAGAATTCAGGAAAGACAGCATACAGATACCATTGAATTAGTGGATGATATAAGATACTATCTATCCAAAAAATACGGAGTCAGCGGCGAAGCCTCGTCGGATTTCTTTGACTTGGGAACCTTAATACCGGGTCAAGGTGAATCTACGATTTTGCAAAATGCATTGATAGATTACGAAAGGGATATTGAAATGATAGATGATTTGTTAGACAAGTTAGAGTTAGACGCATGAATGTATGCCACAACAATTTTGATTCTGAGGAAGGTGTTTGAAATTCGAAGCTCTCATCTAGTTACCTTGATCTGCACCTTCTGTATCAATCAAGCCAGCGTTATAAACGAGATATCATGTGGTCAATATGGCGAGGAAGTCCTAGTATTCCCATGAATTGTGTCATACAATTGGCCCATCCAATAGCAAACCCTGCAGAACTAGTACCTCTGACTACTCTCATTCGGTCTGGCCATAATATAGGGTACAAACTGTTGGAGATAGCAGTAGCAATAATCAAATACTTGGTGCTGGGACTATTGGACGAAATCAAAACAATATAGCAGATGATTTGTAGGAAAGAAAGAACAGATGCCACTGGAAACGGCCTTAAGATTCTGATGTGGATTAAATATCCAAGTACGTTCAATAGTACACATCCTGCTATTGACGGTGGCATTGTCATTCATTGAGTTTTAGCCGTATTGGTGAAACTAACTCATATATAATAGTTGGAAGTACAAAGGAGATTCCCCAGCCACCCACCACTTGAAACAACCATACTATAGTGTACGAAATAAAGGTTGGCTCTTTAATCAAGACTCTGATTTGATCGAAACCAAATACCTTATGCAGTTTCTTAGGGGTAGAATCTGGTAATCTTGATAAAACAACTGTTCTCTCTTCTTCGGTAAGAAACTTTGCTGTTTCTACGTAATTCGGCAAATAAAACATACAGTAAGTACCAATTAGAACAGTGGGAATGCCTTCGAAAATGAACACCCATTGCCAACCTTGTAATCCTCTAACCCCATTCAAATGACTTATTCCAAAAGCAACGGTATCAGATACAGCACCACTAAGCATTCCAAAGCTGTAGAAAAAGCTGATTCGTTTCTGTAATTCCTTTGGCTTGTACCAGAAACCAAAGTGGTACAAAACTGAGATGTAGAAACTAACCTCCATCAACCCTAAGAAAAGCCTTGTAGCTAACATGCCACTATAGTTCTTAGTAGCAGATTGTGCCATGGAGATAACAAAACAACTTATCATGATTCTGCTCTGCCAAACCTTTGGGCTAAACTTCTTCATCCATACTGTAAAGATGGGTTCAAAAAACAAGTATGGATAGTAGAGCCATTGACTAGAAGTCAAGTTTCCTAGAGCCTTTTTGATTCCATCTCCAGATTCTAACTTAAGAATTGCCGTATTGGAAATATTACCCTTGTTAATTTGGTGAAGATATAAGCCAAAGCGTATACCAAAACAAGTCTTAAATCAACTTTTCTTAAAGTTCTTTGATAAAAGTCTTCATTGTCATCTGATTATAATATGGTGACGTACACTTCTGATTTGTTTTTGTCTTCTTTAACATGGCTAGCTTCCGATTCTAAGTAAGTGTTTTGGTTTGCCATGTTGCTTACTGGAGTTCTGCAGACTCTTCTCCTAATTTTTATTCAAGTTGCAGAAGGCCTAGATTCAGAATCTTATCTGTGGCTTCTACGCTTACTGTTATCATAAACTTTCCATGGCTAGATATCTCCGGTCTCCACAGTTGTGGATTGTGGACTATAAATTACCCCAAAAATTTCTATATTGGTAGCTTTAGAACACTACCATATTAATTAACAATGACTAAAAGCGTTAAAGAATGGATTCCACCCCCTGAAACCAAAGAAAATTTGGATTGGGCAGAATTAACTGTCATTGATTTGAGCACTTTTGACGAGCCAGGAGGAAAACAAAAGCTAGCAGCAAAGTTAAAGGATGCGGTATCCAAGGACGGGTTTTGGGCTATTGTGGGTACTGGTATCTCATCCCAGCAGGTAAATAGACATTTTGCCTTAGGTGACTTCTTTTTCCATAACTATGATGAAGAAGATAAGAGAAAAAAGCTTTGCAACTTTTCAAGCGGTGACTACTTTGGTTACAAGCCTATAGGCGAAAAAACAGTTTTTGGAACTAGTGTTCTTGACAATGTTGAGACTTTCAACATTCCAAAGTTCAATGGTCTTTTTGAAAGCTACTACAAACAGACGTTCTTGAAGGAGTTCAGACCAGAGTTGGAGACATTTTCCAAAACCTCGCACGAAGTTGGCAACAAATTATTGCGACTTTTTGCAATCATTCTAGAAATTGATGAATTCTTTTTTGTAAACAACCACTTGTACTCTGATTCAAGTGATGATCATTTGCGGTTCATGAAATATCATCCCAGAACGCTTGAGGATGACGACTTGGTGGAAAGAACTTGGGCAAGAGGTCACACTGACTTTGGCACATTAACGTTGCTATACAACCAGAAGGTTGCTGGGTTACAGATTAAGTTGAAGGATGGAACATGGAAATATGTAAAGCCGGTTGAAAATGGTATAATATGTAATATTGGTGATACATTGTCATTTTGGAGTGGCGGCTACTTCAAGTCTACTATCCATAGAGTGGTTAGACCACCTGAAGATCAAATTCACAAGCCTCGAATTGGAGCGTTTTATTTCTTCAGGCCAGGTGACAACACTAAAATCAATGTTGTGGACAGTCCTTTGTTGAAGAGGCTTGGGCTCTATAAGAAAATTGAGCCTATCAACGGTACTGACTACGTTAGAAAGAGAGTTGAAACTTACCACCATCTCACCAATTATCCCAAGCAAGACACCGCAACTTTTTGGGCTGTTCGAAATCCAGGATGGATACGCTTGAGTGATACGAGTATATTTCCACATCCAAGGTTATCCTAACCCCTCCTGCTCATTTCCACAGTAACAGCTTCATATTTGGCTGCGAATTATTCACATGATAGTGGACCCCACCAAAACATTACTATAAAACCTAGAGTCTCTACACTGAAGTTTACAATAAAGCAGGATGTCAAGTTTAAGTGAGCCAGGTTTTGAGGGAACCGAATTGTTAGATTTTATGAAATCGGTCTTGGATGAAGACCCAGCATTGAGAAAAAAGTCGGTTAGACAGGCCAAAGCTCTTGTTGTGTAGGTATTGAAAAACCAAGACAAGAAAACTAAGTCGTGGTTTTTTGAGTTCAAAGATGAAGGTGTTGTATCCAAGGTTGAAGGCGCTGCTCCAAAAGCTGATGTGACCTTAATGATGAGAGATGTAGACTTTCTTAAATTGGTTAACAACGATGCTAACCCTCAAAAGTTGTACATGTCAGGCAAATTGAAGGTCAAGGGTAACTTGATGAAAGCAGTTGCAATTGAAAAAATCTTGAGAGCAGCTGACCCAAGATCTAAGTTGTAGCTCCAATGTAGTTTACATAGAGCTAATGTATTCATGACATTTCAGGGTCTGTTTTTTCGGAGTGTACTCCGCGTCCCAGCTATAATGTATTTGGAGTATAAAAGTTGGGTTAAAAGTATTGTATCGGACTTAGGCATGTGAATTGCTAACAGTAATTGAGTCGTGTAGAGTTTGTTGAGCGAATGAAGCATCCTGAGTGGGAACATGTGTAGAAAAACATTACTAAAAACATAAGCCAAATATAAATTAATTATAAACTTAGTACATCCTAATCCAACCACCATTTGTCAACGAAAGAGTTAATTGTGCATCGATAGGTGGTGGATACAATCCAGACTTATCTTCGCTGATCAAATTTGGAAACATTTGAATCAATCTTACAATAGTGTAGCTTGCTTCAGTCAAGGCAAACTGTTGGCCAAGACAGATCCTAGGTCCACCGTTGAATGGCAAGTACGCCCAACCTGGTTTCAAGTCCTTGTCGGCCCATCTTTCAGGAATCCAGACTTCGGCATCTTTACCGTAGTAAATTGGGTCTCTGTGGGTAGCACTAATGATATAAGCAACCACAGTTCCCTTTTCGATCAAAACCGGTTGGGATAAGTCATCTCCACCTCCCCTAGGTAAAGTGGTATCCTTAATAGCACATCTGAAGTTTAATGGAACACTTGGGTACATTCTCAAGGTTTCATTAAGAACATACTTAAGGTAGTCACATTTCTTCATAGACTCAAAAGTAATGGATTCAACATCAGTATTTACACCATCTCCAAAGTCTCTATAGATTGCCTGCTTTAATTTCTCGTACACTTCTGGGTTTCTTGCAAGTTCAAAGAAGGTCATTGACAATAATCCTGCAGTAGTATCTCTGCCTGCTATCATAATATTCAATAACTGATCCTTCAAGATTTTAGGGTCTCTAGTCTCCTTAGCCAACTCATACAAAAATATATAGCCAGATTCCGACTTTTTAAGCAACTCTTCTTCCGAAAGCTCCAATGCCTGCTTAATGTAATACTTTGCAAAGTCATGAACCTTATCGATACATCTTTGGAACTCCGAGGTGTAAATAATCCAATAAAGGTTCTGGGCCCATGCTCTAGTTGCACAGTACTCCTGAGCAGTTGTGAAACTGTTGTAAAAGCCCAGAGCATCAGTATAACTTCCTGGAGGAGGGACTTCGTCAACAGTAGCATCTCTCAAACCATATAAAGAGTGTCCAAACAAAAACTCAGTAGAAGTGTCCACAGTATATCTGAAAAACAAATCCTGTATATCAAATGGCTGGCCCTTAGTGTTCTTGATATGCTTGGCCAAGGTCTGTAAGTGTACTTCTAAAGATTGTGTATGAGCAACTTGTTCTCTAGAAAAGTTGGGTCTCAACAAAGCACGACTGGTTTTCCAACCATGGCCATCCAAAGTGAAAACACCATCACCCAATAATGGCTTAAAGTGGTAGTGTCTTAATCCCATCGCAAAGTCGTTAAACTGGGTGGCTAAGATAGCCTTGATGTTTTCTGGGTGAGAAGTAACAAAAATAGTGTGGCCCATATTGGCATTCCAACTGTGACCATAATCTTTCATAAATCGTAAGACCATTCTCCAGACCTCCCCTTCTTTCTTCTTCCTCAACATCATCAACGGCTCTCTACTGAAAATAGGATAAGACCCTGGCAATAGGTGAGGATCATTAGCATTAAATTTCTTCTTCAAAATGGATCTTCTAACAAACCTGTAACTTTTGTAGATAACAAACAAGCCAATTACACAGAGTACGACCTGTAAAGTCGTTAATTCTCTTAGACTTTGCATGCTGTCTGTCAGTTGTTCGTGGGGAAAGCATGGTTTTTAACATCTACCCAAGTGGGGTATTACGTAATCATGGACTTCACATGCTTAGAGTGTAAAGTCCGTCAAAGTCTAATATGAGAAACCTTATTTGAACTCCGCTGATTGGGTTAAGGACGGAGTGTAGATAGAAAAATCACTGTGTAATTTCACATTCACAAACTAACAAGTGGTCGTGTTTTTGACAAGGGGATTAAGTCCGTCAGCATCTGAAAACACTTGTATATAGTGTTGGACCTGGATTTGTTTTAGGTGCTGCTATTGAATTTGTTTTAGGGGCTGCTATTGAATTTGTTGTAGGGGCTGCTATTGAATTTTATCTAGGTGCTGCCATTGAATTTTATCTAGGTGCTGCCATTGAATTATTCAAAGCCAGCTAAGGATATTGGCATGTGACAATTCACGTGTCTAATCATGTGATGGTTGGAAGAAGAAAATTTTGTCAATAGAAACACACAGAAGCAAATACAGATAAAATAGCTGCAAACAGTGAATTACGTAGTAGCTGTCTTCAAGCCTATAGGTGAATCGTCATCCGATGCAATCTCAATGCAAAGATGCTAGGCTGTTATACATGACGTGTCTGTAACGTGTAACCTTACAAAAATGCGTGGGCGTACTTCAACTTGGCCTGGGGCGCTGCTAAACATGTTAGTGATTTACTCAAAGGGCCTCTTTGCAAAGCAGTAGTATCACAATTAGTAAACATTACAAATACGATATGAAAGAACCCATCAGTAACAAGAGGTTTCTATCAAATCAGGAACATAAAAAATGAATAACCATAAACCAAAAATGGTTGGCATCCCAGAAAATCTTCTGTACCAAAAGCGCAATTCGTATATTCGCTTCCCCTGACAAGACGATATGTATGGAAGTTCAGGTTAGTTTCGGCAGATGACTAGCACCAACCGCTTTGTCAGCTTCATCGACTTTTAAACACGCTCGTAAACTCAAATCTTAATTGGAAGCTGATGTGCTATGGAACAAGCATGCAATTGGAGAGGTTGCAGCAGACTGTATTTAAGCCAACCGAACAAAAAAATATTGAAAAATTTTGGTTCGGGATAATTTTTCAGGTCTCGGTTTAGAATACGTATTAGTTGAGGTAATAATGATCTGTAGTTTGGTCAAATATAAAAGCTGGGAAAGATCCTCGTTTTGAAGAGTAAAATTGCAAAAAGTGACAACAAATGGTTAGTTTGGCTGATTATAACTGGAATAACAATCCAAGCACCGAAATAGCATTGAAGGCATTGTATGCTAATATGTTTCATGCATTTGGATTTCTGTTGGATCTCAACTACGAACAAATCAGAAAAGGTAATTTTGTCAGCTCCAATCCGAACTTGAAACTCGATTCCTATGATGACGTTCCTCCCCCAATCATAACTGAACAGAATATCATCGTCTTCAACAAGCTTTTGAATGACTTACCGTTTGCAAAGCTTTACAAAACCAGGTTCTTTCTTGACAACGATAGTATTTTTGACGATGACAGTGATAACTTTGTGCCTAAGAAAAGCCATCCTTGCATCAGAAAATACAAGCTCGAGCACCTAAAAACACAGTTTTTCACCTTGCCCAAGAATGGGTTGTTGGACACTGCTTTAGTAGGGTATTTATATAATCGTCAGTTTGTGGTGGATAGTGCAGTTGATTTGTTGTGTCAAAGTTTGGATGTCAAGCACAATTTGCATCCTATCGAAGACTACTTGAACAACTGTGATGAAAAAGAGTACTTTGATGTACCTGAAACCGACTTGATTAAGCTTTTAAAGGTAGGAAAATTCTACACAAGAGGCTATGATAAAGAAGGAAGAATAATAATCAAAATCGACGTTTTCAAGCACTTCAGACATGACAGCACAGATTATGAGTTGGAAAGAATGATTTTGATGGTGACGGAACAGGTGAAGCTTAAATTGAAAGAGTCTAAAACTCAAACAACCTTCACATTGTTTTTTGACTTGACTGGATTCAGCTTTGCAAATGCTGATATGCACATCATGAAGTTTTTCACCACCATCTTTGAACTCAACTTTCCTGGATATGTAGGGAAGATGATTTTCCACAACTCTCCCAGACTTTTCCATATGTGTTACAAAATCTTCAAGGTGTGGATGGAGCCTACTATTGCGAATAAATCCGTGTGGACCTTCAGCTATGATTCTTTGAAGCAACATATCCACCCTATGTACATTCCTAAGTATCTTGGTGGTATTGACAAGTTCAAAATCAAATACATGCCACCATCAGAAGAGTCCAGTTTGAAGCCTTTGGATGAAATTTACCACCAGTTGTTCGAGAGAAGATGTACGTTGTTCTTGCAGTTTATCGAGTCTACTATTTCCTGGATCAAATCAAAGACAAAGGAGGAATCTTTCAAGTATTTGGTTCAAAGATTGCACCTACAGAAGTTATTGGCTGAAAACTATGTAGATATGGACCCTTATTTAAGAAAACGAGGTTTTCTTGAGAGATGCGGCGAGATCAATAAGATTTCCTACTAAGTCAAGTCTCATCTAATTGGTTTGAAATGAAATTACGACAGATTCAAAGATAGTTCTAACTATTGAGGTTGAAACTTGCATTTGAATAGAAGAAATGGGCAATTATAAATTTTGGAATGGTGTAGATAGAAAAAATAAATTACTTAATCAATATATTAAGGTAATATTACAACACATAAATTACCCAAGAACTAAATAAATCAAGGGGGAAAATTTGTTAAGGGGAAATTCGTTAAAACCTGTCTTCTTTTAAAGACTCTTGCAAAGCAATCGTGTTCTGTATAGCCTTGTTATCGAAACCGGTGTTGTCAGGACTCAAGTCGTAATCCTTACCACTGCTAGGTTCAATGTTGGAGGTAACAGTTCTTTCGATGTCCTGAGACGATGGCATGAATATAACCCTGGTACCTGGCGCCTTGGCCATGCTCTGCATGGCTTCCAAGTATCTGATTTGCATTGCTGGCTTGGATGCTAAGATGTCAGCTGCCTTTCTCATTAACTTAGCACTTTCAACTTCAGCCTTAGCATTAATGATCTTACTTTCACCGATTCTCTTGGCTTCAGCGGCCATTGACAACGAACTTTGCACTTGTGGAGGTAACTGGATGTCCTTGATCAAAATACTTTCTACATTGACACCCCAGTCAAATGCTGTTTTGGAGATGATTTTTTCAATAGCATCGGAGATTTCTTCTCTCTTTTCAACCACGTCCTGCAAAGTTCTGGTACCAATTACGTCTCTCAAGGTTGTTTGAGTTCTTTCGGTGATGGCAGCATTGATATCTGAAATGGTGTATACAGCTTTTTGGGGATCAATCACGTTATAGTACACAACCGAGTTTATTGTAACTCCAACATTATCTCTCGTCAAACAGCTCTGGGCTGGGATTTCTCTGATATTGACCTTAATGCTGACTCTCCTCAACTTTTCTGTCCAGGTATTTACATATGACAACCCTGGCTCGACGGTTCTGGATAAAGCACCAAAAGTTTCAACCAATCCAACTTCACCCTGTTCCACTTCTTTGTAAGGATTGGAACAAAAACAGCAGCAAACACCAAACCCTCCAAAACACCTACCCAATCCAGACATAATGTTCTGATATGTGTTTGGGGTAGGAGTATCGTATACTCTGGCAAAGTTCTGCGCCACCATCTCAGGCTTGATGTGTTCTGGCTCCTTATTTACTGTGTAATCGAGTGAGTCTTCCATGTGTGAGTCTGTAGTATTTTCTAGCATTCGCAATACTTAAGGAAAACGGGGGAATTGTGGGTTTAAATAACTTTCAAAGCAACTAAGAAGACTGTTTAGCCTTGGTTGGTGACGGTATCTTTGGCCGAATGGGGTTATAATAAAGAGAAGTTCGTAATTACAAAATATTAGTCATGCAAATCTAATCTCACAGCACGTTATGGAATTAAAGTCCTTACGGTTAACAAACGTCTCAGAGCATTTCTCATTTTCAAAATTGTTTAATAAGAATATATTCTCACCTCTATTTTAGTTGTATTTCCATTGGCATTAATGGAGGTCACAGACGTGGGTTCTAGTCTAAAGAGTTCTTGCACTGACATTGCCGTAGTCAAGTATATCTTGTCGTGTGTTTACCATGTGTCATGCAAAACCGTCATCTAATCTATTGTATTCTCAGATACGGGATTAAGTGTGAGGTTTGTATTGTGCACGGCACTACTGATTTCAAGTGGCTTATTTCCAAGAAGTTGTAGCAGGACAGTGCTGACTGGTGTACATGACGTAATAATCCAAAGCCAATTTCAAGAAGCAATTCTAATAGTATGTCTTCAAATTTTCTTTTATAAAAAAAAGCTTGGTAGTCAAATTTGAGTACAGTTCACCCTGTAACAGTGGTTATCTTGTACATGCGTTTGCTTGTTGTCAAGATAAACATCGTAGTAAATTGGTATTTCGAAGGTTAAATTTGATGAAAGAGAATTGAATATATTACCACTCTTCTCATTATTATTTTACGGCGATTAAACAAATTGTGTTTCATGTTTTCAGAAAACTAAAATTCGTAAATTCTGAAAAACTCAAACCTGGCAACTTTTGTAACAACCTGAAACATTTTTCGTTTACGTGTTATTTTATTATTGGGGGTTTTTGTTTACTCTGGTCTTTGTTTCTCCTGTATTTTTCTACCTAGTAAACCTTTTATACTTGCGCTAAAACATATTGCACCACAACTGTTGTTGTCCCACTCACTCAAAAATCTCAATAAAGCTTTATACTGTAGAAGTAATTGGCGAGTTAGTGCGTAAAGGAGCAGAAAAATTCGCGTTCCACCTAATCGGTTTAATATCCTGATACTAAAGGTTTATCTTGCATAACCGTACTTCGCACCCACAAAAATATCCCTAATTAATGCTGAAACCACAAGCACGATGTTGTTTGTTTTGAATCGAGGAAGTATGATAAACACTTAAACCACCTAAGCCCAGATAAGACTTCAATGTTGTTTTTGCATTGCTTGCATATCTTCTGTTCTACTTTTCAAAATTGCCCTTCTACACTTGCCCACCCGACTTCGAACAATACTACCTGAAATCTAGAACCTAACCACCACTTACGTAAGCCTGGAGGCTGTAACCTGGCGATCAGTGGAACCAAAGAGGGGCATTACAGTCCTAAAAACATTTTCAATACTAAATTACATCTTTGTTAAAATCTATAGAACGAAATGAAAACTTTTGTTATTATGCAAACACAAGTAAAGATGCTCTTCTAGAAGTGACATTGGTTAGGATAATGTCTGTCAGTAAGTGGTTGTGGGAATAAGCCGTTGGCAAGCAACTGCTTCATGTCCCATTCTATGGCACTTTCACACTTCCAGTTCCAGAAGAACCATCCAGATTTTTGTTCATATGCATCCAATTGCGCTTCAATGTACTTTCTGGTATTCTGCTTACGATTGTTGTCCCAAGCGGAAACATCAACAACAGGTGCACAAGAACCAATGTATGCAGAGTTATCGTAGTCTCCAGAATATCTGGCACCTCTTCCAACACCATTCAACCATCTAGCACAATCGGTTAAAGCAGCTGACCATTCACCGACAACATTCCAGTGTGATTCTTTACGATGTGCCCAACCGTAGTTACAGGCAGTTGAAATTCTTTGGTCCATGGTTCTAGCCAACTCGTCGTGACTAAATACCTGGTAATGATGGTGGTCCACAACGACATTCCATACAGAATTAGAAGTAGAGAAGAAGTCGTTCCAGTATCCCGATGGTTGGAAAGAGTCTTGAATAACCACTGGAACAACAGAACCAGTCTTTCTGATAATTTCGTAACCCTTATTGTAAAAATCTTTCAACTTCGTCATATCTAAAGCAGGACCTAAAGGTTCATTAAGTAATTCAATACCAATCAAAATGTCATCATAATTGTTGGCATACTTAGCAGCTAAGATGTTCAAAACATCATAAGTCATTGCCACGTTGTAAGGGTTGGTTTGGAACTCTAAGTGGTCTCTCAAACCGGAGTTATCAAATCCATTCTGAGATCCTGGTGCACCGTGCAAGTCAATCCAAACTTTCAAATTGTGGTTTCTGCACCACGTCAAAGCCTGATCCAAGTATTTAAGTTGGCCAGAAACGTATGGATCATAGTCGTACATTTTGAAGGCCCAGTAACCAATTGGAATTCTCACTGCATTAATACCAGCGTCGCTCATTTGTTTGAAGTCGTCTTCGGAGTACCATGTGCTCCAGTGCTTTTCTAATCTGTTTTTGCATTCAGTCTTACCCAACTTGGTACAAAAATTGAATTCATCGACTGGAATGTTGGAGCCGGAACCAAAAGCATCAAATAAGGATGGTGTGATAAATGCCTCTAATACGAACCAACCACCCAAATTAACACCACGTATCTTTTCGTTACTGTTGTAGTCAAATGCAACTCCCTTTTTCTGGATTACCACAGGGGAACACACACACAAGGCGATCAAGTAAAGGAGGAATAACATTTTGTTTTATGGTCTGATTAATTGAAACACGCCTAATTTACTTGCAACAAGAAGTGAGTTTGGGATGTAAAACAGTAGATATAAGTGAAGGAGACTTAGTAATTCCAAGAATAAGCCACTGTTAATCTGTTATTCAAATTCGGTGTCAGGTGTGAAAAGGGAGAAAATAGGGAAAAATATACCTGGATAATGGTTCTTATAAATGTGAAGGAGAACCTGAAATTATAAAATTAAGCTATAAAAAGAAAAGATATTATAATTCCAGTTAAAAGAGGGTTTCTCGGATAATAATAAACAAACTGCTTGGTTAAGGTCTACCTAAAATACCACAAAAACAACGACATATTGAAGTGACCCGTTTAATCTGCTTATCTTGGTAACCTTGGATGTGCAAACTTGGTTCTGTGACCATTGACTTTGTGGACTTCTTAATGTGGTACTTTGAGGCTCTTTACTCCTTCAAGCATGACGCAGCAGATAACCGCGACAGGGGCCTGTTGCACCCACTACCTCAACTTAAAGAACGTTGTCTGATATTCTTCAAGGTGCTATCCAATGGCTTTCTATGTTTGCTCTATTGCCTGCTGTATTCCAGGTCTTATTATCTTAACGTCGACCATGGTTACTACATTTAGTAATAACATTCCCGAATTCGGAACGTAAATCATTTTTGACATATTTCTATACACACCATCGTGCTGATTTTTAGTAGCTATTCTAGATTGATAATCGTACACAATCTTCTTCGGTATAATACTAGTTTGGTATCTTATCTATGCTTTGTTATCACAGTATGAAAGTTATTAGTTCAACAACAGGTTTTTCTTAGGCGTCGTTTTGGAATCTACTGTAAAACTACATTGCTGTTTGGGCTTGGAATTATGGGATACTAGCACCAAGAATAGTAACAGGAGCAAATTCTAGAGTGATGCTTATGAATTGAAAAAATCGTTGTTGGTCCTATGTGCCCATTTTTATTACATGCATGTACAGGGTATCGCTAAGCTTATTCTTTCAATGGCTAATTTTCGCTAGATATGGGCCCTGTAAAAGTTTTCGTTTTGCAAAACTCCAACCCTAATATGAGCCAACAAGTGGCTTTGGTCAAGAACAACTCAATTTTATTGGCTTAGTTTTGAAGGTACTAATCATTCATCACTGTTGTTGTTGTTATTACTAGATATTGTTGTGCCCGAAGCCAACTGCTGAAATATTCGTTATATAACCAACCATTTTGAAGGCTGTGTTAATATGAATAACAAAATGGAAGAGGTTAACAAATGTACACGATTAATTGGAAATAATGCAGTAGTAGAATAGTTGTTGCATCATTCTTCTTATATTTTCGTGTGGTAAACAATTACTCCACACCATCATAATCAATAATTGGAAACCTTCAAGTATTGCCAGTCATTTATTGTTTCATCTGGGTAGTAGAGGTCTGCTTCTTCACAACAGTTAGCATTGTTAAACTGTATATATCGGGCGTATCATGGGGAAGCTAGGATTACCAATCTATTATTAACTAACTTCTACTTGGTTTGGCATGAACCCAATGAATGTAGGAGTATTCTAAAAATATATAGACATGTCTTACTAGTTCAAAGGGTTTCATTTATATTACTATCAAAAACTGTATCCTTCCTAGCAACTAAATACCAGTGCCACTCTTCTATAAGCTCATGCTTCAATACAACTTCTGATAGGTTATCACAATCTGTAACCATATTGGGAAACCAAGAATTCTGGAATCAGAAGTCTTAAATATTACTAAGGTTTGCTATCAGATCATGTGTTACCTAGGCAATAGTTGTTTCCCGTATTACTAGTCCCTTCGTCTCCTTGTATTATGTATTAAGTATTGTAGGTTTATAACCCCGTTAATCACGTGCTGAGTCGTGACTGTTTTGTCCTTAGTGCGCGCGTAGTCAAAACTTTTCTCTGTCCTTGAAAATAAATTTTTCAACTGTAGAAACTAAGAACTAGTCTGCTTTAGCTTAAATTGATTATTTCTAGTAGTTAATTAATACAAAATGTCCGTTGAAACTGGTTTATCATACGCTTCCTTAATCTTGGCTGATTCTGAAATTGAAATCAACTCCGAAAACTTGTTGACCTTGGTCAGAGGTGCTAACGTTGAAATCGAAGACATCTGGGCTGACATTTTCGCCAAGGCTTTGTCCGGTAAAGACTTGAAGGACTTGTTCTTCAACATCTCTTCCGGTCCTGCTGCTGCTCCAGCTGGTGCTGCTGCTGCCGGTGGTGCTGCTGCTGAAGAAGAAAAGGAAGAAGAAAAAGAAGAAGAAAAAGAAGAATCCGACGATGACATGGGTTTCGGTTTATTCGATTAGATGTATAATTAATTGTATAAATATATCCTTTTCATGTACTTTTAAAATCTCTCATCACAAGTAGACTTTTAGGGTGTTCAATCTACTTAAATCTTCAGCTGATGAGCTTATTAGATTCAGATTCAAACAAATGCAAATAAACATAAGGACTCCCAATCTTTAAGATCGACCAGAATAGTATTAGAGATAAAAGAAACAATGACCTATAAAGAGTATATAAATTAAATACAGAAATATTCCATGAATGATTATTAACTATAATAACACTAATTAGTTTACTTTTTTTTCTTTTCAGCTTCAGCGTCAGCCTTTTCTTGAGCTCTCTTAGCTCTGACACCCTTGTATTTCTTGTCTGATCTGGCTAATCTCAAAGTTCTGAAAGCAGTTTGTTCACCAACTTCAACCTTTCTTGGAGCAGATTCAATTGGCAATTGAGCAATTGGGAATTCTGAGGAGACTGAAACGGAGTTGAACTTAGCAATTTCTTCTTTGGTGGTCTTCTTGTCAAAGACAACTAACTTGGACTTGTATTCGTTTAATCTCTTGACGTTTAATTCAAAAGTTTCTTCGTTTCTGTTAACTCTTCTGTGATCAACTGAGATACCAATGGTTCTAGCGTATTTGGCAGACAAACCAGCGGCCTTCAATTCAGCCAAAGTGAAACCTCTACCGGCTCTTAACTTTCTGTTGTATTTGATAGTTGGGCATCTAACAACTGGTTTCAAAGAATCGACTGGCTTTGGGGAAACTTTGGCAACCTTTTGCAATCTACTTTGTCTTCTGGAAGCTTTCTTACCAGCTTGGTCAAAGTGGACCTTAACTCTTTCTTGCCAGAGCTTTCTGAAATGATTCTTTAAGATTGGTAAGTTCTTATGGATAGCCATCTTTAATAAATTTACTTTTCAAAGTTTTCGAAATAAAAATTTTTCAAGTACTCAAAAAAAGTCTTCTCAATACTCAGTACAGAAAAAAAAATGAAATAAATCTGTCCGCTCAGCGTATTTCCTGTGTATAATCCAGAAACACAAATCGCACAATTTTAGCAGTCACGTTATCACGTGCGTGTCGTTGGACAGTGAAGTACCTAGGGGTGTAATTTTTGGACCGTGCGCGAAATATTGGTTTTGGTGCGATATTTAGGGAGCGCCGGACCAACAACACTCAGAGCTGGAAGTCGCACTCAGTTTTGTGTGAGTACGACACCAACTCCAAAGAATGTGTGCGAGACAAAGTTCCATTTTTGCGACATCCTCACTATTGAAAATTTTCCTCAAGGGAAAACAAAAAGTGAAAAATTTTTAATTTGATAAATCAATAATGTCAACTCCATCTGTTCAAGTATGTACATTCAACAAATAATCAATACAGCCAATAAATATGATAATTACATTCAAGCATCAAGTTATGATACACATCAAGGGTTTTAAACTATTTATATGAATTCGAAGTGGGATTTGGTAAAGGTGTAACTGGAGGTCACAGTTATGGTTGGTATATTTATGTATCAATCAAAAAATTAATGGAACTTAATGCTACAAGAAGTAGGCTTACATATTTGGTAAACAGTCTCAAGCTAGAAGCAATATTGTATTGAAGTAAGTCAAAATTATTAGAATAAATTACTAACAACTTCTAGACTTTTGGTAAGAAAAAATCAGCTACTGCTGTTGCCCACGTTAAAGCCGGTAAGGGTTTAATCAAAGTTAACGGTTCTCCAATCACCTTGGTTGAACCAGAAGTTTATAGATTCAAAGTTTATGAACCATTAACTTTGGTTGGTTTAGACAAATTCCAAAACATCGACATCAAAATCAAAGTCAGTGGTGGTGGTCACGTCTCTCAGATCTACGCTATCAGACAAGCTATTGCTAAGGGTTTGATTGCTTACCATCAAAAATTCGTTGATGAAGCTTCTAAGAACGAATTGAAGAAGATCTTCACTGCTTACGACAAATCTTTGTTGGTTGCCGACTCCAGAAGAATGGAACCAAAGAAATTCGGTGGTAGAGGTGCTAGAGCAAGATTCCAAAAATCTTACCGTTAGTTTTTTAATAATTATATTTTATTAATGTATAAATAAGTCATTGCTTTAGTTTTTTCTTTCTAATCTTGAAAAATGATGTAGCAGGCAGATTAAAGGTGTGCTAGTTACCGAAAAAGTAGCTAGTCGAATCAGCAGGAAGTCTTCACTTTTGATGACCTTCAAAACCTCTACAAAAAGATTCTGTCTCTGGTATTTTGACGGTATTAGAAGTTGAACGGCGAACAATTCTACGATAGCTCTCTTGAAATACTGCAGTTACATGTTAACAAGCATGTCTGCTATGAGGAAAGCAAAAAAAGCAAAAAAGAAAGGGGAGAGCTGGGAATTGAACCCAGGGCCTCTCGCATGCTTGTGTTGAACTTGTTGCCAAGTTGTCGCCCAAAGCGAGAATCATACCACTAGACCACACTCCCTCTTGTTGAGTTACAAGAAGAGGTAGTGGTTTTCGTATAGCTAACTTAGAGTGATAAGTAATAACAATATCCAATGTTACAACGCATTCTGTTTACAAATTCAACTTTTGGAACTATTTACTTACACACTATATTGCCAAGAATGCTGCGAAGTCAACATAAACTTCACATTTCTAACTTAGTCCTAAGCTCTACCTAGGTTTGAAGTTCTTACTAGATTATGCTTATCTTCATGTATTTGTCCTCTTACAGTTTGCAATTAGCAACAAACAACTCTACGGCTTTAAAAGCAATTCTGAAACTAGGTTCATGTCTTCATGAATATTACCAGACTAACCAATGGATAAACGAAGGATGGTGTAAACAAGAACTTCTCTAACATTGCTCGGGTTGATGATCTGTCAAGCTTTGTGGATATCAAGATCCGTGATAGTTTAGTGGCTAGAATTACCGCTTGTCGCGTGGTAGACCGGGGTTCAATTCCCCGTCGCGGAGATTTCAATGCGCCGGTAGTTTAGTGGTAAAATATATGCTTGCCATGCATGTGTCCCTGGTTCGATTCCTGGCCAGCGCATTTTTTTTCGTTTTGGAATGTAAGCATCTATGTATGCCTAACAAGAAACTTCTTTTTTGCTAATGTTTGAAGGGTCTACGGATCAGTGATTGAGAATTGATGTTAGAATGGAAGTATTTTCTTTGGACATTTTTAATCTGTTCAGAACTCTCTTATTCTCCAGCTTTTCAACATCTAGGTTTTATGGCTATTTTGTTTACAAGCCTGTTGTTTGCACATACATAGAATAGTCTACATGTGCATGTCGTAGTTATCTTTGAGATGGCTACTCCAACTAAATAAACACAAATCGCGAATACATACTCCCCATACTTAAGCACCACGAAAAACAGTAAACAATATGGTTTGGATCGATTCGATAGAAAATCTGTCACCGTTACTTTGTGACGATGTACTTGAAATAATAGATGTGAATCACAGCTCATTGGCAGCTATTTTAACTGCAACTTCTATCATTCTCGTGGACCTGTGCACGCTATTACCATTGGCTGTTGATACCAGAGATTCTGAATCTATTTCACAGTACGGACTCAACAGACAAATAAAGTCCAAAGAGATAAACGTAAAGTACAGCGAGTTGCAAAAGTTAGGAATAGTCAACTTGTTCTGTTACACTGAAAACGATTTCTTGATAATATACCAAATAACTATTGACAACTCAAGGTCTACTTTTGAAGTATACGATATCAACAGTATTAACACTAGGGAAACATTGCAGAGAACATATCCCACCAGCTCAGTTGCTTCAAAATTTCTGTTGCAATCGATCATCAAAAATGTGCAGAATATTATGGGACCCACCACAATCAACTTAGAGAACATTGAGAGCTTTAATAATTGTGACCTGGAAGAAGAGATAAACAAGAATATTCCATTCTGTAAAATATCGATATTTAGAATTAGAATTATGAAAATCTCGATTGGAATAAGCAAGTTCTGGGTGAAAGCTAACAGCCATAATGTATTTGCATATAATGACAACGCTTTAGAGGTCATTAATGTAAAGACCAGATCAATCGGAATGATTCATTTAAAAGAACTTGCATGGTACAATGGAATTGACCTTAAATTAATAGAGTATTTCAGGGATTCGACCTTTTTGTTTATAAATGAGCGGGATGAAATGTGGATGCTTACAATAGAAGATGATTTGAATACTCTGGGGTGCAAAATGGGTGTATATCATAATATTGAGTATATCAATTTTAATCCAAAATACGATTTATTGTTGATGTATGAAACGTCAAAGAAACCTCAGCTGAAGGGAACGGTTTTGCATCAAAACGTAGACGAGATGGAAAATGATAATGACGAAACTGAAACTGAAACTGATTTAGAAACTGACCTTGGTAATGGTTTTAGTGATGATGGGATGTTTGTTGAATTGTTCAAGTTTGAAAAAACGAAATTGGTCTTTCTCCAGAAATTGAAGTTTGACTTCGGTATCACGAACAGTTTGAGAGTTGAGTGGGCAGTTAACGGGGAATTTTTCGTTGCATTATCAAACCAGGGCTATTGGGCAATAGTTTCAAAATTTGGAAACGTAACTACCAATACCTTTAATATTAGCAATGAGTTAAAAGATGATTACTTATTGGCAGATAATATTTTGATAAACTCAAATTGTATGAACTTGAACGTTGTAAATAACTCCGATAAGATCATATACAAGGTAAACCTTAACAAAGTTAACAATGACCTTGATTTGGTTTTGGTTAACGAAACATATTTTTCACTTGTAGATAACAATTCCAAATTGATCAAGTACCCTATTTTACCCAATTTCAAGAAAGTTTTAACCAATTTTGAAGATAAGGGATCTTGCAAATTCAAAATCTCGAGAAACCACGCTAACCAATTCATAATTTCGTTTGGTGATTTGATTTCAGTATCCACGCCATATAAAAATGAAAGCCATGAAATTTCACAAAACCTAGATGAAAACCACAATCCTATCAATCATGTTATTTGGTTCAATTTCAGAAATTACTATATGGAAACTTTAAACATAATAGACCACGTAACTTACAAGAATTTCGTGATTTGCATAAATAGAACAGTCAAAGAAATCAATAACAAGGATCGGTTGGTAGATGAATTGATGGTTTTGAATGTTGAAGACCTAAAATTTGGTAATGGGGGTAGTCAGGTACATTTTGACAATGATTTGATAGTGTGGAGGAAAATATTTGACAATCTGGTAATTACGTTTGAAATTGTGGGAAACAGCTTAGTTGTTTTAGAAGATTCAGACTATAAAATAACAGTTTTCAAAATAAATGAAGCTGTAAATGTAAGTGGAAATTTTTATAAGTTTTATATTAAAGTTGCTAAGACTATATATTTGGACAACTTGAAAGTGTCAGAGAACTCAGACGTGGATTTTAAAAAAGTTACCAAGGTAAACTTGATAGATGGTCGGCACGTACTATTGCTTTTGAACAACGGAGATTTTTATCTTCTTAAAAACCAAACGAATAAAATCTTGCTCACAAATTACTACCATTTGATCAAATTGAATGACTCGATCGAGTCATTTAGAATCGATTATATCAAATTTTCAAACCAATTCATCAAGTATATCTACTTATTCAAGGGCAGCTCAATCCTAATTTATAACCTTACCAACTTGATTGATTTATCGTTTGACCAGTCACTACATATTAAGGATGGTATTGAAGATATAGAATTACCATCGTTAATCCAACCTATTGTCATAAATTATGATAATAATTATAATAATTATCAACCATTGAAGACGTTACAAACTAAAACTTCAATCGATTTGATTGGTTTACAGGATGTAACCATCAACAAAAACTTGATTAAATTAAAAGTCAATCATAAGCTAATTTTGAATAATCTTATAGAATTTGATTTGATCAATGACACTTCAGTTGAGGAAATCAACTCAAAGTTTGACAAATTCAAGAACTTTGATTACTGTTTGGAGTTATTATTATTCAAGTACTTAACAGAAGACAAGACAGAATTGATGGTGAAATTGATCGAATTGATCGATGACAAGTTGATAATCTATATTAACTGCTTAAGGAAAATTGAGTTCAATTATTGGGCCAAGTTTTTCAAGATTTTAGGAACCACCCCAATACAAATGATGAACAAAATCTTGCAAGATGACAATTACGAAGTCGAGCTATGCTATAACTACTTGATTATTTATCTTAACTGTAAGAAAGAGGTAGAAGAGGAAAATACCAAACTCAATGGTGAACTTGATAAAGATGATAAAGCTGTTATATTAAAGATATTGAAATTGCTTGATTCCGAAGGTAGATGGGATTGGTGTTTTGAGCTTTGCAGATTCATTAAGATTCTAGACCCTTCCAGTGAAATATTGGAAGAAATCCGTAAGTCAATAGTGTAGTTATATATACATATTTGCAACATATTTAGTGGTGTTGGCACGACCGATACTTCGATTTTGACCAACCAAATATTCGCAAAAATAATACAAACGAACTGAAAACTTTGATAATGACATTAGCTACTGCATTTGCTGAAACTACCAAGCGTTCAGCTTCCCAAGCCGAATTGAGGCAAAGAGTTTTGCACTTGTACAGAAGATATATGAGACACTCCAGAGAAATCAGTGACATATACGAGTTGGATATGCCAGTCTCGAACATCAAGACCAAAATTAGACAACAGTTCGAAAAGCAAAGATTTGTTAACGATTTGGGTATCACCAATGTATTATATATGAAAGGTCAAATGGAATTTCAGGAGTTAGTTAACTTTTGGAAACAACAATGTCATGTTTTGAGATACTTTGACGATCAACAACAATATGGTGCTATAGATAAGAACGATTTTGTCAAGAATTTCTTAAGAGGTAATTAGAATGCATTTATAGGTAATACTATATCAGGATAATTCAAAATGTAGTTCTCTCCACAATTTAAATTTGGTGCAATAATAAATACAATCAATATTTGAAGAGGTATTAGAAAGTAAGCAATACAAATTCAATTCATTACTCTATCACTATTGAATAAAACCAAGCATATATAGGATGATGTCTTAAGGTATTAATACATTTATTCAACAAATATAACGAGAAAAAATTAAAAGGTTTATTCCATATTATCTTCCATTCTAGGTTCATCAACATAATCATCAATATCTTCTTCAGCAGTAAATTCTTGATATTGTTGATATTCATTAACCAAATCGTGCATATTAGATTCGGCTTCAGTAAATTCCATTTCATCCATACCTTCACTTGTGTACCAGTGCAAGAAAGCCTTTCTTCTGAACATAGCACTAAATTGGTCTCCGATTCTCTTAAATAATTCTTGAATAGAAGTAGAGTTACCAATGAAAGTGGCACTCATGTCCAAATCGTTTGGAGGAACAGAACAAATAGCAGTTTGTACGTTGTTTGGAATCCATTCGACAAAGTATTGAGCGTTCTTGGTTTGGATCTTATGCATTTCATCGTCAACTTCCTTAACAGAAACGTTACCTCTGAAAAAGGCAGCAACAGTTAAGTATCTACCATTTCTTGGGTCAGAAGCAGCCATCATATTTTTAGCATCGAACATTTGCTGGGTCAATTCTGGAACAGTCAAAGATCTGAATGATTTGGAACCAATGGAAGTCAAAGGAGCGTAACCAACCATGAAAAAGTGCAATCTTGGGAAAGGAACTAAGTTAACAGCCAACTTTCTTAAGTCAGAGTTCAATTGACCTGGGTATCTTAAGGAGGTAGTAACACCGGACATAACAGAACTGACCAACTGGTTCAATTCAGAGTAAGATGGTTGGTTCAACTTCAAGGTTCTTTGACAGATGGTGTATAAAGCTTCGTTATCGATACAGAAGGTTTCATCTGAGTTTTCAACCAATTGGTGGACAGACAAAGTAGCGTTATATGGTTCAATAACAGTATCTGAGGTCTTTGGAGATGGAACCACAGAGAAAGTAGCCATCATTCTGTCTGGAAATTCTTCTCTAATCTTTGAAATCAATAAGGTACCCATACCTGAACCAGTACCACCACCCAAGGAGTGGGTAATTTGGAAACCTTGCAAGGAGTCGCAACCTTCAGTCTCTCTTCTGACAACCTCCAAAACACTGTCAACTAATTCAGCACCTTCAGTGTAATGACCCTTAGCCCAAACATTACCAGCACTGCTTTGGCCAAAGATGTAGTTGTCTGGTCTAAACAAATTACCAATTTTAGAGGCTTTGACTGAGTCAATTGTTCCTGGTTCCAAATCAACCAAGACGGCTCTTGGAACGTATTTTCCAGAGGAAGCCTCGTTAAAGTAGACATCTAATTTGGCCCTTTGTAAGTCATTGGTACCATGGTAGTTACCGTTGTTGTCTAAACCATGTTCACCGCAAATGGTTTCCCAAAAAGCTGCACCAATCTGATTACCACATTGACCAGTGGATAAATGGATCTAGAAAAAGGTTAGTACTTGTATATAATGTAATTATCATGGAAGTGATGTCCATTGTTTGATTTGGATGGATAAATATTCTCGATCTGTGTTGAAACTGAATTGAAGGTTTAACGGATCATTTGTTTACACATCAATTAATTTTTTAAAGAACATGTTAATTGATTTGATAAATTGGGACAGTATCAAGCTTATGATAATATTATGAAAAGCACTGTATTTTTGGTTTGGTATTCTTCTGGGTATCTGGATATGCCCCTATTTGATATGAATCTTGACAACTCAAAGGGCGCGTGGTAATAGATTATAAGTGGCAATTGCCCAAACTGAAGGCTGAATCAAACTGGAAACATGGTTGATAGTAGTTCTATGACAATGGATTTTCCTTCTGGGAAGTAGTTACATACAATTTCTCTCATAATTGCTGGGTATGAATATGACTTGTTGTTCTAGAGAAAAATTTTTGATCGTGTAAAAATGCGTTTGTTTTGATTTCGTCAAAAACAAATCTGGTCGTGTGTGGTAAATATCACAGATTAGAAGTGTAGTACTGGCAAAAGTAGATGTTAGTGAATGAATCAAGAGGCTATGACGTCTGGTTCTGGATATGGGGTGAAATGATGTAGAAGAAATTTTGAACATGAAACTGTGAATTAATGTAGTTAAAACTCATATTGATTGGGATTGCCAAAAGCAAAAGGGCACAGGGTTTAGTAGGAGGAAGCTTTGTTTCTTGAACAAAACTTCGTATGGCACTTACTAATGTTCTTGAAACCAATTTTACAATATAACCTTCTTGAAATACGTAACTTTGTGATTCTTTTACTTGTTTATTTTTTTTGTAGTTGATTAATAACTTGAAATCTCTGAAATTTGCAACAAATACATTATTCAGATTTGTGAAAAAAATGTTCAAATAAAAAAAAAATACTTTTAAGCAGTTAATAACGTGTAAATTAGCACCAGCAACCTCTCCAAGAATAAATATTTATTATTAGGTTATCAATAAGAAAACTGGATGGGATTCCGGTCTGTTATATCACACGTAATTAACTGATGCTCACTCAAAAAATCTCAAAAGACATGTCAATATCAATTCAGAATAGGACTTTTGAGTTTCAGCAATGTGTGCTGACATATGATAAAATCAACAAGAAAACTCATAATATCAATACCCCCCATTATAATGATGCCAACAGACCCAGACCCAACAAGTCTAAGTTCAGTCAACAGGCCAGTGTGATTGCTAAGGACATAGCGCACACCACAGAGTTATTGAGTAAATTGGCGTTATTAGCCAAACGAAAACCTTTATTTGATGATAAGCCCATTGAAATTGGAGAATTAACCTACGTCATCAAACAAGATATCTTCAAAATCGAACAGAATCTCCAGAACTTGGCCAAGTATTCGAAAGGTGACACCAGCATCCAAATTGACTCTCAGATAAGTCAGTACTCGAAAAATGTGGTTAACTTATTGAACTCCAAGATGAAGAATATCAGTGGGGAGTTCAAGAATGTTTTAGAAATTAGACAGAAGAACGAAATATTAAATAAGTCCAGAACAGAAAACTTTTTATCAGTAACCTCCAATACTAGAAGTAACAACCAAAGTCCTAGCCCATTAACTGGTAACAATGCTAATGGCAATGGGAACTTTAACATGGGAGAAAATCCATACTTAATGCAAGCAGCTTCTGGGTCCCAATTACATAACCCCGACATGGATCCAGATGTGTCAGTGCCTTACTCCAACTACAATAATGGCGAGTTTTTATCTATACCAGACCAAACTAAACAGCTTTTGATGATGGAGGACCAGAGCCAGGAGTATTTGCAGCAAAGAAACAGAGCAGTGGAGACAATTGAATCCACCATTAACGAGGTGGGTAACTTGTTCCAGCAGTTGGCTACTATGGTGAGTGAACAAGGAGAAACCATCCAGAGAATCGACCAAAACGTAGAAGATATCGACATGAATATTTCCGGTGCTCAGAGAGAGTTGTGGAAGTATTTCAACACCATTTCCAGTAACCGTTGGCTCTTTTTAAAGATATTTGGAGTGTTGATTATATTTTTCTTGCTTTGGGTGTTGGTAAGTTAACATTTGCATTTGTAATATACAGTTTAGTCTATCTACTAAAACCTTTACGTGCGCACACCATTTGAGAAATATTCTCAGTCAGGGATTTTTTCCACAGAGATTACGAGCTACACCAGCTTTACCACCAGATATTCAAGCAAATAGTCATCAAGCAAACCAATAGACACAAACCGGAAACATGTGGAATTATCTTTTTGGAGGAAATAAGCAACAGAAGAAGGAATTGCCAAAGAAGGCAATAGTAGAGTTACGTGAGCACATACAGATGTTGAACAAAAAACGTAGCCATTTAGAACAGCAAATCAGTGGCCAAGATGCCATGGCTAGGAAGTATGTTAGTTCCAAGCAGACCAACTTGGCTAAGAATTCCTTGAAGAGAAAGAAGGGATTTGAAAGCAACTTGATGAAGATTGAAAACCAAATTGACTCATTAGAAACCCAATTATTTGCAATCGAAGGTGCTAACTTGAACTTAGAGACCATGAAGGCCATGAAACAGGGTGCCTCTGCAATGAAACAGATCCATGGGGAATATGACGTGGATAAAGTGGAAAATACCATGGACGATATCAGAGAACAGGTTGAATTGGCAGATGAGATATCTGAGGCCATATCAAGACCTGTTGGAAACGACTACGTCGACGAAGATGAGTTAGATGAAGAGTTGGCGATGTTGCAAGAAGAAGAGCAACAGCAACAGTCAGTAGCTCAACCAAAGGTCAGCATACCACAACACCAGGAAGCACCACTTCCAGATTTCCCTACTGTGAATAAATCTAAACCTCAATCCAAGGAAGAAGACGAGGACGAAGAAGCTTTGAAGGCATTGCAAGCTGAAATGGGTTTATAGATACTGATGATGTTTAATATATAGTAATGATGTCTTGCGACTCTCTTAGAAACTGGATTTTTTTGTAATGCATTTGGCTTCAACATCGTTTGTCGACCCGGGTATAGACCCTCGTATACTTCCTATGCGGTTTTTCAAACCTATTTGTACCCTCCTTTTATGGTTCATCATTGATCTTGCAACCGATTCTCAAAATGTCTCGATGAGATGAAACCAGAAAAAAAATTTCAAACTGATGTTTAGAGCTACACACAAAAATAGCCTCAGCAGTCTACATAGAAAGTACGGGGTTGGCAGACCTGTTCTATCGACGATACAGGCGAAAAGACTCAACCATGTACAGACTTTTCAACCCCCATCCGGGGAAGGTTTCAGGTTATCATACAGTCAAATCTTACCTCAAAAGAGTAGTCAAGCCACAAGAAGCATAGCTAAGATAGTTTTTAAAGGGTTGGAACCAGAGCTCAAAGAAGGTTCAGAAAATATAAAGCCAATCCCATGGTCGTCCCAGTATGACTCTGTTTCTAGAAACCCATTTGCAAGAGACTTGCACCATTTGCAGTCTTTGTTGGATGTTTTGTTGTCTTCAGGAAACCTTGAAAGAGCAGACAAGATCTTAAAAACTATAGGCCAGATAACCATGAAGAATAAAATGATTAGTTTTGAGAAGGAATTCCTTTTTGCATTGAACAAGTACTTGCAAGCGTACGCAGCTGAAAAATCAGTTACTGTTGATGATTTGGAGAAGTACTTCAAGGACTCTTTCAATTCACACATGCCCATCAAGAACGACAAGACATATGCTATAATGATCGCAAAGTGTTTAGAATTCAATGATGAAGCAAAGTTCAACGCATACATTGACGAAATAAAATACAATAAGAACTTGTGCAGAAACTTGTTAAGTAACATCGATATTTTGGGAGTTGACAACATTATGAACATCATTAAACATGAAAGCATTGAAAAATCGCACATTCCAGACAGCATCATTCCATTATACGAAGAAGTCCACAAGAGTAGTAACAATTCTAGTAACGTTGATAGCCAGACCGAAGTATCAGACGATTATAAACATGCAGCTGATAAATTGGATCAGGTCAAATCTGTGACAAAGGACCTAGACGAGTTAAGAGCAGTGGACTCTTTTGGTTTGAAGATAATCAGAAGTACTTTATTGGCTTTGCAGGAAAGGAATCATTCACCAGCCTTGAAAGAACTTATTTCAAGAATAGAAACAGATGTCAAAACTGATTCATCCACTGAAACAGGCAAGGCGGATTACTTCAAGCTCTATAGGATGTTGAAAACCGATGAAGACCGTAGGGCATTTGTCGAAGCATTGGATTTATTTAATACAACAAGACAGCAAGACGTGGAGTTAAGAGGTACCGATTCTGCTTTGGAAAGATGGAAACACTCCGGTGAAGACTTACAAAAAAGAGGGGTATTGTCTATTTCTAAGAAGTTGAACGATTATTTGTACGAATGGTACGAACAATTGGTACCTTACATCACCCAAGAGGTTGAAATTTGTAAGCAAGTCGTAAGTGGTGAAGTGACAGTGGATGATGCTAAAGATGCAGCAGAAAAGGCCTTGTACAGAGAAAGGACAAGATATAGTCCATACTTATTGTTATTGCCCCCAGAAAAAATGGCAGTAGTGACGATTTTGGAATTATTGAAGTTGAATTCTACTAACGGGGTAATGGAAGGTATGAAAACTGCAAGAGCATTGGTGGCTGTAGGTAAGGGTATCGAGGTTGAATACAAAGCTCAGAAGGTTTTGGATTCCAACAATAAGTTCGTATCCAAGAAAGCTAGAACTTCCAGAGAATGGGACAAGATCATCAGACTTATTAAGAACCACAACCCTGATAACTCCATTAAAGAATTTGATGACTGGGATGGACTGATTCATTTGAAAGTCGGTGCTGTATTGACCAAGCTTTTATTGCAGATTGCTGAAGTCACTGTTCATGGAACTGACCCTGCTACTGGCGACTTGGTTAGTGGCTCATTACCTGCGTTTACACAAACATTCGAGTATATGAAGGGACAGAAATTGGGAGTATTGAAATTGCACAAAAAGGTGTCATCGATGTTACAATCAGGCGACTCTTCTTCTGTGATTCCAGATTATTTGCCAATGCTTACAACCCCCAAAGAATGGACTTCTCACAACGCCGGTGGGTATTTGAACAGCTCTAACTTCTTAGTCAGAACCAAAGAATCAGCCGAAACTTTTGCTTACATCAAAGCTGCTTCCGAAAGAGGGGACTTGACAAAGGTGTATGCTGGTTTGAATGTGTTAGGTGAAACTGCATGGACGGTAAACCGTGATTTGTTGGAAGTAATCACACACTACTGGAACACAGGTGAAGAGTTTTTAGATATTCCACCAGATTTGGATGAACCTCAATTACCTGAGCCAGTTGCCCCAAACTCAGAGCCAGATGTATTGAAGGACTATCAAAGAAATGTGAAAGCAGCTCTTAACTTGAGCTCCAGTCTTAAATCCCAAAGATGTGATACAAATTACAAGTTGGAAATAGCCAGAGCTTTTGTTGGTGAAAGAATGTTTTTCCCACACAATATCGATTTCAGAGGTAGAGCCTACCCAATTTCTCCCAACTTCAATCACTTGGGTAACGATTTAACTAGATCATTGTTCTTGTTTTGGGACGGAAAGGAATTGGGCGAAGATGGATTGAGATGGCTCAAGATTCACTTAGCTAACTTATATGGTATTGATAAGGTACCATTACAGCAAAGAGAGGAGTTTTCAGAGCAGAATTTAGATAAGATTTTCAAATCAGCTCAAGATCCATACAATGAAGACTGGTGGAAGAAAAGTGAAAAGCCATGGCAAGTATTATCTACATGCATGGAGATCAATGAAGCCTATAAATTGGAAGACCCTACTAAATTTGTGTCTCATTTACCAGTTCATCAAGATGGTTCTTGTAATGGTTTACAGCATTATGCAGCTTTGGGTGGTGATTTTGAAGGTGCTCGTCAAGTCAATTTGGTTCCATGTGATAGGCCACAGGATGTGTATTCACATGTAGCTGCTAGTGTTCAAGAAAAAGTGAATAAGGAAGCACAAGATGGTAACGAATATGCCATCTTTTTGCAAGATAAAATTACCCGTAAGGTCGTGAAGCAAACTGTCATGACCAACGTCTATGGTGTCACCTTCATTGGTGCCAGTGACCAGATCAAGAAGCAGATCAAACACCACTTTGACGGGAAAGAAAATGTCACGAAGTATTCACATTATTTGACTCATCATGTGTTTGATTCCATGAGAGAGTTATTTGAAGGTGCACATAGAATCCAAGACTGGTTAGGAGATGCAGCCAAGATTGTTTGTAAGTCTATTGCTGTTGATTTTGAAGAAGAAGCTAATGTAGATTCCACAGGTTTAAATCACTTATCTACTGTGATTTGGTCTTCTCCTGTTGGGTTGCCATGTGTTCAACCTTACAGAGCAGTCAAGAAGCAATGTGTTCAAACAAACTTGCAAAGTGTTGTCATTCATGATCCCTACACCAATTCACCTATCGACGCAAGAAAGCAAAGAACTGCTTTACCTCCAAATTTTGTGCATTCCTTAGATGCATCTCATATGTTGATGACTGCTGCAAGTTGCAAGGAATTGGGAATCTCGTTTGCCTCAGTTCACGATTCTTACTGGACTCACGCTTCAGACATTGACTTGTTGAACAAAAAGTTGAGAGAAGAGTTTGTCGACTTACATAAAGATAATCTTGTGGAAAAGCTCAAGGAAGAGTTTGAAGCAAGATACAAAGGATTCTTGCAAGCTATTTCTATTTCAAGAGAACATGATTTGGCCAAGAAGATCCAAACTATTAGAAAACAAATCTCCAATGAATTGGGTAGGTCTATTAGCATTGCCGATGAAATCAGCTTGGAAAAGACCAGAAGAAACTTATTGAGATCAGAAGACCCAGAAAAGAGAGAACAGGGCAGAAAGCTAGTGACTCCTCTTAGCGTAGCCGAGGAGTACGATCCTTTGACTTTGCCTACCAAGAATACCTCTGGTGGTCTTCAAATTTTAGTTCCAATTGCATTTCCAAAGGTGCCAGAAAAGGGTGATTTCGATGTAGAAGTCGTCAAGGATTCTACCTACTTTTTCTCTTAATGGTGCCAATGTAAGACAAAAACTGTCTTCATGTTTTAAACCTTGTATATATATTGACGGTTTCATGTTTATAGATAAAGTGGTATAATGGTATATACTGGAGTATACTACAGATAAATGAATATCTACACGATACTCAAAACTCTATTGTAAGTCAAAAATCTTCCTGAATGCTTTGTTCCAAAATCTGGGTGATATATGCATAAATGTAAAAGCCAAGGTCATATGATCTTGCCTTGTTCTTCAAAGTTATTGATTAACGGCAATAATGGAGCCAATTCATTTCTATCCACCAATTTGAATTCCTTCATGAAACTGACGAAATGAGAGAAGAACGAGTTCCAATGAGCCTCCAACGACAAATGGACAATTTTGTCGAAATGGTTGTGGTACATATGGGCAAAAATTCTAAACATCTGTCTGGAAATGTTCTTACAGTCCTTCATGAAATTTGGAGGGAAAGCTCCACCTGACTTCGTAGGAAACACAGTTTGATCGTTTAACTTGTTAGATATCCAAGTCAACACATACTCTATGTATTGACACGCAGGCAAGTTCACGGCCTGGCCATTCGAATCGACCCATAAGTAGTTTGTGTTTGGACCGGCATTCATAGTTGGATAGGCCTCTGGGGTTATGTAGTCTACGAAAACACCGTAGAACTGATTCAAGTTGTTAAATATTTCAAAAATATTCAACGCTATCCATTCACCATAATCCACATACTTGGGCAACTGTACGATGGTGTTGAATGATCCCTTCACTAAAGAAGTTCTTACAAAGGGCTCACACATAAACAACGGCGTCACCTCTGGTTCTTTGGCTGAGACTTCTGAAGGAACCATTCTAGCTTCCACTTTGGTCGGCAGTAGCTGGCCCTGTGATTGTGCCAGTCCATTAACTATTTTGGTTCTGCTTTTCCTGGTAGGCGAAGCCTGCCTACTGTATTGGGTATTTAGACGTTGCTGTTTAGAAGGGGACAATTTGGTAGGCGATTGTGATCTTCTGAGTGACGTGCCAGAGTGGTTTGGTTGCAGATAAAACGTTCCATTAGGGTCCAACTCCTTTTTATTTTTCTTTGTACCTCTTCCTAGACCCCTGATACTGTTTAAAAATGACATTATATGATAGTATGGTTTTGAAACTGGTATAGTGTTTGAAAAAGTATTTTTTAAGGTGTAATAGTCTGATTTATAAGTAGCTAGTTTAAAAGTTCCAGTGTTTTGCTGTCAACCTAACAATGCTGACGATGTATTTTTAAAGTGGTGGTGTTTGCAGCAAGTATTCACCAAAAGTAGTTGTATTTGTGTTTTTTTCCAGTGCTTTTTTTGGTGAAATTTTTGATTCGCTCCTTCCTGCATAAACCTGCAGTAGACGACTATAGGAGAAGTTGGCATCAACTACTCACGTGAAAACACCAACCAGTTACCAATACATTACATGCTGCTTTTATTATACGAATCTACCTAAACTCTGACCCATTTTCACTTTCTGACCCACCTCCAAGTCAAACCTGAAATTGTCTGGGGCCTCAAACACTAATACGACCGTGGATCCAAGCTTAAAGCCCCCAAACTGCTGACCTTTGGTCAAAGGAAACCCTCCCAATAATCTGCTGGCTTTAGTGTAGGTGGCTTCATACACGGTATTTTTCTTCAAACGCTTACGGTTATCTTTGACATCCAAACTTGATTTTTGGCCAGTGTCCAAAGAGGTGTCTGAATGTGATATTAAGGGTGTAGTCTCGTCAACCTTCTTCAGATATACCTCGTGTTCGAAGATGTCGTTGGTCTTCAAGTCTTTGTCAAAATCCACGACAATACTACCAACATTAGTGGCACCTACTGGAATCATTGAGAAAAACCCATACTTCCAATATCCCAACAATGCTACTCTTTCGTTCAATACAAACAATCCCTGCAAGGTTCTCTGGAAAAACGGAGCCACCGAGAACAACTCCCCGATGAAATGGCGTCTTAAAGTGGTTACCCAGTTGGTAGGAGAATGGAACCTGTGGTAGTCTCCTGGAGCCAAATAGATCACTGAGAAATACAACTGTTTCTTACCACTCATACCCAAATCCACAGAGCTTGGGGCCAAGTTCTTAACCATAGACAACTCCTTGGAAATAGGAGTTTTTGATTGTTTGGAAGTTCTATCCCCCTCATCCTTGTACTTCAAATCATGAATATGGTAACTAGAATCCCCATTACCTCCAATCAAGTCGTCCATGGTGTAGCTTATACCATTTAACTTGGCAAATTCTTGGTCTCTCTGGTAGATAGTTTCGTCATCATGCTCATAGTCAAACTCTAAAGAGTGAGATGGGGCAGCCAATTTTTCAGCGTTTAATCCCAACAATGCATCCACTGAATAAGTCATTCCTTTGACCTGCTCAATTTCTCCATCTTCAATCACACCGAACTTCAATACTTTCCCATCAGATGGTGACACCAACTCGAAATCAGAAATAGGTCTGGTTTCTGGTTTGATAGTTCTGTAGAAAAACTCTGATAGGTTACAATAAGTTGTCAAATCTGGTTCTTCCATTTCATCCAAGCTAACGCCAAAAATACTGGAGTAGAGCCTGTAGGATGGACTTCTGAGCCATACTGGCAAATTGATGGAATTGACCTGTCCCCATAATCTGGAGATGGCTTTCAATGGCAACGTGGAATATATGTACAATTTCCACGATTCCGGTTTGATTGCATACTCATTGTGAGGCATGAACTCATCGTCATCATCGTAATTACCACTTCTGGACTTGATTTTTCCTGCCACACCTACCAATAACACTGCTAATGAAGTTAACGTCCACCATCTGATGAACCTTCTACGCTGTTGTCTTTCTTTTCTTGCTTCAGCCGAAAAAAAACGCTTGTGGATGCTGGAGTAGGTGGAAAAGGACCTTTGGCTCATGCCAAAACTAAGAAATCTTTTGGATTTGGTATTACCATTATTGACTCCGGTGGCATTGCTGCCTCCTCTCCAACTAGAATAGTAGAAAACTTGCCTTTTAGGTCTGGGAATCTTTGGAAACTGGTAGTAGTAGTATAAATAGGACTTTTTTTCTTTCTTGGGCAAAGAGTCGTTTAAATCCATTTCTGTGGTGTCAGAAGCCCTAGACAACGGCTGAGCGATGTTCATGCTTTGAGGGCCCAATACAAAAGAAGCAGGGGTATACTTGACTCTAGGCTTCATGCCTGAAGCACTAAAAGATGGTGATCTCAATGACATATTGCTACTTTTGGGATATTGAGCGAGTGGTTGGGATATAAACAAAAAGTTTTTCCATGATTTTTTATCGTGTGCGCTTAGGATGTTTAACCTCCACATTTCACGACATTGACAAAGAAAGACTAGGGGTTACTGCGGCGAGAATGAACTGTAGAGTTTATAAGTTGCGATTGGGTAATGTGTTCTAGGTCGTCATATTTATGGTGATGGAATTGGTGATGGGATTAGGTAGTAAATATTGAGGAATTGGAGATTTGGTGTGGGAAATTGGCGAGAAATTAATGGGAAATTGGCGAGAAATTAGCGAGAAATCAGTGAGAAAACAGTGGGAAATTGGTGAGGAATTAGTGGGAAATTAGTGGGAAATTGGTGAGAAATTGGTGGGAAATTGGCGAGAAATTAGTGAGAAAACAGTGGGAAATTAGCGAGAAATTAGCGATGACTGTTCAGTTAGTAAGAAATAATTGAAGAGGAGTATTAAAACAAAGGAGAATTAATGCAACTTTGCAGAAGAGTCAACCAAGTATAAAATACAGTGCATCTCATTCTTGGTCAAATTTCCTAATGTTATGTTTATGATAACCAAAGATTTGAACTCTATATTAAATCAATATTCAAGTAAGTACATGTGAAGGAGAAACAAACTTCAAAGCAAATTCCAGGTAGCTATTATCATTTCGGCTCCTGATATGCTATCACTTTGACAAAATACTATCTACACTTAGCTAAATCATCGGCTCAATTGCCATATGGTGTGCTTCAATCTCTCAATAAAATCAGTCGAAACATACCGCATGTTGTCGTTCACCACCTTGTCACTATACGAAAAAAGTAACTTGAGGTTCCATAAGTCGTCTATATTATTTGGAGTCTTTGACATCATCTCTAGTTCGATTTTGCTATCTAGAATATTGAAAATGGACAACCCCAAGTTACTTATGGTGGTATCATTACTTAGATTCTGTGAAGACTCAAAGAGGTAAATCCTCTTTTCGTGTTTGGGTACAGTTTTCATAATATTCAAGTTCGTGATCTTTTGTATGTCCTTATCAATCTCTATCTCCTTATTTTCGATCTGTAGCCTTGTGTTTTCAACCTCCAACAACTTCCTAATAGTAGATTTTAACAACTGGTAGTTACGACGTTTGTATACAAATACCGTCAAAGACTTTTGGAATATCTCTAAATAAGTCGGAACTGCTCCAAAATTAATGTTTACTTTGAAGTGATCCAAGGATTCGGTTTCAATCTTATAGATGCTGTTAAGATTAGGTAACAAACATGGACTTACCACGCTTCTTATGTTTCCATCGTTTAGGCGAATTTTTACAGGAATTTTCAAAGGTTTATGAGTCTCCACATCTCTGATAATAAGACATCTTGGTTCCACAGAGAGTGCCCAAAAATGTCTCAAAGCTTGTAAATGCACTTCGTAGTCACTATTTTCGTTAGGGAAGACCGGATACAACGATACCACCAAACTTGCAACCGCTAAGTTAGAACTACCAAATGCATACTGCCCTCCTCCTAAGAATAGAAAACCCAAAGCCATGTTGATTGCCATAAAATTACCGTAGTTCGTGTCCTTGCTTGTTTCTCCATACAAAACTCTAAGTCTTCTAAAGGTTTCAAGATCTCCAGATCCTGTCATAATAATCGACAAAGAAAGTGCCAACAAGTTTTGAATATTGGTAGCACTATTGCATGCTACTCTTTGATCATAATTATTAACTGGTGTCATTGAAAGTACCATCATCTTGTCTAAGTAATGTAGTACTACATCGCGTGCTCTCTTATCATGAGTAGATGCATATTTAATGGCGATTGAAAGACATGTACCTCCAAGAATATTGAAAAATCCAATCTGATCACTATCCAACACGTCTGCTTCTAGTTTACCATACTTATTCAACAAACTGGATGGGATTCTGGACTCAACCCACGATATAGAGTTACCGATTGATTCCCACGTTATCAAATTCATGGCAATACACCGCAACAACAACAAATCTGGTCTTATGTAATCTAGTAATTGTTCGGCTTCAGGAATTGCAAGCTTATTGGCGATCAGGACGTCTTCAGTTTTCATATGTATAAATCCAAGTGCAATAATAGCACCACTGCAAGACTTATCAAGCTCTTGGATAGGTTGGTAATCTTTCATAGATGTTGCAAGTGCTAACAATCTGTCGACTACTCTGGTATCATTCAATCCTTTGAGATCTCTTCCTTTACCCAAGTTGACAAATCCCAAGGAAATACCTGCAGCCAATCTATAACCTTCATTAATTTGTTCGGTATCATTTTGTGATACTGTGCTGGTAATCTGTGCTAGCAATATTTCGCTCATTCTTCTATGTTGAGTTTCTAGATACAACAATCCAATTCCAAGTAGACCTGCTGCTTGAACGATGATTGGAACATTCAAGTCGTTAGCTCCTTGAGGCAACAATGCCACTGCGTGAACAGATAAGACTTTTGTAAGCTTTATATCCATGGTTCCTCTGTTACTAGCTGCCATTCCAAGAAGGAGACCAACACTTGTCAAAGGGTGTTTTGGGCCCAAGTAGTTATAAATATGCCACTCCTCAAGGTTTTTCAAATGGCCATTAAGTCCTAAACCCAAAAGGAAACCCGCATGTTGTGAATTAAGCGCAATTGGCTTGTTGAATATGATCCAACTTCCCGTAATACCCTTAGATTCTTTGCTTATACTTAATCCAGAAGCTACACCATTATGAAAGTATCCCCAGTCCATAGTTCTTTCGTCAATCAAACCTTCTGAAAGTATAATGTTTGTCATTTTTGGAGCTACTAATGTATTTAGATTGAACTTTGGAATTGGGAATTTTTCAGTTAATAATGGCATTCTACCAGCATAGAATAATGAAGCTCTGCCTAAAGGTATAGAAAGGGTTCTCAATGCAACAATAGCAGCAAGTTCTCTTTGAAGTACAACTACTTCATATTCTGTAGTTACTTCTTCTGCAACTAAAGTAGCAGTTTGAGTTTTGGTTTGATGTAGTAAGGTGGTGATTTCATAATAACGTCTGTCAAAATCAAATATCAACTTTGTGATTCCAATCCTGTTTGCCTCTGACTGATCATCCCACGCAATCACTTGTTCATTGCCATCTAACACATTGGCAAGAATGTGGTTGATGTCTTTTCCTGACAGGAGGCCAGTGTGTCCTGTGTTTGAATATAAGGACGTTGGGGGTTGATATGATTTGGAGTTCAAGAACATATTCAAGTCTTTCCTTCCAACTAAGCCAAGAGTCTCCGAAGTCCAATCAAAATCAGGATTCTCCTGGCAATACTGGATAGCCTCTTTTAGAGGAATGCAAATACCAGGGGGGTATGTGTCCAAATCTTCAATTGAAATTCCCAATTCACACATTAAATCAACGATACTTCCAGAGCCATAATTTGGGGATACTATTAATTCAAAAAGCTTAAGAATTGCATGAGTACGCGGTATGATAATGCCATCAATGGTGAAGCTTTCTTCCACCAATTGAGAAAAGGTGAAATAGCTAATAATATTTTCACTGAATAAGCTGCTTAATGATTGCAAAATGTTTGGGGGAGTAGGCAATACAAACACCAGCAATAATCTAGTTTCTTGGTCGAATTGATTAATGTCTAACATATAGTACTTATACCAAGTCTCCGGCCACCCCATCCAGAGGCAGGCCTGGGTGAGAAAAGCTCCAAATTTATTTAGACTGTCATGACTTAGAATGTTAAGTTTCAACTCTTCTCTGATTAAATGCAATGAAATAATGATATAGGGAATCATATCTCTGAATGAATAATCACTGTACACCTGTTGATGCAAAATCTTAGCCAATGGTACCATTTCAGTGACTTTATTTATCAGGTAGTCATCTAAATCGCTATCCATGGGGAGGAAGATTGACAACACAGTTATGACAAAAGCGTTCCACTCGTCTCTATTTGGATCCAACATATAGGCAGATCTCCAAAGCATCCATACTGTTTCATTGATGTTGGAGCCTGAAAGATATTTGAAGCAATTCAAGCACCTGGCGACAATTTCTGATGAAGGCTTCAATACAAGGTTTAGGTTATAACCCTTTCCATTTTTGCCCTTTAGAACCACATCTTCGTCATAGCAACTCTCAATATAAAGAATTTCAGGCAAGCTTGAAGCAGACAAGTCAACTCGAGACGACATGATATCTAAAAATGGATTGAATAACTGGATGAATTTGCCCTCAGTCAAGACCAATAATAACCCTTCAAACTCCGGACTACTTAAAGGATTACAGTGCTGGCATTTGAAAGCAAATGATTGCTGAAACTGTGGACTCAGATTTACCAGCTGGTTATATAGATAAACTCGTGCCTCCTCCTTAACCCTGTTCATTATCACAATTGCTTCCTGTTCTCCAAAGAACAAATTGTAAATATCCAAATCGCTTTTATTTACCTGAACATGGAATATTTCGATTCTGGTCAAAATCATATCTTTTTTCAAACTATTAAGCTCTATTGGGTTGTTGAGATCAGATATCGTGATTTCCGAGCTCATTCTAGCCATTGAGGAAGCATCCGAAAGAAGAGTGGAGGTTCTTTTCTTCTCCATGTTCATGGAGGTCGAGTTTGTAATACCGGAAATACTTGGAATATTATCAAGGTGAAGGATTTCGTCCTCAAGTATTCTCGAAGGATTTGGGGTGGTAAGAAACGTATTTTTTCTCTTGAAGTACTTATTGGGGTTTGATCTCTTGACGGTTCTGTTTGAACTTTTGATGTGATATAATATGATCAAGTTGTCATTCTTATTAAAGGTTGCACAAATAGACAACCTTTTGTTTAAACCCTTTTGAGGAAAACACATTAGCTCTTCATGAGGTGAGATAGTTGAAGTTGAAGATGATGATAGTATTCTGAAATCTCCGACAGGATCAACTAAAGATAAAAACTTTGCAGAGTTAAGCTGGTGCAGGCCAAGAAGGCTATAACCAGCAGCCAGGTGGGACTGGTCTTTTTCCAAGATCAAACCTGATTCGAAGCACAAAGCGGCTTTTAAGGTGAAAGGAAAACTTATGGACTGGTCTCTACCATTGGAATAAACGAAAGCAGACTTAGACAAACAAATAACTAAAGATGGCGATGCCTTGGAGTTATTTGGGGAGAAATTGGTGAACCCAGCATATATAACATCTTCATCTAGGGTAAATTTTTTAGTAACAGATGAACCCTCTATTAGTACCACCATTCTCTTATATATGATCAATTGCTTGTGATTTGAAAAAAGTCGTATTCTCCCACCAGGTATAGAACTATAGGGGTGTTTGACGTCATCTCTGAGGTCTATTACAGGCAAGACTAGGGGGTCTTTAACCATGTTTGTTTGTGGATACGCGAAATTATGAGATTTATGGATCTAAGAACTTGCAAATATTGAAGATGTGGATTGCATGGCGAGAAGTAAAACTACTAGAGAAACATATTGTAATCATAAGTGTAGAATAACAGTGATAAAAGTGAGTTTGAAGGTCTATGAGACTTTGCCAGAGAGTATATAAACACAAGAATAGTATTACTATGTACAGTTTCAAAAAGACTTACTCAATGATTCTGGAAATTAAACCAGTACCAACAGTCTTACCACCTTCACGCAAGTTGAAACGTTGACCGATTTCAAGTGGGGTCTTCTTGACCAACTCAATTTCCATTTCAATGTTATCACCAGGTTGAACCATTTGGGAGTGGTCAACACCTTCACCAGCTGGGAATCTCAAAGTTCCGGTAACATCCGAAGTTCTGATAAACAATTGAGGCTTGTAGTTTTCACCAAAAGGAGAGTGACGACCACCTTCTTCAGTACTCAAGATATACAAAGAAGCCAAGAACTTTTGGTGGGAAGAAACGGTAGCTGGCTTAGCCAAAACCATACCTCTGTTGACTTCGTCTCTCTTAACACCTCTCAACAAAATACCAGCATTGTCACCAGCCATAGCAGAGTCTAATTCCTTCTTGAACATTTCAATACCAGTGACAGTGGCCTTGTAAGGCTTGTCGAAGTTACCAACAATTTCGATTTCTTCACCCTTCTTCAAAGAACCTCTTTCGACTCTTCCAGTAACCACGGTACCTCTACCAGAAATAGAAAACACATCTTCAACAGGCATCAAGAAAGGTTGTTCCAAGTCTCTGGTAGGAGTTGGAATGTATTCATCAACAGCATCCAACAATTTCATGATAGCTTCCTGACCGATGGCAGGTTCTCTGCCTTCCAAAGCACACAAAGCAGAACCCATGATGACAGGAGTCTCATCACCGTCAAAACCATATTGAGACAACAATTCTCTCATTTCCATTTCAACCAATTCCAACATTTCTGGGTCATCAACAGTATCAACCTTGTTGACAAACACAACCAAGTGTTGGACACCGACTTGTCTGGCCAATAACAAATGTTCTCTGGTTTGAGGCATCTGACCATCGGAAGCAGCAACAACAATAATGGCACCATCCATCTGAGCAGCACCAGTAATCATATTCTTGATGTAATCAGCGTGACCAGGACAGTCAACGTGAGCATAATGTCTCTTATCGGTTTCGTATTCGACGTGGGCAGTGGAGATAGTGATACCTCTGGCTCTTTCTTCAGGGGCTCTATCGATAGAACCATAATCCAAAAAGTTCGCACCACCTTTTTCTGACAAAACTTTGGTGATAGCAGCAGTCAAAGTGGTCTTACCGTGATCAACGTGACCAATGGTACCGACATTGACGTGAGGCTTGGAACGGTCGAACGCAGCGTACGATCTGACAAGAGCTGGACGAGCTCTCAAGAAACGTAAGTTAGAACGAAGTGCAACTGCAACGTTTTTGAACATGTTGAGGTTTGGAAAATTTTTCACTGGTTGGATTTCTGGTATTGAATGCGCGTGCAGGAATTAGTATGAAGTATATGATAATGGAGTTGGGGTGCTTCGTAGGACATAGAGCGGATTTGCCGTAGTTTACAGGGGACGTAATGCTTACTGGTGTTCGAAAATTCAAAATGCAGTTTTTTACATATTTTATTGTTCCAACTGTGATACCTAATCTACCTAAGAAGCTCCTCCTGTTCCTCTTCTTGCATGTTTTCTTCAATAATACGCTCCACCTGTGTTCTCTCAAGCAACTCAGCATCAAATCCACCGCCTTTGAAGTATTCATAGTAAAGACACATACTGAGCAAGCATCCCTGCAACATAAACGCTACAAAGTACGAAATCCATGAACTCCAGTGTGATCCTTTGGAAAAAAACAACGTAGCTGTGAAAATTGCTCCTCCTGGTGTCTGGATGCACATCATGCCTATGGATAAGGTTCCTGGATGCTTTAAATGGTATGTGGTCCATATCTGCGGAACATACTTGATAATGGTCAACAATGTAGACATCAAACCATTGATTTTGGCAATGGCAAGCAATAAATCCTCGTTTCCGCTGATAAATACAACAGCAATCTGGATCAAAGAGGCAATTACATGCCCCAACACCAACTTTCCAACCTTGAAGTTGTTTTCATATTCATGTTTATCTTGCTTGATGGAGTGCTTGGTCAATGCCAACACAAATACCAATATCATCACCGCACACAAGGATTGCAACCCTATTTGAACCATATTCAATTGTGAATTGACACAGTTGTACAATGTCAAGTACCCTCCAAAACAACATTCCCGAGCAGTAGAAGACACCAATGTAATGTTGGTTATGGTGAAGATGGAAGAGCATGATCCCAATAAAAGGAACTGTGTGGATAATCCTTCTGAGGTTCGCTTATCATAGATTCTCTTGTACTGCGGCAAGTAACTGACGAAAATTCCCAACGTTATGAAGATAGAAAGAACAAAGTTGGCTACCAGAGTCCCTTCGTACTTGTGACACACCTCAGGATCGAATTCAAATACCTGCAACTGCAGATTCCTCATTTTATGTTTTCTGAATATCTCCACTTCTGATAACAAATGATCAATTTCGCGTTATCTCAATTTATACGTTGAATTTCTACAAATGAATACTTACAGGAACCTTAAGACTAACCAGCTCGTAGTTGGTGAACTTCACAATGACATTTATGAAGTATAAGCGGCCCAAGATACATCCCTGGAAATCTGGAACCAACACAAACCCTCCTCTAAGGTCTTCACTAGACCCTGATTCTTTGGTGACTAAGCTCAGCACGTCCATCGAGAGATCGATAGTCTTCAGGAATCTCGCTCTGGCGCTGGAAGAAGGCTTTGTGTCTTGATTCCAATTCGAAGTTCCTTTTTCCGTTCTAACCTGTAGGTCTTGAATTTTCAAGTGCTGATACTTGCACGACAACCCTGCCAATGCCTTCACATCCATAATCAACTGATTATCGATATCTAAAACTTTGTATCCAAACTTCTTTGCAAGTGACGTAATCTCCACAAGGTAGTTTTTGAAATGTTCTGAAACGTTACTTTCGAAGTTGTCTGTGAGTACAGGACCATTCTTGAAAACTAAATCATGGGTGAGTTCTATTGGAACAGGGTATTTTTTGGATCTGTAGGTAAACAGGATCAACTCACAACATATGGCTTTTATTTCTGGTGGTTTATCATTTTTGGAATCAATTGAAGGCACGAATGACATCTCTATTGGGAACGATAATTGGGATCCGAGACCCGTATCCTCCTTCCTTGCTGCCATATGGAATGGAGGAATGTACTTGATTCTATACTCTGACTTTGGAGTTGCTATTTGCAACAATCCTGTTACTTTCGGACCTGAAATAAGCGTTTGTGCTTTCTTCAACGGAACCGAGATCGAAAGGTTGTTACCAATGCTTTTACCCTCCCCACTCCCGGTTGGTTCAAGACTTCCCCTAGAAGCACTATACATTTGATGTCTTTTGGTTATTGATAATTGTGCTGTAGCTGTACTTAAATGCTCCATATTGGTTTGATGTAACAACAACTCGTTACCCAATGAAATCTTTTGTTTCACTCGTTCCACTAGATTGCGGTACATCAATTTGGATTCTGCTTCCATGGTCTCAGAACCAACCTCGTAGTGTAATCTTTCGGAAGGAATGAATCTCAAGAAGCAGCTATTGTGCTCGATCATCACAAACTCATCCGCCACCCCCTTTTGAATTGCGCCATATTGGCTGGCTCTGCCTACAACTCTGGCTTCTATACTATAACTTATGGCTGTATCCGCAAAAGACATATCTTTAATCCTTTCTTGGAACAAGGGGTTTGCATTATTTGCACCTCCAAGTGATGATGGTTTTTTCTTACCTGGCAATGTACTTGCAGACTTAACAGGACTAAGACTAAATTCAGCTGATGCAGTTTGTTTGGACCTCTGTCTCAACCTTTTAACCTCTTGCATGAATTGATCTCGTGCTAAACCAATGGTGGGTAACATCTCTGAGTGTCTAGCTAAACTATGAGACTCACAAGCACAGTCCAACAATCTCTCTGGAAACTTGAAGCTAAAATACTTTTTGTATTTTACTTTTGGTTCAAAATGCTTTTCTTCAGGAAACCTCAAACAAGTTCCATCCAAAGGGTCTGTTTCGTAACCATCTGAGACATCTACAGGAGACCAGGATGCGTGATAATCAAACATGTTTAAAAACTTGCAGAAAATAACTGGTTTCTTATAGTCATTGACGTCACCCATAACAGATGTCTTCCCTTCTAAAACAACAGAAAACATATCGAATTTGATTCTTTTGTTTGAAGTGTTCTCCACGAGTATATACCCATCAATAGTATCTCCTTGGATAAACTCGAATCTCAGGACATCAATGTTCTCAGTCACTATTCCTTTAGCACAAGTGGTTTTGGTAGGAATAACTTCTATCCTAAGATCGGAACACAATGCTGGATTTATATCCTTTAAACCCTTCATTTTGTGAGTGTTTGCAAGAACACTATTTTCCCACCTATTGACCTCCCCTGGAACCTCCAACGAGGTATTCCGACTAAAATAGTCACTACCACCACCAGTATTAACCGGAGAGCCTATGGGAGACGACGCCTCGTAGCTGGGTGGCATAAACATCATATCTTCTTCATTAGGAGTAATGTTTTTGCAAAATGTCGATTCGTATAACTGATATGAAGGAAGAATATTCCACATTGGAACTTGCTCGTAACTTGGAGACACTAGTGGTCGTAACTGATCACTTCCACCATTAACCTCACCACGACTAACATCGTTTTTGCTAAGGTTCAACCCAAAGCGGTTAATACCGTCTCGATTGGATCTTGATGACAACGAAATTCCATTTTCTCTCTTATCTTTGTTTTTGCTCTTTTCAGAGCTTGAGAAAAGCATTCAGCTCCACTCGAATCAACTCAAGCTCGTATGTAAAGCCCCAAATTGCCAGCACTATGACCAGGTTTGTGTTGTAGACGGGAAAGTCAGTCGATTTTCGCAGATTTTCGCAGCTTTTCGCACCAACTGACACAAATAGAATATAAATAGTGAAGGGGAACATGAGTTCTGGCGTGTGGTACAACCGGCCCAAAAGCCAGGGAAACCCCTGTGTTCCTGGAACCGCAAAGTGGATAGCTGGGGAGCTACACGGTCACAACACTGAGGTTTATGGGGTTTCGAAGAAATTTTATCTGAAGATCAAGGATGAATTAGAAGCACTTGATGAGTTTATGGAGGGAGTAAGAAATGGGTCTGTGATAGAAGAAATCGACCAGTTGAGGTCGCCTTTGAAGCCAAAGAAGTCACCCAGAAACATGTATGTATTGAAAAGAGAGGGCGACACCAACGAGATTGGTTCTAGAGAGAATGAATGTGTTAAAGAAACGAGTGAAATCATACCAATGACGAAACCTTTAGAGGCAAAACTTGTTGAAGAACAAAAAATAGTAGCGGAAATCAAGACTGCTGAAGAAATCACAGAAATCAAAGAAATCAAAGAAATCAAAGAAATCAAAGAAACTGGTTCTGTCAAAAGTGAAATCGAAGAAGCAAAAGACATTACAGAATTCAGAGACGGTGAAGAAATCAGAGACAGCAAAGAAGCCAAAGTCAATGAAGAACCCAAAGAACCCAAAAAACCCAAAGAACCCAAAGAACCGAAAGAACCCAAAGAACCGAAAGAACCCAAAGAACCCAAAGAACCCAAAGAACCCAAAGAACCCAAAGAACCGAAAGAACCCAAAGAACCAAAAGAACCGAAAGAACCCAAAGAAATCAAGTTGTTTAAAGAATATCAAGAAGAAAACAAAGTCAAAGAAACCAATGACAACAAAATCGCCAATCAAGCCAAAGAACCAGAAGAAATCAAACAAGAAGTAATAGAAGACCGTGATCTAAAAGATTCCAATCAAGTTCAAGCAGATATTCACAAAAAGCACAGCTACGATGTTTCTCTTGAAAAAATCCAGATGTCTGTTAGGAGAACAGATGCAACTTCAAAGTCAGATGACAGATTAACCACTAAAACTCCCAGAAGATCAGCCACATTTGTTTCCTTACCTCCTAGAGAGCCATTGACTATTAATTCATCTTTATCCCATATCAGCAGAAAGTCATTGGCTATGTCCAAAGAAAAAGATAAATCAAAACTGGAAAACACCTATTCAAATTCTCCCATACGAAGGAACCGGTTTCCTTCGCTTGTGGATAACTTGAGAACAGATTCAAATAATACCAATTCACTGTTGGTTCGGCAAAGCCTGGGACACGGAAACCTCCTTCCCTCTAATTTTGATAGACTGCAGAATTCACCATTTAACATTGTACATAAGATTGAAAAGAATAGATCACCAGTGCTTCTGAGATCTGCTTTTAAACCAACTCCTGCCACTAACGGATTGAATGCTGGAAATTCAATTTCTCCGGGAAGAAGGGGTTTATCTACTAACAAAACCCCTAGTAGACAAATGTTAAACACCACTCCAAGAACGAACTCATCTGTTTCTTCTTTGGATACCGCCAAAGGCCTTTCTAGATCTCCTACTAGGTATGGTAGGATGATTTCAAAAAATAGTTCCTTAGCTTCAACTAAAGGTGATGAAGAGTCTTTCATGCTCGATAAGTCTTCAATTCCATCGCTAGATATCAATAATAAGGCTAATGAATCGCGATTCATGAGTCCTACGAATTCAAGTACTGCTAAGAAATTGAACCGACTTAAACTTCCAGAAGTCGACTTAGCTCCAGTGAAAAATAAGTTCTTGACCACCACTTTAAACCCTGGCTCTATGTCTAAATTATCCAAACTACACCAATCTCCTGATAAGTTGAAAGAAAAGACTTTGCTAAGAGAAAATAACCCGATAGTCTCACTCGAGTCAACAGTAATTCCCACTTTGAAGAAGAAATCGTTGATGCTACCAAAATACGATAATTACAAACCTAAACAAAAAATTGTACTTTCTATCAACCATGGGAAAAAGTCATTATCGTCAAATTCGACACCTACAAACAAATTAGCACAACCTGTCGTTGCTGGGAATAGCTCTATAAAGCACAAAATCCCAAGTCTCGAGCTCCCAAGAAACACCAGCGACTACAAAAGACGTAACTTGACGGGCAATGCTGTAGCCTTACCAGATGCAGCTAGACCACAGCATGTGTTGAAGCATCGTGAGGCATTCAAAGGAGCAAAACCAAATGATAAAAGCTTCAAGACTGTTCCAAAAACTCCAAATAAAAGCACTCCAATAGACCTTTACAACGATCCAGACACGCCCCACAATAACTTACCTGATATTGATACAGATGACGAAGACAACCTCGAGAAAAAAATCTTGAAATCATGGGCTGAGTCGCCAGAACTTCAAAGGTTGGTTTTGAAAAACAAGGATGTGGATCCTAGGTCAGTATTCGGAGACGTGCCTAAATTCCAGATTGAGGATATCTTTGAAACAGAAGCTTCCAGAATAAGAGGTGGACCTTCTCCTATCAAGAATTACAGAGATATGAAGCGAATCAGAGATATAAGAAGGTCTAATAACTTATAAGTGTATATTATGTGTATTATAATGAATTTATATTCTATTTTACATTTGACGTTTGGCAAGGACAGCTTCCTTATTCCATGTGGCTAACCAATCAGCAGATTCTTGCTTTGGAACAACATACATCCTCAAAGCGTTATCAAACAATGGGATTTTAGGGCTCTCTTTCATCAAGGCTTCATTTATAGCAACATTCTTACCAACCTTTATCAAACCACCAGCCTCAGTTTCCAAAAAGCATTGCAAGTTCTTGATAGCAAAGTTCTTATGTTTAGGGTCTTCAAAAAATGATTGTGGTCTGTCCATGACGGTATTCAAGATATCGTTAGGAGTGGATAACTCACTAACTTCTTGTAAGAAATCAAATTCATCTGTGGTTGGGTACATGATCATGGCAGGGAAAATCAACTGGGATTCATAGTCTATAGCATCTTCCAACCTTATCTGCGCTTCCTCCAACAACTCAGCAGGAGTTTTAGACTTCAAAATAGTGAAATGCCTAAGTTTTATAGCATTGACCAAAATGGTTTTCTTCATTTCCTTTTCCTTTTCCTCTCTTTCTTTCTTTTCCTTAGCTAGTTGTAACTGTTTCTGCTTTGCTGCAACTTGGTTCAAAGTTTCTTGCATTGGCTTGTTTTCTGCATCTAATGTCAACCCATACTCCAAGATTTGTTTAGCCTCATCAAGTCTGCCCACCAAATAAAATGCTTTACCTGATCTGTAACTAGCTTTGACATTTTTTTCATCAAGGACCATAGCTTTTTTGCAATCTTCAATACATCTTCTATAGTTTTTTAACTCCAAATTGCAAGCCGCTCTATTCAAATAGAGAGCCAAGTTGATGGCATCATCCTTGCATTCCACATCCAAACCTTTGGTATAAAATTCAACTGCAGTCTTGTAGTTTTTGGCTTTATAATGTTCATTACCTTGGTTTTTGAAGTTACCTGCTATTTCATGTGGTTCCCCTTCATAGGCAAGACTTCTAAGTGCTTCCAAATTTGCATTCTCACCACCTTCACCATCAGTGTCATCTAGCTCAGTCATGAAAAATGGTAATCTGTTTAATTCTTTCATAACATCCGCAACCGACTTATCTGAATACTCCATGAGCTGTGGAGGCAACTCCGGCTCACCACTCTTGGGTATATATCTCTTTTTATCCCATTCTGATTGTTCTGCCATCGTATTTAAAGATCTTTCATCGCATCGCATTTTTGAATTCTATATTAATTACAACTATTTAGACTTTTGAATATTTAATGGGACTCTTAGCACCAAACTGTCACCTTTAAGCAACTTCACGATTATCTTGATGTAGTATAGTCTTACCGAGAAACAAGTCTGGCCACCGGGAATCAATGTCACGTGATCCAGGAACTTGGCATTTTTGGGAATGATGTGGTGCTTGGACCTACTGTTCTCCAAATCAAAGTTAATGTTGAAAGATTTGCAAAACCCTTCACTTTGTGGCATCCAATTCACGTTTTCGAATTCCACTGGTCTATTCTCTTCATCTTGTACCACTGTATTATGGATTTGAAACACTGAAAACTTTCCGGTTAAAGTAGCTAGCGATTTCAAATCGTCATAAAGTTTCCTATCAACTTGAATGTTTTCACCACCCACCTTATTAATGAGATAAGTAAGTTCTTTTAGGTCCCGCTTTCGAGGATTAATTACTCTATCATTAAAGATTTCTGCTTCGTTTTTCAATGATGTGTTTTCTAATTCCTCTTCATTAATGAAGAAATCATGACAGAACTCCACTGGAAAAGGATAGGTATTAGTTCCAAACGTAGCCACTATTAGCTCCGTTTTAATAGATTGTATTTCTGGTAGATGTCTGTCTGTAGTGTTGTGGTATACTAATTGCAATGGAATGGTCAAACTCGAGTCAAAAACTTCAGCTTGTCCTTTTCTATAACTTATGGGAGGCACGTATGTAGTGGTGTAAGCTTTCTTCTTAGTTAGAAGTGACACCATGCTGTAGGATTTTGTGTTTAAAATACCCTTCTGCCTAAAAGGAATGGAGTTTTGGTAGGTGATATCATACAGCTTTGGTATCAATGGCTTTTTCGAAACTTCACCGCTGCTATTATTTCTAAAAAGTTGTCTGATCTTTGAGTCTGTGGAGCTCATAGGGGTTAAATTTGATGACAAGTCGTTTAGTGAAGATCTGCTTGCCTCAAGACTCCTTCCCAAATCAATCTTATCCTTGATAGATGAAATAAACCCCTTGTAGTAGCGCATCACTTCAAAAGTATCCTCCTGGTAGTATACGTTGGGCAAAGGCACCAATCTAATGGGGCATATGGCCTCACAAGCAATGACATACTGGTTGTCCAACTTATCGTCGAGTTTGTACTCCAGGGCCTGACCAATGACTCTACATTCAACACTATAATTCACACTGGTATCAAGAAAAGACAAATCTTTGACACGGTCTGTTTTGTCTGTGAGTAGGGTTGAAGGTCTCAAAGAGTACTTAGGGAAACCCAAACTGGCTGGAAGTTGCAAATGAGCATTAAAGCCGTGGTCTTCACATATATCGTCCAACAACTTATCCGGGACTCTAAAGGTAAAAAAACGCTTATACTTTTTACCGGGGAGAAACACCTTATTCAAGTCCAAAGAAAGTAAAGTGTTATCCATAGGATCAACATCTCCTTCACACCACGATCTTGGATCACCATTATCGGTGGTGAGTCTATTTATATTGGCAAAAGACCAAGAAGCAAACAAGTCTGTCATGTTGAGAAACTTGTGGACCACCTTGGGAGACTGTGTATCTATCAAACCGTCTTTGTTGTGTAGCACAACAAGCGTACCTTCAAAGGACACATACACCATATCAAAGTGGAATGGTTCGGTAGTAACGTTTTCAATAGTAACAAAACCATGCAAGTAATCCCCTTGCTTGTATTCAACTACCCGAGGATCTATAACTTCATGGGGAATTGATTTCTGGCAAACGTGTTTTGTAATTTTCAACTCGATTTTGAGCTTTTTGGAAACTGGATTATCAGATCGGGACAAATTAAGAAGCTTATGTGCATTTGCCAATATAGTGTCTTCACATATGGTTTGGGTTTCTTCAGCAGAGCTGGGATCTATTAACGGAAACGGAAATTCGAGGGTTTCTTCAGACCTACAACTGAAAGGTGATTGCACTACACTGGAGGAGACACTGGACACGCTGGTGAGCTCGTAATTGGGGGGAATTCCAGAGTAGTCTTCTTGCGGACCAGTAAGACTCTTGGAGATGGTTGACTGAAGCATATGGTACGATGGAAGAATGTTGGTTATCAACTCATCATCGTTATTACACATGATGAGGTTCGCACTTTTCATGGAGTAAAAAGTGGGATTTTTGCCGATGGTCTATTCAGAAGCTATTTGAGGCAAGTACGTAAACATTCGTGTAAACAATTGCATAAAAGCTTTATAGATACGGGGTTGATTTCTGGTTTGTGTGGTTTCATTTTTTTTTTGTAAATTGATGGAGTGTGGGTGGCTGGGACTGGCTTCATGTTAAACTGTGTGAGTTGTATTTTGGAAGGAGTACTATTTTGGAAGGAGTACTATTTTGGATAGTAAGCAGTGTATGGAATTTGCAAGTAGAATAGCTTAAAAAGTAGTGTTGAAGTAGAAGTCATAAGTCTCATTAAAGGTGATGCCTCTGATATAACGGCGGGAGCATGTAAAAGACTGTTAAGCATCCAACTCCAAGTTTATATCGAACTCAAGAAAGTTGATCCCAGTGTTGGAAAGGTGATTTCTAAGGCTAGACAAGATAAGATGTAACTGTAGTTGAAGATCATAGCGGAACTCATTCAAGCTTCTCAAACGACAGATTTAAAACTCATTTTAGTAACCTGTTGTTACAAATACAGCAACAGCACAACTACAGTAAAACTACAGTCAACCAACAGCACAACTGTCCAACAAAAAATCCAAACATGAGGACTCCTAAAACTCACACTATCTCCTTCTAAAACCATCGGTCGCGAAATCTCAGTGATAAGATAACATGAAGGAAAGTCCCAAACCGACCAAAAGGTGGTTTAGAATAGCCCTTAATGCCATATTCTTGACTGCTGTTCTTGTTTTGGTCTACAAGAATGAATGGGCTGCTCAGAATATAGTTCCATTTGATCTTTACCATCTCAGAATGACTGACAGTAATGTTGTGAATGTTGGAAAAAATCCTACGTTGAACCCAGATCCCAAGCACCTACATGTGGGCAATAGAGCTATGGTAAGTTCAGACGTTCCATTATGTTCCACTATGGGTAAAGAGATACTAATGAAAGGTGGAAATGCTGCAGATGCTGCAGTAACTGTGGCACTTTGCATAGGAAGTATCAACTCTGCATCGTCTGGAATTGGTGGTGGCGGATTTATAGTCAGTTCTTTAAACCAATCTGATACCATCAGTATTGATGCCAGAGAAATGGCTCCAGGGAAGTCTAGTGTGGATATGTATGCAGACAATCCCATTTTGGCTACAATTGGAGGGTTGAGTAATGGAATTCCCGGAGAGTTGAAAGGATTAGATACTCTTTTCAAACGCCATGGGTCAGGTAATTTGACGTGGGCCGAGGTTATTCAACCTGTTATTGACATGAACCGTCAAGGATTTGAGTGTTCTATCTACTTGGAACGCACTATTAATGCCTTGAGAACAAGATACTTTCCATTTTACCCAGAAGTATTGGAGAACTGGGATTTCATCTTCAACGAAGATGGCACATTCAAGAAGGCGGGCGATTTGATCAAACGTGAAAATTTGGCATCGACCCTAGAACTAGTCGCCAGGAACGGATCCTCAAATATCTTTTACGACCCCGAGGGCCCTATTGCGAGCCATTTGATCAAGACCAACCACAAGCATGGCGGTATTTTTGAAAAGAGCGATTTTGTGTTGTATAAAGACATCGTCGAGGAACCATTAAACTTGAAAGTCGATGATATTGAAGTGTTTACCGCCAACGGAGTTAGTTCAGGACTCGTTCTTTTGGCAGGATTAAATCTTTTCCCCAAGCTATTCAACAAGAACGATTCCAAGCCTATCACCGTGCACAAAATGATTGAAACCATGAGGTGGATGGCTTCGGTAAGAACCAGACTCGGAAACGGAAACAAAGACTACGCCAAACTTGTGGAATTATACACTCTGGACGAATGGGCCCAAGATGTTGTTAACAACAAGTACAGTGACCACAAGACCTACAAGTGGAGCCACTACGACCCATTGTATGAAATGACAGAGCCTCATGGAACGTCACATTTTTCAATAGTAGACTCAAACGACAATTCAGTTGGTATGACCACGACCGTCAATTTGTTGTTTGGATCATTGGTATATGACACAATAACCGGAGTGATTTTGAACAACGAAATGGACGATTTTCTGACCAAAACATTCAACAACTCCTTTGGATTGGCTCCATCCAAGTTCAACTTGGTGCATCCTTACACCAGGCCCCTTTCATCCACGGCCCCTACAATTATCAAGAGGGCCGGAAAAACTGAGGTGGTTATAGGAGCTGCGGGAGGTTCCAGAATAACCACTGCTATTTTCCAGGCTATTGTTAGATTATACTATTTGAACAATACCTTGTTAGAAAGCATCTCTCACCCCCGGATCCACGACCAGTTAATTCCAGAATACATTTTTACCGAAGATGTAGAGATGTTGGCCAAAGAGTTTGAAGATGACAACATTATCACCGAGTTGTCCAACATTGGCCACAAGTTCAAACACACTGGTGTAGAAACCTCCATGAATGCTGTCAGGGTATTTGGAACCCATATCGAAGGTGTGGGTGACTACTGGCGTAAGTTGGCTGGAGCTGATGGTTACTAGAAAAATAAACACACCATTTTTTTGACTCTTATCTCTGGGACATTTCCATGGATAAGGTTTCCCTTGGTCCTAAACCATTGATACAAACCATCTAATGTCCGAGGTAATAAACCAACCTTATTACTACCAGTATAATCTACTTTTCTCTGGTGTTTATCCAGCAACGAGCCTAGGACCGTACTCTAGTGGTGGTGATGACCTGACCTTCCAATCAGAATAGTCCGAATGTCGCATCCCCCACAAAAACGAAATTTTTCCTTTTGTGTCACATTTCGGAGTTTAATCGTCATTTTCTCATAAAAGCGGGAGGTGTGCACTTTTTTCTCCCCAGAATTTGCTTTGATTTATCTTGTGTCACCAATGACTTACCAATACCAAGATGACTTGAAGAAGTTGCCTATTCCCGACTTGGCTAAAACATGCCAGCGCTATTTGTCAGTGTTGAAACCATTGCAAAACGACACTGAATACGAAAGAACTGTAGAAGCAGTGTCAAAGTTCTTGACTGATGGCACTGGTAAATACTTAGATGAACACTTGAGAGAATACGCTTCCACCAGGAACAGTTACATTGAGCAATTCTGGTACGACGCCTATTTGAACTACGACTCCCCTGTGGTGTTGAACTTGAACCCTTTTTTCTTGTTGGAAGACGATCCTTTCAATAACGAGTCCAATTCCATCAATCCTCAGGTTAAAAGAGCGGCTTCTTTGACTTTGTCTTCGTTGAAGTTCATCCGTGCCCTTAAAAACGAAACCTTGCCAGTGGATAGGTTGAAAAATGGCCAGGTTTTGGATATGTACCAGTACTCGAGGTTGTTTGGAGCATCGAGAATTCCAACCGATGATGGATGTGTCATGCAGTCGGACCCTTCTTCCAACCATATTGTCATTTTGTCAAAGTCCCAGTTCTACTGGTTTGATGTCTTGAACTCAAATAACGATTTGATTTTAAATGAATCCGACTTGATTATTAATTTGAACTCTATTGTCAAAGACTCGTTGAATGTTCACGCAAAGGATGTGGCAAAGTCTTCTTTTGGGGTGTTGACTACTGAAAATAGAAGAATATGGTCCAGATTAAGAAATACAAACTTGAGCAACAACAAAACCAACCAGGAAATCTTATCAATTGTAGATTCCGCCTTGTTTGTGTTGTGTTTGGATGACATTAAATTGTATGACTTGAGTGACTTGTCCAAAAATATGTTGTGTGGTTTATCCATTTTGGACAAGGGTATCCAAGTGGGTACTTGTACGAACAGATGGTACGATAAATTGCAGATTATTGTGACTCAGAATGGTAAAGCTGGTATTAACTTTGAACACACTGGTGTGGATGGTCATACTGTGTTAAGATTTGTGTCTGATATTTACACCGATTCTATATTGTCATTTGCAAATCAGATCAATCAAAACTCTCCAAACTTGTGGAAAGATGACTATCCAAACAAACACCAAAAACACGAAATTAAAGAAGAGTTGATTACCATTCCTAGAAAGTTGGAATGGGACTTGACTCCTGACTTGTCCTTGGCTTTAAGATTTGCTGAAACTAGATTAAGTGACTTGATCAACCAGAATGAATTCAAGCACTTGGAATTCAAAAACTACGGTTCTTCCACCATCAAGAATATGAAGTTTAGTCCCGATGCATTTGTTCAAATGGCTTTCCAGGCAACATACTACGCTTTATATGGTAAGGTGGAATGTACTTACGAACCAGCAATGACTAAGCACTTTTTCCATGGTAGAACTGAAGCAATCAGATCCGTGAGTCAGGAATCAAACTTGTTTGTTAGAAAGTTTTTTGATTCCACTGTTTCCAGCAAGGATAAATTGACCTTTTTGTCAAATGCCTGTACATCACATACTAAGCAAACCAAATCAGCTTCTAGTGGTGAGGGTGTAGACAGACACTTGTATGCCTTGTTTTGTATTTGGAAGAGATACATAGACGATTATGCTGAGCATGAGAACGATGATAATGACTCAGAGCACACTATCGGAAATGACACTTCTTCTACCAAGTTTAACTTGAAGGAAATTCCTTCCTTATTTGCTGATTCTGGTTGGGACAAGTTGAATAATACCATCATTTCCACCTCCAACTGTGGTAATCCTTCATTGAGATTGTTTGGTTTTGGCCCAGTTAGTGCCAATGGGTTTGGTATCGGTTATATCATCAAGGATGATTCCATCTCCATTTGTGCCTCTTCCAAGCACAGACAAACCTTGAGATTTTTAAACACTTTAGAATCGTATTTGGACGAAATTTACCGTCTTTTCAAAGAGGTCAACTCTCCACAAGCTGTGTTGTCGTCGCCAATTGAATCTAAATTGTCCAATCTTAATCTTGGAAGCAGAAGCTTGGTTGGTTCCACAACTGCGACTACTACGACTTCTGCTACCAACAGTTACAGTGACTTGTCTAGCATGAAACCATTGGAAGCTCCAAAGCCTTCCAATTTGTCTACTTTGTTAGGTGGTTACGGCTACTTTGACATGGGAGACAACGATATCAAATCAAGAGGACCAAGCCCAGAGCCTCCGTTCTTGAACAGGAACAACAGCAGCTTCTCCATCAGAGAAATCGGCAAGAAGTTGAGGTTATCCGAGTACTAACCTATGTATTCATTTATTTATTTATTTATTTATTTATTTATCTATTTATTTATTAACGTGTTGATTATGACTTTACAAACCGTCTCTAGCTACATTAGATACCAAAGCTGCCTTGCACAAATGCATTTCTCAAGTCTGCTTTGTTTGCCAGCTTGTTCTTATTCATCCTATTGGCTGATGGCATGTTCCTAACATGAAAGTCTGATGTAGTTGATTTCTTTTCTTCTTTGTGCTGTGGTGGTGGATAACCTGGATATCCTTGAGGAGGGTAATAAGGATAACCTTGTGGAGGTGGTGGATAGTAGGGGTAGCCTTGAGGTGGAGGAGGATAGTATGCTTGAGGAGGTGGTCGATAGTGCTGAGGGTATGGGTATGGTTGTGGCGTTGTAGGTGGCTTCAGTCCTGGATGAGGACCTGTTGGTTGTGTTACTTGTCCTGGATGAGGACCTCCTACTTGTCTAGGCAGGTGTTGTGGCAAGTGGGGTTGGTTAGTGAAGTGAGCTTGAGCTTGAGCCGGGTACATATGTTGACCTTGGTGATGAATAGGAGCCTTATTATGCTGAGCTGCTGGAACTGGACTACGTTGTGCTGGACTTTGTTGTACTGGACTTTGTTGTACTGGACTTTGTTGTACTGGACTTTGCTGAGCTGGTGGTACTGCTTGAACTGGGTGCAATTTTCCACTTGTCTGACTATTAGCCCCTTCATTAACTGGTTTCCCAGGTAATCCTTGGGTATTGGGTTGCACGCTGCTTTGCCCATTATTGTGTTGATTTGAAGAATCAAAGGTTGTTTTCGGTGTATCCTTCAAAGGTGGTGTAGGTGGCCCGCTTTGCAACTGCTCTGGATGCTTCAAATTTGGAAGTTTTCCGCCTTGTGAAGTCGAGTTGTGATTGTTGAGAACAGTACTTTGGTATTGTGGACTAGGAGGGAATGGCCTACCTTGAGACATAATGCCTTTATTGGGTGATGGTGTTCTTGTGTCATACGGTCTGCCATTTTGAAATTGAGACTGTGCTGGTTGCGACGGTGTCTGATGGGATTGCATTGGAGGTTGGGGAACCATGGAATGATACTGACCTTGGGGTGGTGTTGGTGATTTGGTATGTCTACTAGCTGAGGTGGGTTGGGTTTGGTAGCCTAACTGGATAGGGGAAGAGCCTTTAGGAACTTGATGATCAACCTGATTCGGTACTTGTGTCGGTTGAGGTTGATGTTGTAGTGACGTTGCCATTGGCTCGGTTTCTGCCAAACCCTTTGGTGATGTTGATGTTATTTCGAAAGTTGGTAAAGGTGTACGTGTTGGAGATCCCATTGGTGATGCCTTTGGAGAAGATTTTGTGGAACTGCCTTCAAGCTTTTTCTTCTTTTTCTTCTTATCTTTCAGCTTTTTAGGAGGTTCTAATCCTGGTGGTAAAGGAAAGAAACCCATAGGCATGTTTTCCATGTTAGCACCTTCCAAAAATGGCGGCATCATTCCCGGAGGCATTGGACCAGGTGGAAAGGGGTACGGGAATCCTAAATCCATATCAGTCTTTTTCTTATCTTTCTTTTTCTTCTTCTTCTTTTTAGCATCTCCGTTTTCTTTGTTATCATCAATCTTGTCTTCCATGGCTGTTTCCGGTATCTGTTTCAGGGTGGGCTGTTGTGGGGACGTTTGTTGGACTGGTGACGGGTTTTGGTGGACTGGTGACGGGTTTTGGTGGACTGGATAATTCAGCGTTGACAATGGAATCGCTTCTCCGATACCAGGTACAGCATAGTTAGCATACGGATCTTTGGCATTCTCGGCTAATTGTCTTGCTGCAATATCGTCCTGCGTTTCGTAGTTAGAATATGGTTCAATATAGTGCTGGATTATAGTACTTTCCACTTCACCAGGAGAACCAGGAAAGTCTGCATCGTGCGTAACTTGTGATGGTAGCAGCTGGGCGCTTTGATATGCTGAGTAATCAGGATACTGAGCAACTTGAGGTGCATTTTGAACCTGCAGCGTATATACTTGAGGACTGGGTTGCTGATTGTAAGGAGAATTTATCTCCTCTACTGGACTCATATCAGGTGGAGGGGGTCTGTAATTCTTTTTACTGCTGGTAACAGATCCATTATCGTCACTCAAATTGAGACTCTTCAAATACTTGGAATAATCATTCAACGGCCTATCATCAAATGAATGGGCATCGACCGTTTCCCCATTAACGTGCAATTCCAATTTTTCTTCTTCAAAATTGATTGCAGGTAAGAATCCCACTGGCTGAAGTGGTTCTTGTTTAGCTAGTGGAGGAGGAGGTAGTTGTAAAGGCATATCTTTATTCGACGAATTGGGGATATTTCTCTCTTCTTTAGCTGGAACTGCAGGGGGTGCATCTGGCGTCTTAAAAATGGCAACAAAAGCTTCAGCCGGTATGAGCTCTTCAGTTACAATCAACCATTTCTGGAATCCTCTCAAGCCAGCCTCTACTACTAAAGACCGGCCAAATAGCATTTTTTTATTGCTTGGCTGATCAGAACCTAGGGTAGATAACCAAGCCCAAATATAATAATCTTGGATTGCCACATTTGTGATCTCTATTTCCGAATACAATGGAATGTTTGCATCCACATTTGCTCTTGCTGCTTGTTCTTCATTTCTCAACCAGCCTGGATACAAGTTGTAGTCAGAGTCGATATAATCATCGGTCAATCTGTTTAGTATTCTCCGAGACTCTTCAGTTAAAGACGATATTATTTCACTTGTAGACAGTTTTTCGAATATGTTCTTCAAGATGGTATAGTTTTCCATAGATGCGAATGAATCTTTCGCTTCAAACGATAGTTTATGCCTTACCTTGCTAATAAGTTCATATGGGCTCGCAGAAAACTTTGTAGACTTCACAAGCACACAGGGTATGTTTATTATCGATTTTGAGGAGTCAGTATTTTCCAATGGTGGGTAACTATTGGTAATAAGTAAGCTCTGCAAAGTCTTTGGCAATTTCAAGGTTTCCATTTCATTCTCAGGTAGCATGGCCCTTAAAAACGACAATAATAAATGAAATATAGCATCTGTAGATTTCTGCCAGTCTTTCAAGCCGCTAAGAAAGTTGTTTTCTTTATTCAAGGTAGCATCGAAAAATGCAGATTTGTGGTTGGTGTCATTTTTGAAGCAATTGAAAGCCCATATACTAGCCATCTTCGCTATTTTCCTACCACTCAAATAGTTATATTGTGAGTTGGACGAAATGCTTATCAATAAGTCTAAAAAGTCATACACTATAGAAGCGTGTGCTGGAGACGACAAACACTTAGGCATAATGGTCAAGAAAGAGCTTTTGGGATATCCGGCATCCTTCTCCTTGCGCTTGAACTCTAAATACACATCCCAACCAATAATTTCACCATTGGGTAGCCTGCTCCATATATACTTCAAACCACAGATGATTGTAAACTCATCAAAGCTTTCCAACACCTCCATAATGCTATCTTCATCCTTTAAAAGTCGTCCATGGGGAAAGATGCAGGACAAAAACTTTTCCAACTTGATATCATCTATTTTGGACCGGAAAGGGAGGAATATATGGGGTATTTTAGTTCCTCGATGCTTTAACTCCCCTGTAATGAGATGCAAAACAGTCTTGAGCTTTTTTCTCGTGAACTGGTCTGGCGAAATTATTCCGCTATCGTTAATTCTTCTCGTATCAGGAAGCAGTGGAAGTTCCATATTCTGAAGTAGGTTTCCGCTTATTACCTTTTATAGCAAACTGTTGTTGTGGTCTTGTGGACTTAGCGGGTAGCTACTTTTCATGTTTACATTGATGTCGCGCGTAGCTTTGATTTGAGAATGTCGCGCGACGTGAAACTTAAAGGTGTCTATATTACATTATATTTAATTGGAGAGGTTCATTTGGTTGCTGGGGTGCTGGAGATCCACCATAGAACTCACAGCACGAAGGTTGAACTGTCCACTGGAAATATTGTCTATGTCTTGGTTCACGGGCATTCCTGCTAGATTTGTCATACTATGAATGGTTCTGAGATCAGAAGCCTGGGACCGATGTATGGAGTTTGCAGGAGCATCTACTGAGTGTGCAGTAGCTAAATCTACCTCGCTTGCTCTCCCAGAGATATTGGTAGATCCTGGAACAGTTTCGTAACCGTTTTGAAGTGTTTTGACCGAGTTAGTACTTGAGCTCGCTATGTTGTCAGAAAGTTGCAAATTAGGGGGCATATCTGTGGTGGGAGCAGGTGGGATAGTGTAATTAATTGATTCTGGCACAGAAATGGGGTTATTTAAAGTTGTAGGCACAGTAGAAGGCATGGGACTCATGGTGGAGGCTGCTTTTTCGGTTAACGAAGTTACGAAGTTAGTCAGCTGAATAATGTTATTCAACTGGTCATATCCACCCACCTGCTGGTTCAAAAGTACACAATTCTTATGGTTGCTCAAAACCTCTTTGACCCGAATTAACTGGTCCCTGATCTGTTTGATCTGGGCTGTGAGATTTCTGTATCCATTGGAATAGAACTTCAATTCGTCTTCCATCTTAGCCACCATCTGTTTTTTCCTTTGTCTACACTTGGAAGCAGCAAGTCTGTTTCTTTCGAGGAAATGCTTACGCTTGTCGTCTTCGGAATTCCCTTTCTTGTTTTCCTTGTTATTGTTTGGCGATAATGCCTCGTAGTCATCATCTTTTTTCGCCTTTGGCTTTCTTCCTCTGGTTTTCTGTCTTTTAACTGGTTCTTCTGGCTCGGGAATACTACGTTTCCTTTCTTGTTTGAAAGTTTGCTGGTTAGAAATCTGTTGTTGTTGCTGTTGAACTTGTTGCTGAAGTTCATCTGCCTGTTGCTGAACCTGTTGTTGCACTTGTTGTTGCACTTGCTGTTGCACTTGTTGTTGGATCTGCTGCTGTACCGGTACTGGTTGTTGTTGAAGCTGCTGTTGAATCTGGGGAGTCAAAATCGAATTCTGTAATCCAAGCAAACTAGACAATCCTGGCGTCATTGGACTATTTAATATCCCCGGAGTTAGTCCGAGGAGCTGATTATTGAATGGAAACCCATTCTGGCTGTTGTTAAGAATTCCAGGTGTCAACCCAGTTCTAATATGAGACTCGTTTGGTGTCAATCCGGTTTTTCTGGAGTTGTTTAAAAACTGGCTGTAGTCGTTGCTCTTCTTCTTATCAATGTTGTTTGAATTGTTCGTCAAATTATTAATGTCATTAGCGGTGGTATTTGCTCGGGTATTATTATCTGAGTTGGTGGCATTCAATAAACTGTTCCACAAGGTTCCTCCAGGAGTAGCAACTGACCCAGGACTGTAATTGATAGGTGGTAACTTTCTTCCTCCAGGGGTTAATATGGGAGGTGTTATTCCTGGAAGCTTCTGGGGTAAGTTGTTCAAGGTGGTTAGGGGAATATGAAGGTCGTGATTGTTTTTGTCATCTCCGCCATCTTCTTTAGTAGCAAAAGACCTTTCAAAAGGATTTAGCTCTAAATCAAATGAGGTGGTCTTAGACTGCATCTGTTAGTACATACTGGTTATGGATTGCACTTTGTGGAGTACACTTTGCTAGGTGGAATTTGGGTGGTTCAGTATGTGAACTCTAAACCAAACTTTGAATGACGTAATTACGAAAATTCAGAAACCAACAAACTTGGGGTCCAGATCTGCTCTGCGGAAGCAAAAAGTAGGAGTTATGGAGTTTGTGGTTTGGTATCAGCGTTGTATGCAATCTAGTAGCAGTCACCAACCCAATTAAAGCTGTATACATACGTCACTTGACATGTTGATAAGAGATTAATAAGCCGTTGGAGAACTAAAAAATTTTCGCGCACGACAAACTTGTATTACGTAAGAAATAATTAACTTCACACACCTTCATTTAAAATCTTGTTTAGTTTTGCCTTGGGATCTTCCTTCTTAGCTCCCTGGAGAATGCTGGGATCCTTTTTGGCTTCTTCTATAGCTTCTTCCATTGCTGGCTTATCTGCGGGCCGTGCTTTAGGAGGATTCTTGACATCGTTTTTGATATTTTTGTTAGCACCAATCCAAGATCTGGTTTTGGTTCTGGTGAAGCCGGTCTTGAAAAGAGTTCCCATATCAAACCTAGGGAACGGATGAGCCTCGGTATTGAATATGTATTTGTCGATTGGAATCTTGTTGTCGTCGTCAAATAACAAGTACAAATACTTCAAGGTTTCAGCCCACCAGAAACTCTCAACATTATCCAGTTTCACGGTTGGGATTGTAGTCATATCTTTCAAGGATACATATGAAACATCGCCTTCTTCGCTTACATGCTTGGTATGTTCAATAAAGCTCTTGAATATTTCGTAACCGTATTGTCTCCATTTCTGGTCTCCGGTCAACCTGTACAAGTAGAACAAGGATTCCACAGTTTCAGGTCTCTGTAAATTGTGCTTATCCAAAGGCTTAATGTGGAAGTCCTTAGCGTTGGTAGGATTAGTGTTAAATACCACGATTTCTGACGCCAATCCGGTTGGGGTGTCTTTGTACATCTTATAGCAGGTGTAGGTCAAGCTTTCACCAAAATTAAAGTCTTCTTGTCTTTGTTCGGTCCAATCAGGCAACTTCTTAGCCTCAGCAAGGGTTAAACCGTTTGTGGCCCCCAAAGCTACCAAACCTCCGTAGAAACACACCAAATGATCCATCTTCGAAGAGAGTGGTCCGTTGGTACCTTGCTCCAATTCTCCAATAAACAACAAGTCTGAAGGCTTGGAGGTGGATGACATATAATGTTTAACACCTTCAAGAGATGTCTTGTACATGTCGTAGTAGATTGGCTCCTGCTTGTTGGTCTGCAAGTACTGCTTCAATAAATACTCGTAGTAAGAATCTCCTCTGGATCCTAACCTGATCAAACTACCCTGGTACTCCCCAGACTCGGGTCTGATGTAGATAGGTACCAAGCCAGCATTGGGGGTAGCTTTTTCCAACACTTTCATCACCTTTTCAACTTTTTCCCAGTACATTGTCTCACCAGTCAAAAAGCTCAAATACTTGAATTCCAACTGCAAAGTAGCGACTTCAGCCGTAGAAGATGCGCCTCCGTCGAAGTTGTTCTTCACTGGTTCTCCGGTGAGCAAATTGACTGAGGAATAAGGTAATCCAGTTTCAGTGTTGAAGCCACCTAATAAAGCATTGGCCAAATCAACCGCTTTATCTAAAAATAAATCCTCTTGTGACAAGTGGAAAGCAGATAACAACCCACCCAACATTCTGATGGTGGTTTCAAAAACATTGACTTCGTTGTCAACGCTGTAGTCCAAATCATTCTTGATCCATTTCTTAGCACGTTCCACTTCCTCATCACAGTCCATAATCATCAACGTGTCAATTGAATCGACAATCATCCACCCCAAAGGCTTGGGACCCATATTTTCACCGGTTTTTGATATAGGATGAAAGATATCCAGGCCCCAGCCGTATTTCTCGTAAGTGTGCCACGATTCTAGGAACGCCAGACGTACCTCTGCTTTCGCTTTTGCCCAATCATCAGTACTCTCTTTAGAAAAATACTGGAACAAGAAGTAAACAACTAACGAAATAACAAACCCTTTTACCAACATCTTAAGTTTCAGTGACGACCTTGGTTTCAACGTCGGTTTGTCTTTGTAAAGTGGTAACACTGATTTAGGTGTCATAATGTTCGCGTTTTCTTCAGTCGAGGATAGGGTTATTGAAACGACGGAAACGATGGCAGTGGAATTGGGAGTCGAGAACGAGTATAGACGTAGGATGTAAAGAGACAAATAAGTGTATAGAAAGATGAAACTTTAGAATATTCGATACAAGAAGTAAAAAACCCATTAATTTACCATACAAACTATCTTCTTTGTGCAGAAGCTTCCAATAACGCATTAACATCAGTAGCACTGACTACTACTCCCTTCTCACTACATTTAGCTTTAGATTTCAATTCCGAACATAACCCGTCAATATCAATCTCTGTGTATCTAGGATGGCTCGTTATTCTGTCCCATATTTCAGAGCATTTATATGTCTTTTCTGGAGCAGGAACTACTTCGCTATCATCAACTTCCACCACAGAATTCTTTTGTGATCTCGTGGCAGCATCTTCTGATGGTAATGATGATTTGATAAATTCATTAAAGTTGAAGTTGGTATTCACCTGATCTTTCAATGGGTCGTAAGCCGACTCTTCGGTTATCAAATTGTCTATAGGGCTGATGTTGTTATCTGATTTATTGTCGTCAAATGCTAAACCGACATCGAAGTTGTTATCGTTCAAAAACGACAATGGATCATTGTCTTGGTTGTTGGGCGATAAGTTGAAGTTCAAGTTAAAGTTTGAGTTGCTGTTGAACAAGTTGTCGTCCAAGAAATCTTCGTTATTCGTGATTGGTTTTGGGTTTTCAAAGTACTTTGCAAAAATAGAATCATTTCTCAAGTCTGAAACCTCCTTGACGTTGCTTGGTTGTCTGTTCTGGTACTTGGGTAATAACTTTTCCTTGGTTCCACAGGCAGAATTCAAGTCTGCACAGAATGGATCCACCTTTTCATCAAAGGTCTCAGCAAACTTGGAGTCGTTATCAAATAAAATGTTGTCGTTTAAAGGAGAAGTAGACGACGAGGATCCACTAATTAAATCTGGCAACTTATCACTCCCACTCAAAATAGAATTAGCAGTATTGAATTGTTTGGAGCCCCATGGAAACTCGGTTCTCAACACATCATTGTTGGAGCTGATTTCGGTATCAGGACTGGAATCGTTCACCGAAGAATTAGACCTAGAATCATTATTATCCAGTTCGAAAATACTGGTGGATGACAACTTCCCCACCTTACTAGGCAACTTCATAGAGGAAAATTCGATGTCTCCACCTCTGTACTTGCTTAATTCTCCCTTCAACATACTGACTTGGGCTCTTAAAAAATCTGTTTCTGTGTTCATTCTCACGTTCTCGTCTTCCAAATCCTTGACTTTGTCTTCCAAGTCCTTCATTTTCTTTTCCTTACGTTCTCTGTATGCTCTCTGGGCCGCTCTGTTCTGAGCGGTTCTCTTCAGCTTAGGCTCTGTTTCAATGGGTTTTCTGCCTGGTTTGGTGTGGAGCTTTTTATTTTCATCCAACGGTTCAGGGGTGCCCATTAAATCATGGTATTGTCTTTTGATATCGGCCATTCTGAAATACTAGTTTTCCAATGTATCCACTACAAACTACGTTTTTGTATCTCCACTAAATTCGAGATGACAAAACAATTTTTCAAATACTGATGGCAACTGGAGTTATAAAATCTAGAAATTATTTGACAAGATTACTAATCATGACCATGACGTGTCGTGCGACACGCGACTTTTCCTTAACGTTGTAGTAATTAAAAAGAAATGGGGATCCTGCAGCACGGCTAGTGGGGACATATGCCGTATTAGCATGGGGGTTAAGGGGCATGTAGTAGATGATTAATAGTTGAACCAATGAGCCTGGGTTTTTATTACACAGCAGTCTCAATCCTTGTCCGTTTTTCGGCTTTTCCAATTACATCCTAGCTTAGACGTTTCTTTTTGTGAAGGGATGATTTATTTACAGATTACAAGAATACGTCAGTGTAAGTGCCTGGCTTTCAAACCTATTTTGCCCATGAGAATTTTTGTCTCTAAATTTATCGACCATGAATACTCGCATAATGCCTTTACAAACTTCGGTGCAATCATGAACAGAGTGACAACCTGAAGCTAAATAAGGTGCGGCTAGATGTAATAGCCACATAATTTCCAACGTTTCACGCTCATTTCGTTCTCATCATTGCTGTTTTAGAAACCGGATTCACCGAGACACAAAAATCCTCTATTTGACTTGTGGGAAATCTACATTGTTAAGTGGATATAATAGAGCTCTGTCAAAAAAATGCATATCACAATTCATAATCCCTAGAAACTAAAAATCCATAAGCCCTATCAAATTAAACTCATACGCACAATAACACCATCCTGCAACCTCATTGTTGCATTTGCAATCTTTCTGGGTGGATACAAAGTAGCAGAAGTAGTAAGTGTAGCAAACGTCTGGACGATTCTAATCACGAAATAACTAGCTTCAGTAAGAGCAAATTGCTGGCCCAAACATACCCTGGGTCCTGTTCCAAATGGTAGGTAATTGTAACCAGGCTTCAAGTTCTCCCATCGTTCTGGAATAAACAGCTCCACATCCTCTCCAAAACATGCATTTCTGTGGCAGTTAAAGACATTAAACAAAACAGCAGTTCCTTTGGCGATAAAAATAGGCGATTCTTGTGAGTTCCCACCACCTTTTGGGATTATAGTATCTTTTGTAGCCACCCTCAAGTTTCTGGGTACAGGGGGGTACATTCTTAGGGTTTCACTTAAACAATACTTCAAATACTTGCACCTTTTCATGGATTCAAAGGTTATATCAGCCAAATTGCAGGAATCGTTGTCGCCAAACGCATCAATAACTTCTGCCTTCAATCGATTCCAAATATCCTGGTTTCTGGCCAACTCAAAGAATAGAAAACTCAAAAGTCCAGAGGTAGTATTTCTTCCTGCAAGCATGATACTTAATATTTCGTCCTGCAAGACCTTTGGATCTTGGGTTTGCTTGCTTAGTTCGTCCAAAAAGGAATACCTTCCTTCTGCCAGCTTTGAATTCAATGCTTTCTGGATGTAACCATCGATGAATCTGTGAATAGTTTTGACACCTTGCTTGAATTTAGTGGGAGAATATACCCAGTGTAACGGCCCCAACAACATTTTGATGGTGAAAACGTCTTGAACGGAATGGAAAGCATTTGAGAATTCCAGGTTAGCGTTGTTGTTGGTGTCTAAGGTGCCTGTAGATTCACCAAACAAAAATTCAGTAGAGCTATCAAAAGACAATTGGCTGAATAACACTTGAAGGTCAAACTCATCCTGCTTGTTTACAATAACTTGTTTGAGCTTCTGGAAATGGCCCTCAAGCATTTCAATTTGACTCACTTGTTCCCTGGCAAACTGTGGTTTCAATAAATTCCTGGAAAATTTCCATCTGGCACCTTCACTGGTGAAGACCCCATGGCCAATGAGTCCATAGAACACTGACGATCTTAGTCCAATGCTAAATTCGTTGAACTGGGTCGCAAGAATAGCCTTAATGTTTTCACCATTACAGGTCTCGATTATTCTCTTTGAAAATATATTTCTAGCCACAGTATGCCTGCCCAATTCCTTAAGCCTAGAATACTGGTTATCCAAAAGATATCCAGCCTTGTTTTCCCTACCGCATGTGGTCAAGTAACTCACGCCTAAAAACCCAGCATCTTCAAACACTGGATCCTCACAGCCCCATTTTCTTGCCAAATAGTAACTATAAGCTTTCTTGAAAATCACATACGTTACCAATAACGTTAACACATAGTAAACCAACTGCATTATAAAAAATTGTCCAGTCAAATCCGTAGCTTTACCTTTTAAATAATAGCGATTTCATGTGCAATATCTCCGCTCCGAAATTAATTCAGTCTTATCTACTGTATATAAGGTATTCTTGTAGATTGAAACTTTGCAGCCTTGTTCCTGCTTTACATAACATTGGCTGTTGATTTGAATAAGATATTCGTATTTGCAGACAGTGCTAGAAGGACTGGCAAGGATTAAAAAAATATAAAATTTGCAATTTTCAGATATAAAGTAAAACTTGAGTATAAAATTTGCAGTTTTCAGACATAATGTAAAACTTGACTTCAACTAAACTTTACGTACCCTTTAATTAGAACCTGACATTGCAGTTAGTGATAACTTTGGGGTAAATAGACTCCTACTGATTGCTTCTCTACATCCAATAACAAAAGTCAAAAAGCCTGAACTTGCTTAAATACTCAACCCGTAACCATGCTGAAGCTCCACGTACTACTAAAGCTACCCCTAAGCGAGTTCTCGCATCTGTTACAGCCGCATCTGTTTCTTACTAATCCCCAGATTTTTAAATTCCGCCTGCGAAATTACTCCGAGAGAAAACCCACCACATTTAGAAGAAACGTCAATGGTTATAAAATCCATCTCCCATAAATAATACCCAGTTTTATAATGAACAGATCCATGAGTTCCATCGAGCTTGAAAGCATCGATTCCTACAATAAAGAGTCAAAGGAATACTCCTTCAGATATCCTGTAGGTCTGTACCACGAATCAGGTATTGGCACATCAAAGGACCGCTCCAAAAACGATGACACGATTAGTATCCAGCAGCCATTACCCGCAGCTGCAGGCTTGATTCCTACAACCACAGAGCAATTCTTCGAAACTGAATCTGTTCACACCATTCCACAACAGACAAGAAAGCGCATAGGAATGACACTCCACAACCCACCTAAGAACTTATGGAGAGTATTGGCTGTTAGTGTTTGGATGATTACCTCCGGTGCAGCTGATGCAGCCCCCGGTGCTTTATTGCCTTTTATAGAAGAGTCTTTCAACTTGACATATACCTTGGTGTCGTTAATTTGGATGTCTTTTGCGGCTGGTTTCATATTGATCGCTGCATTGTCCCACAAAATCCATCCTTGGTTGGGCAAAAGAAACTCGCTTTTGTTCGGAGCCGCTTGTTCTAGTATAATGTATGGAATTGTTCTGAGTGGCTCCTACTTCCCGGTTATAGTCACTGGGTTCTTTTTTGGGGGATGTGGTGTGGCTATTGTGTTGTCACAGCTAAACGTGTTTTTGGCTCTGTTTGAGAATCTGTCGAAGTGGTTGTCTATTACACAGTCTTTGTATGGAGCTGGTGCTACCGCTTCTCCACTTATAGCCACTTCTATGGTTGCTGCTGGGGTAAGATGGAACTTTTTTTACTTGGTTTTGTTGGCATTGATGGCAACCAGCTTTTTGTGTTTCTTTTACTCCTTTAAAGATGCCGACGAAGATTTGTCTCCATGGGATATAGAAGATAACGAAGTTAACAAAGTCGAATCATCTCATGAATTGATGAAGTTGGCCTTAAAGGATAAAGTTACCTGGTTATTGTCGTTTTTTGTATTCTTTTACCAGGGTGCAGAAGTGTCGTTAGGTGGCTGGATCGTCACATATTTATTAGACTATAGGCATGGTAAAAGTAGCATTGGTTATGTTGCTTCTGGGTTTTGGGCTGGTTTAACTATTGGAAGATTATTGGTGGCAAGACCAATGCATAAGCTCTTTGGAATCAGACGAGCCATTATTATTTGCACTTTGCTTTCCATTTTGTGTGTTATTTTGACCTGGCTGGTGCCCAGTATCATTGCTGCTGGTGTATTTGTATCACTAGCAGGTGTTTTTGTCGGTCCAAATTATCCGTTGATGATTAGTTTGTCTACAGACTTGTTACCTAGAAAAATCATTGTTATCTCTTTGACAATTGCAACTGGATTTGGAACTTCTGGTGGTGCTATTTTTCCGTTTTTGGTGGGTATTATATCCCAGAGCAAAGGCACGTATGTGGCATTACCAATGTTCATTGCTTTGTACACATCAATGTTGATTCTTTGGCTACTTTTGCCTAACAAGGAAAGGATGATGAAAGGTCAGACAAACTTAAGTTTCTGGCAAAAGTTGTGGTAGATTTTTTAATATAGAGCATACCTTGAATCCTTGGTGTTTATATGGAAGCAGAAAACACACTCTCATAATCTGAACACATATATCCTAGTAACAGAGTAACTCAGACAAATACACTGGTATATGTTTCTACTTAGTATTCAGAAAGTTGGTCCATATTTTACCAGTAGTGTAAATTATTAACGCCCGGCAACTTGATTGTACTAAAATATTACCTTTCATTAAATAACGACATTGTGAAGATTCAACAAACTATAGGCTTCCAAGCAGAAGCAATTACTTGAGATGAAGCAGATAAAATGCTTCCCAAACATCCCACCAACCCTAGCCGGGGTGGAATTGACTCAGTAACTAGTCCAGCTAAAAAGAAAAGCAGTACTATTATAACAGGGTAGATCATCTCTGAAAACTATAGTGATTAATAACTAATTGGGTGAGACTTCTCACAAAGGAGACAAAAACTTTCAAAACCACTAAATTAACCCACCTATTCCACAAGGTTACCTACAGCTCTTCCCCTACAACTATCTTTGCGAAGAGCAGACAATTGCATGAACTGGAAAGCTGAAAAATAAAAAATGGCGACACTTCTGGTCGCTAATCTCTCGTAATGTTGCTCGTTGCTAAACTGGTTGCAAAATTCCGCTATAAAAAATTGAGTCATTTCATTGCATATACGGCTGATATTGTCGCGTTCTTTTCTCGCATGACAATATTGAA